>WAAB01023557.1:0-11429 GCA_013389865.1 Piaya cayana | reverse complement strand
CTAAGCAAGGTGCAGCTTTAATGTGCTACAGTTAAGAATTATAATCAAATCAGAATGCCCTGAAAACACGCTGGCAGCAAGTGTCTCAGCTGACTATAACCAAGCTGTGATGACAAGAGAAGACAAGCGATTAGAGCTGTGACACTTTCTAAGGCAAGCATGACACGGTAACACAGAACAGAAATGTCACTGTTTGAAAGCTTCTGATAAATCACCTGGTAGGCAAAAGGAACTAACCCTTCCATGCACCGTAAAGATGAATCTAGAGGAATTTTTTGAAGGATTCCAAAGCTCTCTAGAGTTTAAGTCTGTTGTAAATGTGGCTGCTTACCAAACCCCAAGATAAATTCCAGCACAGCAGTCACGAGTACAACACGTATCCTCTGGCTATAAAACCTGTTCCAAGCCAAAAATGTGCCCATGAGAAGGATTCCTACCTGCAAGACGTCTTGGATCTTGACCCATACATCCACCATGTCATAGAGCTTGATGTCACCATCGTACTGGCTACAAGGAGAGGCCACTGTTTGCTGAAGGTGCCCGAGGACAACAGAGTGAGCAGCAGCCACAGCATTGAACTTGTCAAAGAGGAGTTCTAGCAGTTCCAGCAGTAACCTGTAAACCAACAAGACAACGCCAGTCAAATTCTAGAGGACACCACAGGCACACAGACATGCAGTAGTCCAGGAGTCAGAAGATTTTTAATTCATACATGTTGGTTTGTGACAGATTCTACACACAAGTCGGGAAGTCACCTGGCTTCAAACCCTCTCTGTGGGCTTCAGGTGACTAACTTCAGTTGTCAGCAGCTCAGGTTTGGAACCTAGATACTTCTGAGGATCCTCCTTCTCACTCCTACCTCTACATCAAAGTTCATAGCATCATAGGATGGTTTCGGTTGGAAAGGACCTTAAAGACCATTCAGCTCCAACTCCTCTGCCATGAGCAGGAACACCTTCCACTGGATCAGGCTGCTCCAAGCCCATCCAACCTTGGCCTTGAACTCACTAATCCAATGTGGCCTTGAATGCCCCAGAAATGAGGGATCCACAGAGAGTTGCTCACTTTCATTGAGTTCTACTTAGGGTAACAGGACAGACAAATGCATCATCCTGGAGAAGAGAAGCCTTGGGGGAGACCTTATAGCAGCCTTCCAGGACCTGAAGGGGCTGCAGGAAAGCCGGGGAGGGACTTTTTTTACAAGGGTCTGGTATGATAGAACAAGGGGGAATGGCTTTAAATTGGAAAGGGGAAGATTTAGATCAGACATTAGGAAAAAATTCTTTGTGATGAGGGTGGAGAGGCACTGGCACAGGTTGCCCAGAGGAGTCATGGATATTCCACCTCTGGAAGTGTTCAGGGCCAGGCTGGACAGTGCCTTGAGCTGCCTGGTCCAGTGGGAGGTGTCCCAGCCCATGTCAGAGGGGTTGGAACTGGATGGTCTTTGAGGTCCCGTCCAACCCAAACCCTTCTATGATTCTATGATTAGTGACTACAAAGGGACTACACCTCAGCACNGTCGGGAAGTCACCTGGCTTCAAACCCTCTCTGTGGGCTTCAGGTGACTAACTTCAGTTGTCAGCAGCTCAGGTTTGGAACCTAAATACTTCTGAGGATCCTCCTTCTCACTCCTACCTCTACATCAAAGATCATAGCATCATAGGATGGTTTAGGTTGGAAGGGACCTTAAAGACCATTCAGCTCCAACTCCTCTGCCATGAGCAGGAACACCTTCCACTGGATCAGGCTGCTCCAAGCCCATCCAACCTTGGCCTTGAACTCACTCATCCAATGTGGCCTTGAATGCCCCAGAAATGAGGGATCCACAGAGAGTTGCTCACTTTCACTGAGTTCTACTTGGGGTAACAGGACAGACAAATGCATCATCCTGGAGAATAGAACCCTTGGGGGAGACCTTATAGCAGCCTTCCAGGATCTGAAGGAGCTACAAGAAAGCTGGTGAGGGACTTTTTTTACAAGGGTCTGGTATGATAGAACAAGGGGGAATGGCTTTAAATTGGAAAGGGGAAGATTTAGATCAGACATTAGGAAAAAATTCTTTGTGATGAGGGTGGAGAGGCACTGGCACAGGTTGCCCAGAGGAGTCATGGATATTCCACCTCTGGAAGTGTTCAGGGCCAGGCTGGACAGTGCCTTGAGCTGCCTGGTCCACTGGGAGGTGTCCCAGCCCATGTCAGAGGGGTTGGAACTGGATGGTCTTTGAGGTCCCGTCCAACCCAAACCCTTCTATGATTCTATGATTAGTGACTACAAAGGGACTACACCTCAGCACTACGATATCAGAGACCATCTGAAGTTCCAGATGGAGTCGCATACAAGGAACGAGACTGCCTGCTTTTCCTCAGAAGAAAGCAAGAGCATCAAGCCAATAAAAAATGGCCTTACGCTCAAAAACGGAATACAAGATATTAATTTTGAATTAGGAAATTAGCAGCTTGGCAGGTTTTAAGCAACATGAAAGATCAGAAACCAAAAACATGAAGCCTTTCCAACCGTCCCAGTTGTCAACACGTTACTTCTGTATAGGAGGTGCTACAGCACAACCTCATCTAAATACCCTACACCTCACCTGCTCCTATGGCTTCCTTGCTGCCCAATTACTGTAATTAATGTACTTTTGTAAAGTCCTAATTACTTTGTGGTGAGGTAATGACTCATCACATTTTTTCATCTGAAAAAAGAAGAACCAAGTTCGCTGCCGTGTAATGAGCAAATCGAGTAGACACGTAACCCCAACAAAATGTGACGATAACACTTCCCAAATCCATCTGGTAGGCACTTCCTAGCTCTGACAGACAGGCTCCATCACACCGATCTGCAGCAGCTCAGGAGTCACCACATGCTTGCTGTGTCTTCCCATCGGGAGCTGCTACCCCGGAGCAGGACAGATCCGCAGCAGAATTGGAGTTGCACCCACTCCTTCCCCGCCACACTTCAGTCTTCTCTTAGTTAGCAACTACTACTGAGGGGCGTGTTCGTGGCTCACACGCGTCAGTTCAGACTGCTGAATATCCACAAACATCCATTTCCATTGGATATTTAAGCCGGCAGTTGGAGAGTTAGAATTATAGAATGATTTGGGTTGGAAGGGACCTTAAAGCTCGTCCAGTTCCACCTCCCTGCCATGGGCAGGGACACCTCCCCCTGGATCAGGCCGCTCAAGGCCTCATCCAAACTGGCCTTGAACATCTTCAGGATTGGGGCAGCCACAACTTCTCTGGGCAACCTGTGCCAGTGTCTCACCACCCTCATTGTGAAGAACTTCTAATGACTAACGTAAATCTTCCTCCTTCCAATTTAAAGCCGTTAAATACATGGCTTTACGTAACATTATACCAAAGAGAATTAGTGGTTTTAAATTCCAGGGTCTTATAGAGTCATAGAATCATAGAATCATCAGGTTGGAAGAGACGCACCAGATCAAGTCCAACCATTCCTATCAGACATTAAACCATGTCTCTCAGCACCTCGTCTACCCGTGCCTTAAACACCTCCAGGGAAGGTGAATCAACCCCCTCCCTGAGCAGCCTCTGCCAGTGCCCAATGACCCAATGTCTTGCTACTCTCATGTTACAGACTGACAGATACGAAGCCTCCACGATCCATGTTCCTCAGCATTGCAAACTACACATCATTCCATTGCATTTTCCATCTCAACCACATGACAAGAAAACCAGTTGATGCCATCTTCCTGGATTTCAGCAAGGCCTTTGATGCTCCTCACAGGATTTTCCTAAACAAAATGCCCTGCATCCAGCTGAAAAGAATCATAGAATCATAGAATCATAGAATCATAGAATCACCAGTTTGGAAGAGACCCATCGGATCATCGAGTCCAACCATTCCTATCAAACACTAAAACATGTCCCTCAGGACCTCGTCTACTCGTGCCTTACACACCTCCAGGGAAGGCAAAACAACCCCCTCCCTGGGCAGCCTGTTCCAATGGTTAATGACCCTTTCCGTAAAAAACTTCCTCCTAATAGACACATAATGCAGCAGGAGAACTGGTTGATGGGTTGGGCTCACAAGGTCATTGTGAATGGATTTACGTGGGGTTGGAGACCAGTCCTCAGCAGGATTCCACAAGGATCCATCTTAAGGACAGGATTCTTTAATATATTCAAAATTACGTGGATGCAGGACTCAAAGATTTATTGACCAAGTCTGCTGATGACAAGAAACTGGAGGGAGCTGTTGACGCTCTTGAGGGCAAGGAGGCCCTGCAGAGGGATCTGGGAAATCACCAACCACACGATGTTTAACAAGTGTTGGACTCAATGATCCGGTGGGTCTCTTCTAATCTGGTTGTTGTATGATTCTAAGGGCAAATGCCGGGTTTTGCACCTGGGACATGGCAACCCTGGCTGTCCACACAGCCTGCGGAGCGAGAGGCTGGAGCACAGACCTGCAGAAAGGGATCTAGGGGATTCTGGTCAAAAACAAGCAGAACATGAGCCAAGAGTGAACCCTGGCAGCCAAGAGGGCCAAACATGTCCTGGGGTGCATCCAGCCCATCGAAGGAGGTGACTGTCCCGCTCTGCTCTGCACCTTGAGTGCTGGTTGCAGTTTTGGGTGCCAGAGGACACAAAGGATCTAAAGCGACTGGTGAGCAGCCAGAGGAGGCCACAAAGTTGGCGAAGGCTCTAGAGAGAAAGTCATAGGAGAAGCAGCTGAAGCCACTTGGTCTGTTCACTCTAAAGAGGTGACTGAGGGGAGACCTCATAGCAGTTAAAGAGACAGAGTAGGAGCAGGCGCTGATCACTTCTCTCTGGTGACCGAGGACAGGACTTGAGGGAATGGCGAGAAGATGTGCCAGGGAGGTTTAGGATGGACATCAGGAAAAGGTTCTGCACCAGAGGGTGGCGGAGCACTGGAACAGCGCCGCAGGGAAGCAGTCACAGCACCAAGCCTGACAATATTCCAGAAGCATTTGCACAATGCACTCAGACCCAAATTTCTATATCTCCCTGTTTTCAAATTATCCTCATTTTCTTTTCTCTTCAAGTCTTTTGAAATGGTCAGGTCGTTTTTGAAACAAGGTGACCCAAAGGAGACACAGACACAGTCCGTGTCAGACAGCTAACGAGACAAAACAGCATAAAAGGATATGGCCTAGATTTTATGCATATGGGGTTGCAGCACAGAGTGACCTAAGCAGAACACGAACAGAGAGTGACAGGAGACCGGTTGAGGCGATTTGTCAAAGCAATTTCATAACCCCTCCGCTGAGAAATAAGGGAAATATGTTGAGAGACAGTGACACACACCCGGAAGCGAGTCCTATTGTCCAGGCGCTAACAGAGACTGAATTGATGCAGAGTGACTGCTTACAGTGGAACGAGGTCGCTAATGACAATTCATGCATTCTAGCAGCAGCAACGTCCTGGTCAGCGTGTTGCCGTGTATGTAATTCCTGTGTTTATTTTGAAGTGTGGAGATGAGGTACAAAGCCAGAAGAGTGTTATGAACATGCGAGGAGAAGTGAACTGGACCCGATTGATAGGATTTAGTAGCAGAACTGTCAATGAATTTCCACTTTCTGGGACAATTTTCAACTAAATCTCAAGCTATGTATCTGACCAAAGTCGTGTACCATAAAACAGACCCTCAACCAGCCACGTGTCCAGATTCTTCTTCTTACTTTAACAATCTGGTGACTGGAAGAATTACATAATCATAGAATCACTTGGTTGGAAAAGATATTGGAGATCATTGAGTTCAACCACTCCTGTCCACTACTACAGCAGATCCTTTAGCACCTCATCTACCTAACTTTTTAACTTAACTACCTCTAGGGAAGAGGACTCAAACACATCCTTGGGCAGCCTCTGCCCGAGCAGATCCTTTGCCCCCTCTTGGCGTCACAAACCAAAATTCTGCCTTCTGCCTCATCCAAGAAGCTTGTAATTTCACCAAGTTTACCCATTCTTCAAAACATCATTATTTCCACGGCAATGATAATGAGACAAACTAAAGCTAAAGTTTATCTTGGGAGTGATTTTCAACTACAAATATTACATTTAATGAAAATACACATAAAATCATAGAATGGTTTGGGTTAAAAGGGATGGGAAAGCCCATCTAGTTCCAACCCTCCCTGTCACAGGCAAGGACACCTTCCACTGGATGAGGTTGCTCCAAGCCCCATCCAACCTGGCCCTGAACACCCCCCAGGGATGGGGCAGCCACAATTTCTCTGGGCAACCTGGGCCAGTGCCTCAGCACTCACAGAGGAGAACATTTCTTCCTAAGATCTCATCTAAACCTCCCCTCTTTCTGCCTAAACCCACTTTGTGTTGATTTTAATTTTCCATCGTTAATTCCCCTCGGACAGTGATCGTAACAATACACAGTATCACAAACAAGAATTTCAGCTAGAAATGATAACTACCAATTAAGGAGTCCTCTTTTCCGAAGAACAATCCTCGTGCATCCTCAAGAACACCAGAAACAGCTTTCGGTTCCTTCCACATCTTGCTATTAATATAAATGGGGCTGCGAACCAATTAGAAGCTAGGCCATATATACTGATATAATTAGCTCCATATAGGATTTCAGAGCTCTGCACCTGCATCAACTTAATTGGACTCCACTACATTGGAAATAAAATGAGCTGAATATTCCCTTTTCGAGTCATATTACGCAGGAATTTAAACATTCTTTTGGCATCAGCACCAGTGTCAATTCATGATTCAGGGCAACACAAGAAGATGTTGGCACTCATTGTTTTTTACCCCATGCAATCTGAGATATCACAATTCAAGTTGCTGCAAAGCCACTTAAAACGAAAGGTTAGGTTAAAAAAAAAATAAAATCAAATGTTCAACATAATGCATGCACCTCTTGGTAGTTGAATAAAGCTGGTATCTGACCCTGCTTCCATCCTCAAATCTGCATTTCAAACATCTTAGCCAAAAGATTCTCTTCTAGGGCCAAGCACAGAAGGAAGCATGTCCCTTAGCTGAGAAGCAACAATGAGTTTGTGAATCACTTTCTCAACACCTCTGAATTCCCAAGAATTTCAGGTGCTCGAGGAACGGTGAGACACAGGCATTTGTACAAGTTTGACCATTTCATGTCTCTGTACCTGCAAAAACATTATTGCCATCCCCTCCAATTCAAATTAGCAGATACGATGACTTCTCCAGACTCCTTTTTGTAGCAATCCATCACAGAATCATCATAAAAACACAGAATGGTTTGGATTGGAAAGGACTTTAAAGATCATTCAGTTCCAATCCACCTGCCATAATCAGGGACACCTCCTGCTGGATCAGGCTGCTCAAAGACTCATCCAACCTGACCTTGAACACCTCCAGGGCTGGGGCAGCCACAACTTCCCTGAACAACCTCTGCTGGTGCCTCATCACCCTCAAGAGAAAACATTTCTTCCCAATATCTCATCTCAATCTCCCCTCTTTCAGTTTAAAACCATTCCTCCGCATCCTATCCCTGCACTCCTAGATAAGGAGTCTCTCCCCAGCTTCCCCACAGGCCTCATTAATCAGGGTCCAACAGTTGAAGTATCTTTACCTGGGCTGATTTTCCTGGGACAGATTCTCCCCTCTCTGGTAACCATTGTCCGCCACCTGGGTCGTGGACCGCTTCACAATCTGCTTCAGTTCTTGTTCCAAGCGATCCTGGACGGCTTTCACGGTCTCAGGGATCTTCTTCAGCTTGGCCAGCCCTTTGATGAGTATTCCCATGAAGACAGTGCTGTTCTCCTCTGGATCTAGTTCTGTATCTTCTTTAATTTCCAAAAGGCTTGTTTCTCGAACTACAATAAATTTAAAGAGGTAGAATTCAATATTCAAACTACTAAAAAACTCACCTGGAGTCCTGTGTCCAGTTCCGGAATCCCCAACAGAAGAAGGATATGGAACTATTGGAACAGGACCAGAGGAGGCCATGAAGATGATCTGAGGGGCTGGAGCTGCTATGAAGACAGGCTGCAAGCACTGGGCTTGGAGGAGGCTCTGGGGAGACCTTAAAGCAGCCTTTAATCACTTCTAGGGCTGGGGACTCCACCACCTCCTCGGGCAGCCTCTGCCAGGGCCTGAGAATCCTTAAGGTGAAGAACTTTTTCTTCATGTCCAATCTGAACCTCCCCTGGTGCAACTTCGGGCCGTTCCCTCCTGTCCCTCTTTCTTCTCCGAAAGCCACAGCATGCAGGCACAAACAAGGAAAACGAGCTCTCTGAAAGAAAAGCTGTGGGACAGACAACACTGGAAATGCTAAAGGAAGAAAGGTTTTAACTTATTGTTTAAAAAAAAAAAAAGTATTTTGCTGCTCTGAGTTTAATGCAAAGATTTCCAGCCCTAAACACCCTTTTAGAGGACAGCTCCCCATCATCACGCTGCAGCCTCTTTGTCGAGCCGGCTGTAAATTATTCTTAATATCACACAATGAAAAGCTGAAAGGGAGGAAATGCTGCTAGATCCAAATGCGAGGACAGTATTTAAGGGAACTAAAGGCAGCAATCTTACTGAGACCTCTGCAGCACACAGAGATGAACGCTCTTCCATTTTCGAAAGAGCAAACCAATTCTGAACACCCTGAAATAGCCGGGCCATCGATTTACATTTCTTACAAACAACAGCCAAGTCAATAGTTCAATATCTATCAGCAACACACTGGTATAGAAATTCTGTTAGATCTGGGCTTTTGATAAAAGATGCTTCCTGCACATTCTGCCTATTAAACAGGTGTCCTGGGTGGCTTGGGGGGCCCATTTATCTCTGAGATCTGACAAGACCCCAACCCCAGGTAACTGAGGAGATTCTTTTCCTGCCTCCTCCACACTTCAAACATCCCCTTCTGCCATTTCATGTCATCAAGGGGTTATTTGAAAACAAAGCTTTGGCCCAGGAATCAGCCCCTTCTGCCCCCAACCTCTTCCAAAAAGGCATCAAAGCAGACAGGGATTTATACAGATGTTCCCCTTTACAATTCTAATCCCACTCTGCGGGCAGAGGAGCTCCCTAGGGATCTATCTTGGAATTGAAACCTCTGTACGTACTATTAAATCAAAAATATTAATAACTCGGTCATCGCACGTCGAAAAGAATCACTTGGTTGGAAAAGACCTTTGTGATCCTAGAGTCCAACCGTATCTGTCCGCTACTAAATTACATCCCTGAGCACCTCACCTCCCCATTTTCTAAACCACTCCAGGGATAGGGACTCCACCACCTCCCTGCGCAGCATCTGCCAGTGTCTGAGAGCCCTTCTGGTGAAGACGTTATTCCTAAAGCCTAATCTGAACCTTCCCTGGTGCAACTTGAGGCCATTCCCTCTTGTCCTATCAGCTGCCACTTGGGAGAAGAGACCAACGATCACCTCACTGCAACCTCCCTTCAGGGAGTTGTAGACAGTGATGAGGTCTCCCCTCAGCCTCCTTTTCTACAGGCTAAACAACCACAGGTCCCTCGGACACCTCTCGTAAGTCTTGTTATCCAGACCTCTCACCAACTTCATTCCACTTCTCTGGACGCACTCCAGCTCCTCAATGGATCCTCACCAGTGCCACGTACAGGGGCACAATCACCTCTCCTGTCCTACTGGCCACACTGTTTCTGATACGGGCCAGGATTGTGTTGGCCTTCTTGGCCTCCTAGGCTACTGCTGGGTCACGTTTCAGCTCTTGTCAACTAACACCCCAGGACCTTCTCTGCCAGACAGTCTTCCAGCTCTTCTTCCCCAAGCCTGGAGTGCTGCCCAGGGTTGTTGTGCCCCAAGTGCAAGGACTTTACATCTCATANATTTGACCAGCCTATGACTGGAGTTAACTCCACTGACCACCACTCTTCAGGCCAGGCAAATTAATTTATGCTATGGATGCTTGCAACTCTTCCTTTTATAAATCATTCTAAATTGTGGGTCTGCTGTTCATCTTTGATTTGATTAACCTCTTCCCCTTTGTGATTCATCAAACAGAAAAGAAGGGAAGAGGGGGGAAAAGCCTTATTTTAACTAAAACCACCTTTGCTTTATTTACAAAATAACACAGGTAGAAAACACCAAAGACTTCGTGGGTTTTTTTCAGTAATACCAGGAAGTGGATTTCCCTACCTGCTTGAAGAGAGTAATGAGTGAAACACGATGTCAGTGAATAAATATTTTGCATTATTACATATGCCCCTCTCCAACCTAACGCTGCTTTTAAAATTCAAATTGCAGGTTTATGCTGAAGAACACAACTTAACGTATGCTTTGGTGTCCCATCCCAGCTATCAGCCGTTAGACATAAAGAATCATAGAATGGATTGGCCTGGAAGGGACCCCAAAGCCCATCCAGTTCCACCCCCTGCTATGGTCAGGGACACCTCCAACTGGATCATGTTGCTCAAAGCCTCAGCCAACCCGGCCTTGAACACCTCCAGGGAGGGGGCAGCCACCACTTCTCTGGGCAACCTCCGCCACTGCCTCACCACCCTCACAGTAAAGAATTTCTTCCTAAAATCCAGTTTCTGGTCCACCCCACTGTCTGCTCCTCCAACCTGTACATCAGCCATTTTTCCATTGTGATTTTACAGAAGGCAGCATCAAAGGCCTTAGTGAAGAGCAGGCAGACAACATTTACTGAATCATAGAATCATCAGGTTGGAAGAGACCCATCGGATCATCGAGTCCAACCATTCCTATCAAACACTAAACCATGTCCCTAAGGACCTCGTCTACCCGTGCCTTAAACACCTCCAGGGAAGGTGAATCAACCACCTCCCTGGGCAGACTCTTCCACTGCCCAATGACCCTTTCCGTAAAAAACTTCCTCCTAATCTCTAGCCTAAATCTCCCCTGGTGGAGCTTGAGGCCATTCCCCCTCGTCCTGTCCCCTGTCACTTGGGAGAAGAGCCCAGCTCCCTCCTCTCCACAACCTCCTCTCAGGTAGTTGCAGAGAGCAATGGGGTCTCCCCTCAGCCTCCTCCTCTCCAGGANCCGTTCTCCAGCCCCTTCACCAGCCTTGTCGCTCTTCTCTGGACTCGCTCCAGAGCCTCAACATCCTTCTTGTGGTGAGGGGCCCACAACTGCACACAGGGTTCAAGGAGCTCTCCTCTTGTCCACCAACCCACTCATTTCACTGTAGAAGCTTATCAAGTTGCTCAGGCATGAATTCCCCTGGTTGAAGCCATGCTGACTACTCCTGCTGATGTTCTTGTTCTAATGATCTCTGAAAACTGCTTATGAAGCTGAACATTTCAATGTATTTTCTCCAAAGCCTCCTAAGAAAACAAGCTAACGGAGTGGAGATTTTGCCACCTTCGCTGATGAAATACGCAGCCGTTTTGAAAGCATTTCCTCACCAAATTGGGACATCTGAAAACCCACAATCTTGTGTTTAAGCACTCAAAAACTGACCCACAGTTTAAATCGCTACAAAATTGAATCATAGAAACATAGAACAA
>WAAB01023556.1:0-37012 GCA_013389865.1 Piaya cayana | reverse complement strand
GAGCTGAGAGGTGGTCCCATCTGCATCTCCCTGAGGCAGCCTGGCATGGCTAGACGCTGCTGGGACCTTGATGCATCTTTGAGGTGTCTGGTGCTGCATCCTCAGGACAAAGCATCTCATCACATCCCACTGCCTCATGAGGGAAAGCACAAGTTCGTCACTAATTATTTTCAGCATCCCACTTTTGGGCAGTGTCGGACCATTTATTGCATTGTGGGTCCTTGCTAACTGCAGCCACGTGCATCGTGGGCTGTGCAGGATTGTGTTCTGTGGAGCTGATGGGATGCAAAAGTTGAAAGGTGGCTGTGTGATGATTTCCATCCAGCCCTAGATGCTGCCAGCTTTCTATTGCCCTGGTCCTGGTGTGTGTGGCCTGGGGTGAGGTTACGGTGTGAGCTCCTGCTGCTGGGATTTGGGACTTACTGCAGCATCACTATGAATGACAGGGCTTGTGAGTCAGCCGTGGTGTATCTAACTCAGATACCAGCGATGATTAAAATATATGCATACTACACTGGAAACAGGATGAAAACCTGTTGTTTGCCTTCTTAGAGCATGGCAGTGCATTGGCTCATTGCTGAGGAGACTTGTTCCTGTGCTGACTTTTGAAGACAGCACACAAACCCACTGAGGTGTGGGGAGAGGGCTAGTCTCACATGAGAAGGTTTTCCAGAGGGTGGGGAAGGAACCACAACCTCTGTGCTGTCAAGTGATTCAGCAGAAACAAATATGTAGTCGAACAACAACGATCGTTAGAGTTAAGAATTGCCAGAGGCTGAATAATCACAGACAGGAATCATAGAATCATAGAATCACCAGGTTGGAAGAGACCCAATGGATCATTGAGTCCAACCATTCCCATCAAACACTAAACCATGTCACTTAGCACCTCATCCACCAGTCCCTTAAACCCCTCCAGGGAAGGTGACTCAACCCCCTCCCTGGGCAGCCTCTGACAGTGCCCAATCACCCTTTCTGTGAAATTTTTTTCCTAATATCCAGCCTGAACCTCCCCTGATGGAGCTTGAGGCCATTCCCTCTCATCCTGTGCCCTGTCACTTGGGAGAAGAGCCCAGCTCTCTCCTCTCCACAACCTCTTTCAGGTAGTTGTAGAGAGCAATGAGGTCTCCTCTCAACCTCCTCGTTTTCAGGATAAACACCCCCATGGGGGGACCCCGTCCTGCCCCTGCTTATCCGGGCTATGCAGAGCCTATGAGTGAGTGGTGGATGCTAACAGGGGCAATTGTCTTAGATAATCTGGCTTTAAATAATCCAAAGGGACAACTATTTCGTGGCCTCATCAGGGAGGGCTGGCAATGCCATCTCATCAACCAGTCACCTACCCTGGTCATGAAGCACATTTTGGACTGGACCAGCCTGGGGCTGAACCACGATGACGTGAACCATTTATTTCCTCCTCTACATTGACAGAAATCCCCCTGTCAGCCCTTGTCACTTCCCCTACAGGTGGGCAGCTAGAGGGAAATTGGAAGTGATGCTTTGGGGTAGGGAATACTTTGCTGCACAACAATTGAGGAAGAGGAAGGCTGACTTCCAAATAAAAACAGAGGCCTTAATGCAGTGGAGGATTCGTGTACTTTTTGAGCCTGGGAGAAGGATAAATCAAACCAGCTGAGATCCCTGTAGCCCTGGAAATAGTAGTTTGCTCTTCATTTGTGACTTTAATTTCCTATTTTGAAATGGCAGTTAAGGATGAAAAGGAAGGAAATATATTTCTCGTTCAGAGGGTAGGCAGGGAGCAGGTTTAGCAGAAGCTCTATGGGGCGTGGGGACTGACATGGAAAGTAGGTGGGAAAGTTTATCTCATCTTGCATTTCCAGCTCCCCTCCTTGTGCTGCTGTGCTTGGGAGCTGGGAGTGGGACCAAGGGGTGCAAAGGTGTGGGTTGTCACCTGGGGCTCTGCCAGGCGGATGCGTCCATGCGATGCCTCAGTGACCTCCCCCAGCCTCTCCTTGGGCAGCAGGGAGGGAGGGGAAGGATCCCAGTTCATACTCTGCATGGACATTACTGGTGGTTCACACCCAGCATGAGCTTTGGCCGAGGAGGATGGGAAGCAGCCTTCCTCCCTCACCTTCATTAGTTCCCTTTGTTTACCTCCACATTGGCACTTGTTTACC
This sequence comes from Piaya cayana, assembly GCA_013389865.1. Taxonomy (NCBI): domain Eukaryota; kingdom Metazoa; phylum Chordata; class Aves; order Cuculiformes; family Coccyzidae; genus Piaya; species Piaya cayana. The sequence continues at coordinate 34,874 of WAAB01023556.1, read as the reverse complement.
TGAGAGCACTTTATAGTATTGGTCATGAGTTTATTACTAATAACACAACTCTTCTATTTAAATGGGAGTTCCAGATGTTTTTTACTGTTTGCCAAACCTGTTGTAACCTGAATGAGTACATTAAACAGCAGGAGTGTGGTTTCATAATCTCACTTGAGACGGCTGCTAAATCACTGGCCTTGTCGTATGTGCAGCAGACACAGACTGTGGCTCAGCCCCTGGGATCCCTGGGGACAGACAAATCACACACTAATTACTGATGCCATCATGGTAATAAATGCACCTGGTACGCTGGGGGGGTTTTTCCCCCGTTTTTGTCTTAAACTGGTTGCACCGGGCACCATTAGGCATCTGTAGCTCTTGGAAGTGGGTGCAGCTTCACATGGAGCACAGGGGCTGTGCTGTCCAGCATTAACTGTAAGAAATCTTCACATCACCTCTTTTAGGGCACACTTGCTTATTTACCCCAGTTTTGCGCTACATGGTGAGCTCCCCTGGTACCAGCGTGCTTGTGATGAGCCAGGGTGAGACTGTCACAATCTTCCAGCCGCTCCGTGCCTTGAGGTGGGTGGAAAGAAGGAGCACAAAGTTCATCTGTGTGGGGGGGCTCATTTCAGCTGGAAAAATGTTAGGGGTCCACAGATGGAAACAGTTCGATACTCATTGTTATATAAAATTCTCGATTGCCTTTGCAATCTTTCGTTCAAATTCCTAGAAGGAGTTAGGATGAAAGCAGAATCCAGTTTATTGCATCTCCCCAGCCCTGCTTTAAACCCAGGAGGGTTTAAATGGCTCCTGCCTGTCAGTGCAGTGCTTTACACTTTCTCCCCAGAGATCCAGCAGCTGCTTAAGCTCTTGAGTCATCCTTCCCTGTTGCACAGATAAGATTATTCTCATTTTACAACTGCAGCTACAGAGATGGTGTGGTTAGGGCAGCTCCTGTGCTGAGCGGTCCTTGGGCAGCATCATGAGCCTGCAGCACCCTGACATCAGCTTTATCTTAGCCCCTTGCATGGTTTGTAGATCCCAAGGATCTTCTGTGTTATCTCATGGTAAGAGAATGGTAAAGCCAGGACTAGGGTCTATTCCCTCTCAGAATCACCAGGCTGGAAAAGAACTCAGATCATTGACTCCAGCCATACCTGTCTGCCACTAAACCATATCCATGAGTACCTCATCCAACGAGTCTTTTAAGTACCTCCAGGACTGCTGACTCAACCACCTCCCTGGGCAGCCTCTGCCAGTGCCCAATGACCCTTTCCGTGAAAAATTTTTTCCTGACATCCAGTCTGAACCTGCTCTGGTGCAGCTCAAGGACATTCCACTTTGTCCTGTCTCCTGTCACTTAGGAGAAGAGCCCAGCTCCCTCCTCTCCACAACCTCCTTTCAGGTAGTTGGAGAGAGCAATGAGGTCTCCCCTCAGCCTCCCCTTCTCCAGGATAAACACCCCCAGCTCTCTCAGCCGTTCCTCATAAGGCCTGTTCTCCAGCCCCTTCACCAGCTCTTCTCTGGACTCACTCCAGAGCCTCAACATCCTTCTTGTGCTGAGGGGCCCACAACTGAACACAGGATTCGAGGTTCAGTCTCACCAGTGCCAAGTACAGAGGGAGAAGAACCTCCCTGGACCTGCTGGTCACACTGTTTCTGATCCAAGCCAAGATGCCATTGGTCTTCTTGGCCAGCTGGACATACTTCTCCTTCACTCCCTACCCTGCAGAGCTGCTAATCTGGGAGGGGAAGAAAAATAGAACAGCCTACCACTGGAAAAATAACCCAAACAAAACACCATCAAACCTATCTGAGAGCTAGCTGATCTGCTTCTTCCCCTCATCTTGCTGAATGTGATTGCTTCTGTGCTATGGGCTGCATTTCTCGTCAACCCAGAAAGGGTTCATCTCAGCTGAGAACACAGTGCAGGAATACAGGAGCCTAAAACATAATGGGAGCGCTGACAGATGCAGACTCACGCCGCCACAGCCTGCATGGGGAAAATAATTCCTCTTGTTCTATCAAATGGGAGGAACATTTTACCCCAGAAATGAGTCAAATGTGAAATGTAATTCAACCCCCAACAGAGGCCAGAGTATAAATGCAACTTGACATCTGATCAAACCATCACAGACATTTGACCCCTGAGATGAGTGAGGTATCTGTTGTGTTTCATGGAGTCAGCAGAGCATCGTTCCTCACCCCTGCCAATTTTCTTCCTTTCTCCCCCTTCCCAAACAAAGACAAGGAGTTAAGTAATGCAAAAATCCCAAGGAATAGATGGATTATCAACCACGCGAGGTACTCTGAAGGATGAGTAAAAATGGAATTGTGCTGTTAAAAGAAGCAAAAACACTTGGAAAAAATCACTAAGGGAAGGCATTTATTAAGACCTTTGTGATAGGCAGAGTAACCCCAGGAAAGGCAAAGGTTGGGAAATTCCTCATGTAGCCAGGCAGGAACAACGTTGGTTTTGCTTGGCATTGAGACTTAGGCACTTGCAGGAAGAGTTCACAGGTGCTTTATAAACATGAATTAACTACGCCTGGGAATACCCTGCAAGAAGGTAACATTATCCTACGCCAAGGGTGAATAAACACAGGAAATTCCTTACCAGGGAGCCAGGGATGACTTGATGTCGGGGCAGGGTAGGGGAACAGCCGGGTCCTGACATGAGTCTGGGGACAGTTGTCCCTTGGCTTGTTGGGAGCAGGGATGTGACTGTGTCCAGTTCATGGAGGGGCATTATGGGAAGCCTTAGGGAAGTGTTTGCCACTTTTCACCTCTCTCCATCGCACATCTGTGACTGCTAGTAGGACAACAGGCAGCTTTGGAGGAGGAAGGAGCTGATTACGTCCTAGTGGGCGTATTTGATCCTGCACTCTGCCTAGTCCCAGGAGCTTTCAGTGCAGGGCTTATTCCAGCTGAGCAACATGCCTGTTTCTGTACCAACGAGTTAATTTGTGTGACTCCTTGCGCAAATGCTATTATACATCCGTTTAGTTTATTCAGGCCAGGGAGATGCATCAGCAAAAGCAACTCTTTGCTTTTATAGCTGAGAGCACAGATAGGGCCCCACTCCCTTAACTGTGAGCATTGAAAATGATAGTTAAATCAACAGAAAGTTATTTGCACAGAGTTTCCTCCTCCTTATGCTGTTCTTTTAAGAGTCTCTTGCTGGCACATTCATACTGCCCATCTGCATATCAAAAACATCTGGTCTTAGCTGCCAGGAACCACGTGTGTTCTGTACATGGGGGCTTGTGATGGTTTGAGTCAAAACTCTCCCCCAAACCCTCACAGCATCTGAAGCACCCCCTTCCTTCCAACCTTTCACCCCCCCCGTACAAACCCAAGGGAGATAAGGAGAAGAAAAAGAAAGAGAGACTAAAAATGCTGTAGTGATTATATACAATGTATTAACACTAATATGCAACTATAATACTACATATACAGTAATCAGAGAATAAAAGACCCCTCAGAACATCCCCTGCCCCGTAGGGAAGCACTTAGAGATCCCCAAAAAGAAAGAAACCCCCCTGCCACGAAAGAAAATTAAGAATCCAGAAAACAGATTAATATAAGCTAACAAGAGAAAATAAATCATTACACTCCTCAGATAGCAAAATCACCACTGGCATTCCATGCCGCTCTTGAAGTCCAGCAACGCTTCACTGAGCTTGACTCCGAGAGACCTTCCACACCCACACACCGGAGAGAAGAGAGAGAGAAGATGGAGCCGTATCCGGAAAAGGAAGTGTCCTCCCCCACAATACACCCTGATTTATGTAGGAAAATCGCATGGAATATTTGGGAGACATAGTTCTTCCTCAGCCACAACCTGGGTATTCTGAAGGGGCCAAAATCAAACCATGACATTCTCCACCCCTTATTTCATACTATATATTCCATACAGGGCTGCAGGTTTGCATGGAAGAAGCGTGATGCCAAGGACCTTGCAGAGCAGCAGAGAGGGATTTGGTTTGGGCTGCGTGCATCGGCATGAGACTGGTGAGCTCAGTCGTTGGCATGAGACTGGATGGAGCTGCTCACATTTATCCTGCCGAGAGAGTAGATCCACAGGCACAGATGTCTTTGGACGTGGTGCCATGTGTGTAAAATAGAAGGTGGGGGTTTCTCTTGCTGCATGCATCAGCAGGAGCTCAGCTGAGTGCGGGGGTTATACCGATGCACCAAGGGAAATGGAGTTGCGAGAGATTGTATTTGTCATGTGCACACAAACGTATACAGCACCTCTCTTCAAATGTGTCGCTGTATAAATGTTAGCGTGGGGTTATACACGCCTGCCCCTTTCTGCACGCATGAAATCCATCTGTATATGTATCTCTGCGCTTGGTTGTGTATAAATCAACATTTATCTACTGTGTCTATTGCCCTTTATCTATTTATCTCCATACGTCTTCAAGCTCAAGTCTGTATTAGCCATAATAGATACAGTAAGTCGCTGATCTGGTGGGTCAAATGGTCAGGGCTCTTTGATCAGCCGTCAGGATACATTACCACCAGGGCCTCCGGTGGGGCTTGAATTACAACTTACATTTGACTCATTTCTGGGGTCAAAACGTCCCTCTTATTTGATCGAATGACAGAAATTGTATAATTTGTATATATCCCTGAGCCATATGTGCTCTGAGTGCCACTCTAATGTGTTTTATAAAGGCACAGCTGTCTTGGTGACTTATTTAAAATGGGATTTTGAAGTAGTGTTCTTGCCATTTAATGTCCTCATTCAGGGTTACACAAGGTTTATCAAATAATAAATAACATTCAGAACATTCATTTTAGCATAACAATGGGTTTCCTTGTTATAAGGAACTGGACGGTACGATAAAGCTGTGCTTGGTAAATAAGCAATAATGTAAAAAGCAAGCGGTAGCATAATTAGAAATTAATGTCAGTGCAAGAAGCTACAGATACCTTTCTTATGTTCTGCTAAAGCTCCAGACTAGGCAGAACTCATCTTGGCAGCCTCTGGTGTAAAATATTCCTTCAAACTTTGTCATAATACTGGCAGACATGTTGTCCTCCCACCAATCTCAACTGATTTGCAGTGAAATGTCAACAGTTGAGAAAATAAACCTGGATCTAAGGCAGATCCATGCAGGATGAATGCTGAATGTCCCCTTCACTACTGGCTGTAGACCCAGCGTGCACAGTAATGAAGTGTGAGGACAATTAGGTGCTGCTGACAAAGACATGGATCATCCTCCCCTGGTTCTTGCACCTTCCTTACAAATAGGAAGCCATAAAACAGGACCAATGTGGACTTCCATTGAATCATTAGCGATAAAAAAGACCTCTAACACTCGTCCCCACTTCATTCCCCCATCTGTTGTTTTGGAAGAAATCTTCTGTCACTAGCAGTGAAGCAACAACATGCTCAGATGTGACATATTCTCATGTTGGTTGATTCCTGACTTACAAGGACACGTGAACGTGAAAAAAGTTCCCAGTAATTTGTTTGTCTGTGAAGACTGTAAGGTGTAGAAAGTTGTTTGTGGTCTTGCTGTCTCAAACCTAGATTTCTGTTAGAAGAAAGGCTGGAAGAAACCAGGAGACTGTGTACTTGACTGGGTGAGATACCTTAGGGAGACCCTTCTTGAGTCTTGTCATAGTAAAGACAGCACAGCAAGTGATGGAGTTAAACTTATAGCCCACCATGAGGTTATTGTTAGTGCAATTTCCACTTCAGTCCCCTAACGATCTTCTGTGTTTCTAAGGAGTCTTTGCAAATGAAGAAACTTGTGTCTATTTTAACTCTGAGGAGACATGTCTCGGAGTCAAGTAGAAGGGTTTAAAAGAGAAGGGGTCCTATTTCCCAGATATGGAGAGCTCTGATTCTCCTGAATTTCCAGCAGTATTATGCTTCTTGGGTTTGAATCTTTTAGAAAGTAGAATCATGGAATAGTTTGGGTTGGAAGGGACCTTAAAAATCATCTAGTTCCAACCCCCCTGCCATGGACATGGACACCTCTAACTAGATCAGGCTGCTCTTTTGCCTCTGTGCAGCATCCTGGTCTCTTCCAATCTGCAAATAGCCTCTATTTTCGAAATCCAGAGTCACCCCAACAAGGGCAGAGTACCTTAAAGTGAAAAATTGATGACTCCCTAATCCCTTTACAATGATACATTGCAAATTTTGCCGGAACATAAATATAGAAGGCCCCATGTGAAGAGGAGTGAAAGCTTTATACTGACTCGCAGTTGAAAAAGAGGATTAAACAGAGGTTGGCTGTTGTCACGGTCTCAGCTAAAACCGAGCAGTTGGGCTCCCAGTCCCCTTCTTCCACGCACCTCCAGGGAAAGGAAAATGAGAGGCAAAAGACTTGCAGGCTGGAAACTAAAATAAAATAGCTTTAATAAAATAATAATAATTAAGAAAATAATAAAAAGTATGCAAATATGTGAAATTGTGCCCCCACCCATGACTACATTGGCACAAATGCTGCAGAGCAAGCATGGGGCAATGAGTGGCAGGAGGGAGTTAACTTTCAGAAAATGAAGTTACTCAGATGAGACTAAGCTGAAAAGTTAGGNAAGTCCCCTAATGAACTTCTGTGTTTCTAAGGAGTCTTTGCAAATGAAGAAACTTGTGTCTATTTTAACTCTGAGGAGACATGTCTCGGAGTCAAGTAGAAGGGTTTAAAAGAGAAGGGGTCCTATTTCCCAGATATGGAGAGCTCTGATTCTCCTGAATTTCCAGCAGTATTATGCTTCTTGGGTTTGAATCTTTTAGAAAGTAGAATCATGGAATAGTTTGGGTTGGAAAGGACCTTAAAAATCATCTAGTTCCAACCCGCCTGCCATGGACAGGGACACCTCTCACTAGATCAGGCTGCCCTTTTGCCTCTGTGCAGCATCCTGGTCTCTTCCAGTCTGCAAATAGCCTCTATTTTCGAAATCCAGAGTCACCCCAACAAGGGCAGAGTACCTTAAAGTGAAAAATTGATGACTCCCTAATCCCTTTACAATGATACATTGCAAATTTTGCCGGAACATAAATATAGAAGGCCCCATGTGAAGAGGAGTGAAAGCTTTATACTGACTCGCAGTTGAAAAAGAGGATTAAACAGAGGTTGGCTGTTGTCACGGTCTCAGCTAAAACCGAGCAGTTGGGCTCCCAGTCCCCTTCTTCCACGCACCTCCAGGGAAAGGAAAATGAGAGGCAAAAGACTTGAAGACTGGAAACTAAAATAAAATAGCTTTAATAAAATAATAATAATTAAGAAAATAATAAAAAGTATGCAAATATGTGAAATTGTGCCCCCACCCATGACTACATTGGCACAAATGCTGCAGAGCAAGCATGGGGCAATGAGTGGCAGGAGGGAGTTAACTTTCAGAAAATGAAGTTACTCAGATGAGACTAAGCTGAAAAGTTAGGAACTGCTTCTACTTTAGCTCAAACCACAACAGCAGCTGGGGGTGCGCGCTGCGGCAGGCACCCATGCTAAGGCAGAAATTTTGCTCTTTCCCTGCTGTTCTTTGAGTTATACTGTATAATTTCATATGTTGTGCTAGAGAATAAAAAAATAGAGGGAAGACATTGATAGATAGTAAATGCCTTTCTCAGTAGACGACTCAGGAAGAATCTCACGTACTATTTTAGAATGAACAATAGAGTGTTACATGTCATTTATTATAATCAGCAGCTAATGGAAACCCTTCCAGGAGGGGTTATGGAGGTGAGCACAGCTACAGCTGATGATCCCGGCTTGTGAATTTTGCATGAGCTCCTATGTGACAGTGAAATTTTTGAAAGGTGCAGTCAGAAAGCAATTCCTGTAACTTAGTCGTACCAGAAGGAGCTTCTTTTGCTGATGTAAGGTCAGCTGTAGGGCTAAAATAAAATAATAATAAAAAAAATACCGTGGTATTACAAGCAGAACGAACATCATCTTCAAGCCTTGGTCTCGGAGGACTCCTAACTTGTTAACAATAGGGTGTTTGAAAAGCAGCCACCGAGCATCACAGAGTGAAAAGCTAATGTAACTGAGCGGCTCCTAGACCAAAATGAATAGTCTCTGTTTCTATTGCATTTACTCTGAGGAGAAAAAAAGAAATAGCATCTCATACAGCTGAAGATATCTGAAGGGTGACACAGAGTGCCTTGTAGGGACAGAAAACTCCGAGGTTGTCATGGTGGTTCAGTTTCATGTGTAGACGTACAATTCATCAAAGAACTGAGGTTCCTAAATAGATTTAGGTTTAGGGGCAACGGCAGGAGGAAGAAGGAGATCCTTGTGTGCATTGGAGCAGAGGAATAGCACACACTGCTGCTGGTAGCCCAAGGGCTCAGTGCAGTGTCCATGTGCCTCCAAGGTCTTCCAGGTGACCGCAGGCAGTTATGCCCTCGGGTCAGTCTGAAAAGTAATCTTTCCTTTTCTTTCTCAAATTTTCTGGGATCTGAACCAGCTGAGAGGTTATTTTTGACCCCATGATAAAGAGCATCTTTATTAATCAGCGCACCTGATTGTAGCTCGTTCTTTGTGAGGAGTGTGAGCAAAATGCGCAGGAGGGTCTTCAAACAGAGCTCTGGTTTGTTTTGTGGTGGAGTCCATGAGCTTAACAATAAAACCCAAATCAATCCAGAGGAGCAGTCCAGAGCTGGAGCACAGCTCCAGCCCATGGTCCAGCTGCCTGGGGACAGGGGAGGTGGTGGGTGCCCAGGGACTGGCAGAGAAGGGGGAGCAGCAGGAGGATGTGTATCCCACTGAGGAACAGCGTTTTCTGCTGCATCTTAGGATCACAGAATCGTAGAATCACTTGGCTGGAAAAGACCTTTGAGATCATCAAACCCAACTGTACCTGTCTACTGCTAAACTGTATCTCTAAGCACCTCATCAACCCATCTTTTAAATACCTCCAGGGATGGGGACTCCACCACCTCCCTAGGCAGCCTGTTCCAGTGCCTGAGGACCGTTTTGGTGATGAAAGTTTTCTTGTTGTCTAATCTCAGCCTGCCCTGGTGGAACTTGAGTAGAAGTTTTACATATAGAAAATATCGATACCAAGAGGAGTCTGATGGTTTGATATGGGTGTTTCTTGGCTCCGAAATGCCGTGATGCCCATCAGTGAGGCTGAAGGAAATGTGGACCTGAGATTCCAGCAATGCTCTCTGTGTCCCGGAGGGTAGAGGAGGCAGAGTAACTCAGACTGCTTCAGAGCACTGTGGGGCACAGCTCACGTCCAGTGAGACTGAATAACACTGAAGAGGATCTGCTGATCTGCACGGTGACTCCTGTGGCATGAAGAGCTGTAGGCTGGCAGTCCAGCAATGCTGATGAGCTCGTAAAGCCAACGACTCATAAAATAGCAGCAAAATATAGAGGAAGGTGGTGTGCAGTATCCTTCAGCCCACAAAGTGTCACTTTATCAATGATTTCCCACTGTGTTTAACACCACTGTAAAGGGACTGTATGCGGTGTATGTGGTGCTGCTGCCTTTGATGGTCAGCGTGGCCCAGGGCAAGGTGGAGACCTACACGTGGCAGAACCTGGAGCAGCTCTGAAGGGAGCAAGTTGCCTTTGAAACAGAGATATCATGTGAATGTGGTGTTTATATATGCTTTCTACTCCCTCATGGTACCCCTCTAGCCAGCTACCTCTGGGTTATCCTTGAGTGGATGCTGTCACTTCAGGCGAAGGCAATCCCAGAGCTTTTATGCACAAGCTGTTTCTGCCTTCAGATCCTCCAGCTCCTCAGACTGAGCTAATTCCTCACTGCTTGTCTCCCGAATTACCCGCTGTGACACAGTGTGATTGGGAGCCAGGTCTTCACATGCTAACTATTGATGCTGAGCTCTGATAATGAGATAACATCGCTATCGGTTTGCTGTGACGAGCAAGATTTTCTAACGCATCCTGTTGGGAGGTTTGGTTTTGGCTTCTGCAGAGGTTGGTTTGCCTCTGTAATGGATCTCTGGGGAGTGGCTTTGGAAAATGATGTTTGTTTGTGGAAATACAGCACTGGGGGCTGAAGGAATATGAAAAAATACCTAGCCTGTTGCTCTTGGGATTTCCTTTCCCAGCTGATTGATTACTTCTTTACTTCTCATTGGAGCTCTGGTCCAAGCCAGTGTTTGGATCTGCCATAACAACAGAGTAATTAACCGGGGAGCTCCTTTCTTCCAGCAGGAAGGCATTATTTTCCCATTCAGAGTCTGGATGAAGACCTGTGCAGAAAGGAAGACCCTTCCATAGCCGAGGCCAGATTCAGAACAAACCCTTCACTCCCTGTAAGCTCTAGGGCTGCCTCTGGGCTCTGCTCCAGCCCCATGGTGGCCCGACCTGCTCAGCACAGCATGTCAGGGCTCTGCAGGTCCTGGAAGGTGATGAGGGTTGCATATCAAGTGTGGCCATCCAGCTTCTCACACTTGGAATCAGGTGTTCACTTCAGCCTCTACTCGCTTGTGTGAATGGGCAGAGCTGTGAACCCTAACTGGTGTCCAGCAGTGTTCTCTATGAGAATTGGCTGGCCTGGTACCTGCATATGACATATCGGTTGCATTAGGTCTTCTGCTCCAGGATTTGTTTAGTAGACCTCTGGGCATCCCTCTTCCTGAAACCTGAGCAGGGGAGTGTGGATGCCATGGATATCCAAGACAGGAACGTGTGCTGTGGGTACCCAGGGCGGGGAGCGTGTGTTCAGGTACCCATGGAGGGGAATGTGCGTACCACCAGTCCTATGTGGTTCTGCTCCCCTGAGGAAGGCTTTTCCCTATCAGGTGATACACCAGGCTGGTCAAATGATGGGAATCAAAAATCAGAGACAGTTAGGGATGCTCTAGTGTTTGTGCTGTAGCGCTGGACCCAGCTGAGGGGCTGCAATCACAGCAGTCTTAGCTCCTGCCAGTGGGGTGAAACGTGTCAAAGCTGCCCCAGATGCATTTGGCACATGTGTGCATCACCCATATTGTGGTTCTGCCAAGGACTGTGCTGGCTCTCGCTTGTCGGCGAGATGGCTTTCATGATCAGCAGCCTCTGAGCAAGCCTGAATTAAATTTCTCTCAAGCTAGGAGATCCATCAGCAGCCATCAAAAATGTCTAAGCTGGTGCCGCATAGCTCGGGTCTATACATCTGTGTACACTGTAAAGGGCAAAATATGACTTGGCTTTTATTACTTTAATTAAAACATGAGTGAAGAGTATGAGATTCATTAAATTGTATTTTCCTGGCTTCTGTGTGAAGGAGCTAACTGATCTGATTACCATGAAGATTACAAACTATCAAAGTGAAAAAGAGCTTTTTGCAAGTATTTCGTATTAAACCTTCAAACCTAACACTTTAAGAATAATTATAGTTGTATTACTGGAAAATGATTCATGAAATTCTGAATAAATATAAGACCCTTAAAGGGAAATGTTCCAAGACCACAGTTTTCGTTCCAATCTGATGAAATTCAGTATCATTTTGCAGCTGTAGAATAAAATGAAAAAAAATATGTACATGGACTGTATTGAGTATATGTCAGACTAAACTAATGAGATTTTTTTCATCAACTCTGAGCACGCACGCAGACAAATGGAATAGCCATTCTCATTTTCTGTAATAGAAAGCACCACAAGAGAAAGCAGAAAGGATCTTACTGCTCACAAGTCTTTATTCTCTTCTTGATTGTTAAATAATATATTTTAAGTTCTTGTCTCTCGCCTGCAGAATGTTTGAAGTGACATTAATGGGTATATAAGAGAAAAGAGTGAGGTTAAAATAAAAAAGTGAGGAAGGGCTAGGATTGGGAATTTTATTAATATTCCCAGTGGGCTGTAATAAAGATACTTTTCACACAATACAGGGAATGTTTACAGCAGACAATTTAGTTTCCTTCCAACAATTATGAGAGAAATTGAATCTCAGGAAATGGTAGTTTTCTCTAAAATTAGACATAACAATGATACCCCTGAAAGTTTATTAAGGAGGGAAGAGAGGGGAAAAAAGTCATCAGTCTCTGGAAGACAATTTAGCAAATGTATTTTAAGAATTCCAGATGACTTCTAAACAAAACCAGACACCTATGTGGCACTGAGGGCTCATACTTGAAGCCAGGAGCTGCTTTTCCCATGGTGCAGCAATTCCTAGTGCATTTTGGAAGCAAATACCCGAGGTTTCAATACAGGATGGAGGATGATGTGATTGAGAGCTGCCCTGCAGAGAAGGGCTTATGGTGCTGGTTGATGAGAAGCTCAACATGAGCCAGCAATGTGTGATTGCAGCCCAGAAACCAACTGTGTCCTGTGCTGTATCAAAAGCAACATGGCCAGCAGGGTGAAGGAGAGGATTCTGCCTCTCTATTCCTCTTTTGTGAGACCTCATCTGGAGTCCTGTGTCCAGTTCTGTGATCCTCAATATAAGAAAGATACAGAGTTGTTGGAACAGTTCCAGAGGAGGCTACAAAGGTGATCAGAGAGCTGGAACACCTCCTGTACAAGGACAGGCTGAGAGAGTTGGGGTTGTTCAGCCTGGAGAAGAGAAGGCTCCAAGAAGAACTTACAGTGACCTTCCAATAACTGAAGGGACTACAAGAAAGCTGGGGAGGAACTGTTTACAAAGGTTTGAAGTGATAGGACTAGGAGCCATGGGTATAAACCAAAGAGGGGCAGATTTAGACTAGACATAAGGAAGAATTTCTTCATGATGAGAATGGTGAAGCACTGGAACAGGTTGCCCAGGGAAGCTGTGGCTGCCCCATCCCTGGAGATGTTCCAGGTCAGGTTGGATGGGCCTTGGACAGCCTGAACTAGTGGGAAATGTTCCTGCCCATGGCAGGGGGGTTGGAATTGGATGATCTTTAAGGTCCCTTCCAACCCAAACTATTCTATGATTCTATTTACATTAAATATAGCAAAGCTGTAGGAGCCTCATTTCATAAAATCAGCAGGATGCTTGCTCAGCCGAGTGGTAGGAGGTTGCAAACTGTGTATTTTTACATGATTATTTGCATACCTTCTTGCAGGTGCAGTTAACAGTGATGCTCATGCAAAGGTGATGTTTCCTCCATCTCCCTGCACAAACGCAGGGCTCTGTGTGCAGTCGTGTGTGGGTTTGCATGCACTAAGGGCTAGTTCACAAAACACTGTGAGCTCAGCCCTTTAAGTTTTCCCCAAGAAAATTAGTCATGAAATGTCAAGTGAAGAGTGCAAAGAAAGTATTGAAATTATTGGGCACTTGAGTTCAAGTTTAGGAATTAATTTATCATGCTCAGACAGAGATGCCGGGGATCAAAAAAAAAGGGAAAGCCACTCTATAAATGCAGAAAACTGAAGCTCGTTGAGCAGCTCATGCTATGGTGTTTAATTTTTGAAACATGCACTGTGATTCTTCTACTTGTCCTGGTTTCCAGTATTCTGCATCAAGGATGTGCTGCAATGTGCACGTTAGAGACACCTGATCTCTTTGTGTGGTTTTTCTTTTGTCCATGTGATCCTTGATTGCCGACTTCTGCCTCACTTTGTTCCAGTCTGGAAAGTGATTCCTGTTAGTTGCTATCAAGATTAGGCATAGGAGGAGAAATGATGAAGCTGACGCATCTTAGCTTGTAACCAGGCTTCTCTAATAATCTTCCTCAACAGGATCTGTTCCATTTTGATCATATTAGGGGCTAGACTGGGATGGTGCTTCCTTGTAGCATCAAGCAGGACATTGAGTTAGGAGGTTTAGTACCAGTATTGGCAATAAAAACACTAAGCTCTGAGTCATCACAGGTTTGTGGAGCCATCAACACTTCGTGTGTTCTTGAGTTTGAAAGGTGGCAGCTGAAACACTTGAGTACACTGTGTATTTTTACAGTGGGGTTGATGTTTTGGCTTTGTTACCTGCAGCTCTGTTGTGCTCAGAGTCTCCTCCACCTCTCCATTAGTATCTCCTCTCATTTTTGCTCTTTCATCTCTGCCTGCTTCCCTTCGAACAATTCAGGTTTGACCTGACAAGTTGTAAACTAGTAAAAATATTAGAAAAAGCTCTCCAGGTGCTTAACAGACAAAGTGTTTCAGCTGCTTTGGCCTCTGCATGGCTGGGGCTGGTTTTCTTTGGACACAGCTGCTAATAAGTGCCTCCAACCTCATGCCTTGTGTGGTGGGTTGGGTCCCTCACGGTCATGTGATGAAGGTCATGTTGTTGTTGATGTGAACCCTCTTGCACCTTCATCTTCCCTGTTTAAACAAATGCCATCCATTGCCTGTAGAGCTGCTAGTGCCCACAACAGTCCTTTCTCACCACTCTCATTGCAGGTGATCGCTGCTACAGGCTGTGAGCAGCCCCTTGGTGTCCCAGCTGTTCTTCTGGGTGGAGACTTGTCATTACCATTTTGATGATCAGTTTGATGGTTTTCCTCTTTACCTTCTGCCTCAAAGGATGGTACCTTGGCTAGCTTTTCATTTGGCCCAGTTTGCTTAATGCTTTTGAAGGTGTTTGAAGAGTGTCTGATTTAGAACATCAATAAGCCCATCACAGCGATATGTGTTTTGCCTTTTTTTAGATGCCGTAGATAAGCCTGTTTTTTATTAAAGAAAAAATTGTGAAAATTGTTAAAAGATAAAATCTGTTTCTTTCCCCAAATTCACATATTGGAGACTTAAGGCTGAGATTTTCACGCCTCCGCTGGGGATTTGGGTACTTGGCCATGCACCATGTTGCAGTTCTCGCAATTTTGTCGTGAGTCTCTCGGTGCTTTGTGCTTTCCCCAACAGCCCCGGCACCTTTGTGCTTTTGTGACGTGACAGCTTCTGCTGTGGGTAAGAGAGTACATGAATAAAATTCTTGCACTTACAGTTGTGGAGGAAGGCTTGTAATTGTGGTGCTCAGAAGCTCAGTAAATGCAAAGGAAGTAGAGATCCCAGGTGATTATCTTGACATCTCATGGACTGGGGGAACTGGCAGATTGATGACTTCTGCATATTTAGTGTCTACAAGGAGTGAGGCATCCTGATTCCATAGCTAATCTTTAATATGGAATCATAGAATTGTTTGGATTGGAAGCAATCTTATAGTCCATCCAGTTCCACCCCTGCCATGGACAGGGACACCTCCCACTGGATCCAGTTGCTCCAAGCCCCATCCAACACCTGGAACCCTTCCAGGGATGGGGCAGCCACCACTGCTGTGGGCAACCTGGGCCTCCCCACCCTCACAGTAAAAAAATTCTTCCTAAGATTTAATTTAAATCTCCCCTCTTTCTGCTTAAAATCAGGTAGATGCTCTTGCTGCCTCATCTCAATCTTTACTTTGGCAAAGCTGACTCAGAGGTATCTGGCTTTGGCACTTCTCCTGTGTGCTGGAGCCAGATTTTAGGGCTGAGGGTCTTGAAGATAATGGGGGAGGCTGATTTATTGCACTGCTGATTCCAGTTAATTTCCTTTTCCCATTTTGGCAACTTCCTGGCAGTCTGGAATGTTTTGCAGCGGATGGACAGGTAAAAGATTTCAAGCTTCTCATGGGGATAAAGAGGGGAGAGGGAAAGAAGAAGGTGGCAGTTAACAAAGCATTGATACGTTCCCAATTTTAATAAAATTTAGGGGAGAAAAAAAAAGGTAAGCAGCACCTCAGCTGCTAAGGCGACAGGCTTTTAAGAAGCACTGAATAAATACATAAAACATATTTGCTGAAGGCATTTGTCGTTGGAAGTTTAAACATTAAACATGCCTGCTTCGTCTGATACCGTAATAAAGCAGAGATGTTCAAAGAGCCATTAGTGGTGCTCTGACTATGGCTTTACATCTTCACTCTGTGTACCAAGGAAGATGCTNACATAACAAAATATTAATACTTAACAAAATAAAAAAAAAAAAAAAAAAAAAAAAAAAAAAGGTAAGCAGCACCTCAGCTGCTAAGGCGACAGGCTTTTAAGAAGCACTGAATAAATACATAAAACATATTTGCTGAAGGCATTTGTCGTTGGAAGTTTAAACATTAAACATGCCTGCTTCGTCTGATACCGTAATAAAGCAGAGATGTTCAAAGAGCCATTAGTGGTGCTCTGACTATGGCTTTACATCTTCACTCTGTGTACCAAGGAAGATGCTTTATGTCAGCAATGCCTCAGTGAGTTTTGCCCCCAGAAAGGAAAATAAGTGAATTCAGGGAGGGATTTCGACAGCTTGGGCTGGTTTTGTAGTGCGTTTCCCCTTTCATGTTGATGGATGGGGATGTGCTGGTATTGTTCTTTTATAAAGTGCTGGGGCAGGTCCATGGGAAGCAGCAGCTCTGCTATTGTCCAGGTCTCCCCAGGCTTAGCAAAAGCTCGCTTGGGGGGTGATGAGACAAATAAACAGGTTTGTGTATTTAGTTTTTTTTAAATTACAGGATAAGGAGGAACACAGATACTCAATCCATTAAGAAATAACTAGGTGGGTGATTCACCGCCATTTGTGTAAATGGCACTAACTCTGGTCTGCCTGCACAATTTATTAATACTTCACGGGAGGAAAAAAAAAATTATTTTAATCTCATAATGGATGATGAGCTGTGAAATTGCTTCTGCAGCAGCTGGGCACCCTGGGGGAGGTGCTAGATTGCACTACATTATGCAACTTCTCCCCACATCTCTACTTTCCTCCTGCTAATCAGACACATCAAATCTGGGCAATAGGGAGTTCTGTTGGAATTTTTTTTTTTTTAATATATGTAGTTTTCTTGTCAATTTGCTCTGAGGGCTCGATTTTGTCTTTGGATGCTTGTGAGCTCCAATCTGAGCACAGTGTGGTGAGGGATGCTTTGGGCTTCAAAGGTGCTGCCCTGATCCTTGCTGCCGCTGGCCTGGCTCAGAGCATTAAATAAGCAGGAATTGAGCAAACATACTGGGGCTGACCCAGTTTGTGATTTCATCTGGCCAATACCCTCACTTTTGTAGGCAAGAGTGCCAAGAGCTGTTACGGTTGAAGAGCAGCTTTGCCTTGCCTTCGTGGACTTGGACTGGATCCTAAGCAGTATTGACACTCGGAGTGCTGCGAAGATTTGTTTGAGGACTAAAAGGACAGCCTGGGGTTAAGCACTTTGGTTACATATGGGAAGAGAGTGCACATGGATAGTGATGAGAGAAAACCACGGGTAGCATCGGACACTTAAGAGAAAATTGCAGATTGCCCCTTTAGGCTCTAGCAAGGGATTTGCAGTGTTTGCTTCTGCAATTACAGAATCCTGGGTCGGTGGGGGTTGGAAGGTTTCTCTGGAGCTCATCCATTCCAAATGGGTCACCTCCAGCAGGTTGTACAGTAGCGCGTCAAGGCAGGGTTTGAATCTCTCCAGAGAAGGAGACTCCACACCCTCCCTGGGCAGCCCGTTCCAGTGCTGTGACACCCTCGCAGGAAAGAAAGTTTTCCTCATGTTCAGGTGGAACTTCCCATGCTCCAGTTTGTACCCAGTGCCCCTCATCCTGTCGCTAGGCACCACCAAGAAGAGTCTAGCCCCATCCTCCTGACCCTCGCCCTTTAGATACTGATCAGCATTGATGAGATCCCCTCTCAGTCTGCTCCTCTCCAGGCTGAGCAGATCCAGGCCTCTCAACTTCTCCTCATTACAGAGATGCTCCAGTCCCCTCATAATCTCTGTGACCTCTGCTGGACTCTCTCCAGTTGTTCCTTGTATTTCTTGAGCTGAGGAGCCCAGAACTGGACACAGAACCCCAGATGGGGCCTCCCTAGGGCAGAGTAGAGGAGGAGGAGAACCTCCCTTGCCCTGCTAGCCACACTCTTCCCCATGCATCCCATGATACCATCGACCTACTTGACCACAAGGGCACATCTCTGGCTCACAGTCAGCTTGGTGCCCACCAGGACTCCCAGGTCCTTCTCTACAGAGCTGCCCCTCATCTGTACTGGTGCAGGGTGGTTGTTCCTCCCCAGGCACAGGACTCTGCACTTGCCTTGGTTGAACTTCGTGAGGTTCTTAATAATCACAGGATCGTAGAATAACTAAGTTGGAAAATACAATAAATAGTGCTGGTAGTGTACTCGTAGTTGTTTAGGGGTGTCTCAACAACTTGCTGGTGGCTACAGATGTGCCCCAGGGTGGGAAGACAGCACAGGGCGTTGATAATTTGTCAACAAAGTAATCAAAGGGCACATCTAGGAAAAAAAAAAACAACCAAACAACTTGATTCAAGATAGGTTGTGTTGCCATTATAGCTTTGCTGGAGGATCTAGCTGCAGATATCTAGGTAAAGCTGTATTTGCAGAGTGTGGCTCTGTTGGCTGCATGCAGAGGGCTAGGACTTATCCTTTGAGATAAAACTCTGAAATACTCACTACAAAGCATTCGTGCAAAGTGTACCACAAAGACTTTTTTAATCCCTTAACCTCACACCCTCAGTTTTGACCATAGGGGAAATAAATACTCTCCAAGATGAAAACCGAAAGGGGACAAGTATGGTACAGAACACAGTTTCCTTCCTGCTCTAGGTCCTTCTTGCTCGACTGAAGCCAGGTTGAATTAATTTCTTAGAGTGCTTTTTGCTAATTCTTCCTTGCCTGCGCTCCATTACTGTTTTCAGGCTGCCTTATCTCTTGACCTGCTTACAGTGCATTATACATCATTATATAATGTACCCTTGGCTCCACACAAAATACCAAATCCGTACAGTTCAACAATGAATTTCTGTGAAGTGCACTGATCTTATTATGCAAGTTCAATATGCCATGAGACAAAAAAGGCAATTATGTAAAATCTCTACTCCTCAAATAATTCCCAGAAATGCATGATATTCTTGAGTAGAATATTACCATATTCCTTGTATTCGCTTCCAGGCGAGATACTAGGAAAGAAAAGAAAGAGGGTTATATTAGTTTGGCCCAGTCAGTTTAATTTTAGATCCCCGTTGGCTCCTCTCTCACTGGATGTACAGTCCCTTCCATGTATTTTAAAAACAGGCCAAAATCATTATACACAGTTTTAAAGAGGCTGATTGTGAGACAGATAACGGAGGGTACACTTTGCTGCTGTTGAGCAGAGCTTGCACATCTCCCAGCTTTCCTTAGAGCACGGCTACAATTGCTGTGAAAAAAATAGGAAAGAATAGCCACAGAAACATGTGGTGAAAAAAATCAGTTTTCTCATCAGTGTGGGTAGGTGACTAAATCATAGGTGGAGCTATAGATGTTCCAGGAGCAACTACGCATCAAACATGCTTTACCATCCTGTCCCTGCTTATAAAGACACCACAAAGGGTTTTCAGGAGCTCTGGTTACTGCTGACGTTTGCGTAAGCCGGTATCGAATGCTTCTGAAAACACTGTCAGCAGACTGTGAGCCTTAATATCCCATCTGCTTGTTTGGAAGGGCTTTGTTATAGGAATGGGGGTTTGCCATCCAGAGTTCAACCTCCAGAGCTGGGGTTGAGGGGTCCAGGTGGAACACCTCCACAGGTGCCATCATGTGAATACCCCAGCATGGATCTGGAATGTGTGGAGGTGATGCCTGGACATGCTCTGACTCGTGAAAATGCCATGTCAGGGAAGTAACAACAGTAAAACTGCAAAGCAGTAGGTTTGGGAGAATTTTGCAAGAAGGCTGGGTGACTTCCCGCTGCTAAATGTTGATGTCAAGAATGTAACAGCAATGCAAGGAGATGGAAGGACGTTAAAACCAGATGAGGCAAATGAAAGGGAGGGATGAATTATTCTGTTCTCTGAGAAGCTTCCATAATTGCCCACTAGAGATTTTTAGATGTCCTCCAAAATGCTTGCCTGTACTGGATAATTTGTAGGTGAGCATATTGGACCAGATAAACTGCTGGTCCGATTGTTCACATGGGTCTTGAGTTCTTGGCAGGGTGGTGTCCGGTCATTGGGCACTGGCAGAGGCTGCCCAGGGAGGAGGTTGAGTCACCTTCCCTGGAGGGGTTTAAGGGACGGGTGGACGAGGTGCTGAGGGACATGGTTTAGTGATTGATAGGAATGATCCAGGGGGTCTTTTCCAACCTGGTTATTCTATGATTCTATGATTGGTCATGGGTTTCCATTCCTCCCTGTGAGTGGTTTTGAGAGCTTTTCTCCCAAGGATGTACTTGGTGGCATGAGAAAGGTGGATCTGGAGGGACAGTTGTGCCTGCAGGTTCAGGTGGAACTCTTTTGGGATGTGCTGTGGCTCTGAGAGCATCCTTCTCTGCACTTTTTTACCAGGCAATTGCTGCCTTGTGATACAAGGGGAAAAGGTTGAGATATGTGAGGTGGATTGCATTTTTCTTCTTCTTTATTCCTGGAGGTAACTACTTCCAAAACTCATTTTTGTCTGTGTCACTGAGGAATTCAAGGTCTGTCTCTCTGTCTTCCCCAGGAGGATAAACACAGCATTACGAATCCTTTATGTACCATTGCATGCTGCTCTGCTGCTTCTGTGCATGTATATCTGCCTTTATGGTAACCGTAACCTTTGCTTGAACCAGAGATTTTCCTGAACAAGAGCCCTTGGGGATCTGTGTGGGCTTTCCTGGATACGTTTTTAATAAACACAATAATTTGACTGCGGGACCATTACCTCTCCCCTGTTTGTTCTATGGGATAGTCATTCCCATGCCTGCAAAACCCACTAACTCAGAGGGCAATCAAAGGGAGAATGACAACCAGGACAAACTTGCTCTGCTTTGCGATAAACCAGTCCATCTCCAGCATCGTGCACCATAGCTCTTTATATTGCCGGTAAATAATGGCCTCAAAAAGATATTAAATCTTTAGAGAAAATCAAGTCTAATTGTAACTATATTTTTGTTTTCCATTTTGGTTTATGTACAGTATATGACTTCTGCAGAGACATTTTTATTCCAGGAAAATGACAGGCCAACAAGAAGCCATAATTGCACTGATTTTTAGAAGTGCCTGCATCACTACCGATCTGATGTACTGCAAGACATGAATCAGAAAAATTCTATTAAAAAATCTCTTGAATGGCTGACACAGGAGTATTATCCACGATGATTAATTTGACTTGGTCATTATGAACACAGACAAGTCTGACAAAATTGCATTTCATTCCCCACTGAATTCATAAAATCACTATACACATAATAAGAAGTTATAGTTCTCTGCTATCCACTATTCTTGACAGGATTCCAGTTCTGGATAAGATACTGATTAAAAAAATAAAAAAAAAAATCTTAGGGGGAGAGAGGGAATTGGGAGCCTTTTAAAAAGCCTACAATAGCACTGATTTCTTTTGCTATAAATCTTCATAGAAGTCTATTATTTTTAGCTTTTTTTGGTGAAGTGGTGATGCAGGTCAGCTGCAGCTTGGACAGTATGAAAACTGACTGTAATCTCTTTTTTTGGGGGGGAGGGACTGTTTAGAAAGTCTTGTTGTGATAGGACGAGGGGCAAATGGCTTTCTTCATTATGAGGGTGGGGAGGCCCTGGCCCAGGTTACCCAGAGAAGCTGTGGCTGCCCCATCCCTGGAGCTGTTCAAGGCCAGGTTGGATGGGCCTTGGGCAGCCTGATCCTGCAGGATATTTCTGCCCATGGGAGGGGGATTGGAACTGTATGATCTTTAAGGCCCTTTCCAACTCAAATGATTCTATGATTTTACGTTGAAAGTGATGCAGTAGAAATGCATGCACGTGTTTCACATCTTGAATCCCAAGAAGCACTTTTGGACTGTACCTGAGGGCACAGGACAGGGACTGCTGCCTCTGTTCAGCTGCAGCCACAAGTGGGTCCTTACTCAGATTGAATCTCAGGGTTTGTCCATCATACAGATTATTTTATTAGTAACTGGTAACTTGTTCTTCATTTCCAACCCACATAAATGAGATATCAATGGACAGGTTGAGTACAGAGAGTCCCTAAAAGGTTGTTTATCCCTTCGGTGATGTGTGAAATGAAAAACACGTCTCCGGTGAGCAGCAGGATTGGGTGTATACCTCCCAAAACTTTATTTCTTGAATGAACTGGGATTTTCTGTGTCCTCTGAATATTCCTCGCTCATTCCCTTTTCAAACACCTTCCTGCTGGGCACCATGACACCACATCATACCCATCTTTAGCTGCTGTAGCAACTGGCTAAGGAGATCAAACATTATTAGGGCAAGCATGCATGTCTGGCCCAGCTCTCTTCTGTGCACGTATGGGTTTATGAAACTTGTAGGTAAGAAACTGGTTTTGTGCTGAAGCCACCTGGCAGACTCAGTTCTTGGAAGACCCATTGCTGTGTTAGCGCATGTCATTTGTGTCTATAGAAGATGGGACAAGGTGAACTCCTATAACACATGAGAGATTTGAGTTTGTTCAGTCTGGAGAAGAGAAGGCTCTAGGGAGACCTTAGAGCACTTTCAGCTCTGAAAGGGGCTCTAGGAGAGCTGAGGGGGAGGAGCTCTTGATCAGGGAGTGCAGGGATAGGATGAAGAGGAACAATTTTCAGCTGAAAGATGGGAGATTGAGATGAGATTTTTAGGAAGAAGTTATTTGCTGTGAGGGTGGGGAGGCCCTGGCCCAGGTTGCCCAGAGCAGTGGTGGCTGCCCCATCCCTGGCGGTGTTCCAGGCCAGGTTGGATGGGGCTTGGAGCAACCGGATCCAGTGGGAGGTATCACTGCCCATGGCAGGGGAGTGGAACCAGTTGATCTGTTAGGTCCCTTCTGACCCAAACCATTCTATGACTCTGAAAGTTAGAAAGTGACCATCCAGCTCCATTCAAGGGTGAAACCATGCAGTAGCGCTGCGGTTGAGCTGGAGGCTGGTTGTGGTAACGTGCAGAGCAATGCCTGCACCATAGGAGGAAGTGGTGAGAAACAGGGAATGTGGAGGTTTGTGCTTACTCTTCGGGTGAACCGACGTTTGTTTGGGATTTAAATACCCGATACTACAGGTGTGGAAGAGGAGCACAGAGGTAGGCAAAGCCCAGCTTTCCCGCAGGTTCCCTGCTGCTCTGCTGTGCTCCCAACCTCCTCAGTGTGACTGCCTCTTCCTGAAGATCATGCAGATGCTCCCAGTGCTCATTTATGTTCATGCAAGAACTCATTTTTCCCTTTTCAACCACATTCCCATAGTCAAAACCCTGAGCATGTGAAAATTAAAGTAGAAGGGGCTGGAAACACTTCAAAGACAATTTGTAGACTGTATGTGACTGACTTTATAAATACCTCTTTACAGTATTTATCCAACTCTACCCAAGTAATTCATTGGCCCTGCTCTTCACACGCTGGATCTCCATGTGTGAAGATGAGGCAAATCAATTTCCATTCCTAAAACCCAGAGCTGCTGATGCAGAAAATCAGCGCTACTTCACTTCTTGGCACGGGGTTTTAGGAATCACAGGTGCGAGTGCAGCCCCTGGGCATTCCCCTCTGGAGAAGTTGTGCAAAAAGGGGGTCTGCACCCCTGCCCGTAGACTCCCAGGTCACCCTGCAGCAAGCACTGGGCCATTTCCCTTGCTGAACCTAGAGCATTTCTCTGCAGATTTTGCAACATCTAAGTGGTTTCCACCTTCTCCTGCCACCTGAACTATCATTTTTGTCCCATGGATTCAGTGCTTTGCGCTGAGCAGAAGACCTCGGTGGTTCACACACTGGAGGAATGTATCATAACCCCCTTCTTGCAAATAAGATCATGCCTGTGCTGAGGGATATTTGGCAGGAGAGCAGTTTGGAGGCTTTCAAGGTAATGCTGGGTGGCTTGCCTTCAGGAAGCTTTTGTTTTCACTTACAGAATCGTTTAGTTGGAAAAGATCTTTAAGATCAACCCAGCACTGCCAAGTCCACCACTAAACCATGTCCTGAAGTGTTCATGTTTATTAAACACCTCCAGGGGTGGAGACTCCACACTGCCCAGGGCAGCCGATCCCAATGCTTTTGGTAAAGAAATATTTTCCGACATCCAATCTAAACTTTACCTGGCACGACTTGAAGCCCTTTCCTCTCATCCTATCACTTGCCGCTTGGGAGAAGAGCCCAGCACCCATCTCACTACAACCTCCTTTCCAGGAGCTGCAGAAAGCGATAAGGTCTCCCCTCTGCCTTCTCTTCTCCAGAATAAACAGCCCCTGTTCCTCATTGTTCCTCACAGGACTTGTGCTCCAGACCCTTCCCAGCTCCATTCCCTTCTCTGGATGTTCTCCAGCCCCTCAAGGTCTTTCCTGCAGTGAGTGGCCCAAAACTGGCCCCAGGATTCGAGCTGTGACCTCACCAGCACCAAGTACGGGGGGGGGGCAATCCCTTCCCTGCTCCTGCTGGCCACCCCAGGGCTGATCCCAGCCAGGAGGCTGGTGGTCTCCTTGCCCACCTGGGCCACTGCTGGCTCATGTTCAGCTGCTGTCACCCAGCTCCCCTTGGTCATTCTCCCCCAGGCAACTTTCCAGCTGCTTTTCCCCAAGTCTGGAGCTGCAGGTGGTTGTTGTGACCCAAATGCAGGACCCAACACTGAGCCTTGTTGAACCCCATCCCCTTGACCATGACCCATTGATTCAGCCTGTCCAGATCCCTCTGTAGACGTTTCCTTCCCTTGATCCAGCAGATTGACACTCCCATACAACTCTGTATAATCTGGAAACTGGCTGGGGGTTACCTCAATTCTCTCATCCAGACCATGGATAAAGATATTAAACAAGACTCACTCCACCACTGAGCCCTGGGAAACACAACCTCTGACTGGCTGCCGACTGAATTTACCTCCATTCACCACATTTTTTTTCATTGTGTTAAGACTCTTTTCCTCTTTAAAAGGCTGAAGATCAACCGGGCATGCCCTGCAGCCTCTGGCATGTGGTGAATCCCTTTGTATGTACAGAAGAGAAATAGGGAAAGTCTCTGTGTGAAAAAGCAATGTGCTTGTCTGACCTCTGGCCTGATCCAAAGCATCATCCAGCTTGGGTGCGACCAAGATACCCCACAAACCACCTGTTTGGTTTTCTGCAGCCCCTTTTCAAACTGTGCTGGTAGAGCTCATGGTGTTGACAGGAGAGGAGCGCTCTCCCTGCGGACACAGCCCTGAGGTCCCACACCCTGCTGCAGTCCCAGTGTCCAGGTGGGCTCAGGTGGGACAGTGTGAATTGCTGTTGATGCTTGTGGGATGGTGTGGGCAGCCCTTAACCTCCGTGTCTTCCCTGCTCTTCATGCACACCAGGATGTCACAGTGTAGCCTTTGATTGTACCTCTCAACCTCACAATTAGCATTATTTTCCTCACTTTCACACCTGCCTGGCTGGTTTTGGTCTGTGTGGACCCATTTAATCTCTCAAATGTCTAGAAGGTCACGTTCCTTTGGCAGTAAGCCCTTAAGTTAGCTGCAGGAAAAGCCTAGTTAGTATATGAGGGACGGTACAGAGTCCATGGTGGTTTGTGTCATCTGGATGATTAGAGTGAGATGGATCATACCAGCCTACGTATTTCCTTGTACCTTACCAAGAATAAATGTTCTTTCTTAGGCTCATATTTACTATTGAATGTTATTTGGCAGGGCAAATATTTACCTGCAATAATACTGCAAATCTCTATCCTTCTCACTGTGAATAATATCCTGAATCAATGCTTGGCTGCAACTCTGGATCCTCATGGATAATCACACAGAACATGACTCGGTGGAAAATTGGGGTCACTGGACATTTGCCATGCTGGTAAGAAGCTTCTCAGGTCTTTGGTCAAGTCGTGTCGTCTGTGATTAATACCAGCACACAGTGAAGAGATGGTCCTGGTTGGCTGTACAGTCTTTTGTAAAGGACAGCACTTTCCTACCCTCCCAGGAGGAAACTCTTGGAATGGGTTCAGTCATTCTGACTTTCCTCTCAAGTGGATGCAAAGAGTGTGTTTGTAGTCCTCTGCTTCTGAGCTAGGAGGGAGCAGCCAGGAATGTGGTTACCTGGTGTGACTCCTCTTGGTCCTGGATGTGGCCTGAGTGTCACTTTGCTGGGAGTCAGACCCTGTTGCAGACGATCTACTCCATGTTCCCCCTTGTGGGTCTAGGGAACTGCGGCCTGGCAAGGTATGATGAAGGGGTGGCAGAGAAGCTGCATTGCATGAGCGTAGCGAGATGGATGCATCTCTTCATGTCCCCACATCCCCTCCCCTCCATCCGTCTGTCCTCTGCAGGCAGACAGAGACTGTTCATCAGGGACCCCTGTTCAAACTTGGATTTCAAAAGGAAGAATTATCCTGTGGCATCTGTGTGTAAGCATGGGACATGGCCCAGTGCTGTGCTCAGGGCTGATTTGTCCTTGCCTGGTGCCTGCAGCTCAGCCCCTGTAGCTGAGATGCAGAGATGTGCAAGCAGGGAGTTAGAGAAGGGGGCCCATCCCCTCTCCCCGAGGGCTTGGTTTTACCCCATTGCTCCATCCCACTGCAGGCAGAAGCAGGGGTCTGCACCCATCTGCCCTGCAGCGCGAGCCGAGAGAGGGCTTGCAAGAAGAGATTTGTTGTTTCGGCTGATTTCAGTTTTTTAAGTTGAAGAGGAATAATGTGCGATCACAACAACTGTCAACTCTTTGACAGTGGAAAATCCTAGATCTTCCAAGGTTTTGTGTGCCATAATGGGCAGCCTTTTAACAGAGTGAGCTTCTCTGTGCTTGCATTTGGAGTCCTGGTGGGATGAATGGGTTCAGACCCACTCCCTAATCTAATTTGTAATGTATCCTTATAACATATAATTGGCTGTTTAATTCAAATTTACATAAGAATAGAAAATATAATCTGCGGTGTAGCCCACATGGTGGCAGAAGGGGGTGTTGGGTGTTACTGGCAAAGGGTTTGAGATGATGGGTTTTGTGCAGGCGATGTGAGACCACCCTTTGTGGGACCAGGTACCTCGCCTCAGATGTGCCAATAGGCACCGTGTGTGACAATAAATCAACCCCCTTTCCCACCCCTCCCATTGCCTATCTGTCTCATCTCCCTTCCTTATCTTTCTAGCGATCTATTTTAAACATATATAAAATAAACGTGCCTTGCTTTGGAAAATTGTTCACAGCAATAGGGTGTAAAAGCTGGCAGGCGCCAGGTCTGATTATGTTGATTGGATATTGTCTAATCTGATTTTGATTGTGTACGGCTTTGATTGTAATTTTGATATGTCGGCACAATACTGTAACTATTCGGAAATATTTGTGATTTAAACGGGTCTTTTTTCTTCTTTTTCCCCTGGCTGAATAGAGCAGAGGCAGAAACGTGCAGGGGGGTGAGCAGGGTGACGGGGCTTTCATGCTCCTTACAAAACCACCTCAAAGCCCTCCGGTGAGCTGCTCTGCAGCAACACAAGGAACTTGTAGTTTTGAAGAGAGCTTTAGGAAACTTTGAGTGGGCTTTACATAATTTCGTTAAGTACAGCAAAGCCACTTGCTTATATACCTGATATCAAAATAAACCAGTTGGAGGAACAAGTTTGCTGTGCAATGATTTATTTAAATCCCTTTCCGTAAAGCATGGAGCGAAATCCTCTTAAATAACTGGGAAAGAATCGGTGTACCTCGAAGAGCGTAGCCCAAACGGAAACCTAAATACTAGACGTATTAAATGGGATCTATCTGTCTGCTGTTGTGTACATCCTCTCAGCCCCCTGCCTTCCCTCTATAATACCGCTGCTAGACAGAAGCTGGGTGGAAAAATAGCTGGGCTTGAATTTCCCCCGAACAATAACTGTTGGTACAGAGCTGTCTCAGCCCAGGCTCCGTCTTGTATTTCTTGCATACTCATGTTTCTCCTCAGCCAGTGGGAATCTCAGGCGAATGTGAAGGATTGGGTGGGAAATGCAGTGCCTGCTCTTTTCTCTGCCTCTTTTGGCAGTGGGATAAGGGGGAGGATGGGGTTGGAGGATGAGCTGCTGGGAGCCCTGGCAAGGAGATGAGGTGGGAATGAGCCCCTGCTCTGACACCCCACAAGGATGCGTCTCCCTCCCCCAGGCAATGCCAGAGCAATCCCACTGGGAGCCCTTCTACCTATCCACAAATACCTCCTTGCTCCCCGCTGCCTCTCCCACTGACTTCTGTATTCTGGTTAAATATAGGGGTTTGTTTCTTTTATTAAGGGTTTTCTCCTCACAGTCCAGGGTGATGAAGAGCGTGGATCCTAGTGTGAGCTCTGGGGCAATGGATTAATAAAGCCTACAGTGCTTAAGTGGTTTTGCCCACATCTGGGGTTTTGCTCTTAAATCAAGTATTAAGTCAAAATCCAACCATGAAACTAGGTGATCTGGAAATTTAGCTTAAAATCCGTGTGTAGAGTACTATGGCTAATCAGAATTTCATATGCTATAATCATATGTGAAACAGTAGATGTTTAGAATAAGCCTCCCCTGCCAGAGGCTTGTTATATTCTGCTTTGATAATTAATAATTTTGGATAGATTCACACTTGCATTATGAAGTGAATATGGCTTTGTCTGAGGTGAAAACAATTGCACAGGTGCTATAACATATTCATTCTCTGTATAAACCGGAACGCTTAGAAGTTAACAAGCCACCAGAAAACACAGGGAACACAAGGACTATCAACATCTGTTTGTGTTCCTGGTCACCTCGAGGGAGTGTTGGTAGGGAGGTGAGGAAGTGCTTGTCCATGTAAAATTTGGATGAGGGTATGAGGAAGGACATATCTCTGTGTGTGGTGGAATCATGCAGGCTTGCTTTAAAGGATTTAGAAATATGTGACGGCTGTATTTGCAAATCTCTCTCTCCTTGGTTGTAAAGTCTCTGTAGAGTTTTGTGAAGAATCAACGGGAGCTGAAAGGGAGAAGATTTAGATTGGCTCATAGGAAGAAATGTGAAGGTGGGGAGGCCCTGGCCCAGGTTGCCCAGAGCAGTGGTGGCTGCCCCATCCTTGGAGGTGTTCAGGGCCAGGTTGGATGGGGCTTGGAGCAACTGGATCCAGTGGGAGGTGTCCCTGCCCATGGCAGGAGGTGAAACTGGATGGGCTTTAAGGTCACTTCTTACTCAAACCATACCAGGATTCTATGATTCTATGAATTTTGTTCCCAAACACTTGTTATTTCTATGAAGGTAGCTCTTATAAAAATTCTTGAAAACACAAACTGTCGATACTGAAAGAGCTTGAGCTGGGTTTCCAGAGAGGGCTTTGACTTACAGCTGCAGCAACTGGTTGGGAAGCGGCTGTGCTTTTTCATGGTTATGGGCTCTGCGAGCACAGCTCAGCTGACTGCGATCCAGGCATAGAGGTTCCTGCTGAGGCTTTGGCAAGTGAAAGCTGTGCTAGAGGGATGCAGGGTGGGAGAGGAGAGCAGTGGAGATGCTCCCGGTGGATCTGAGGTGTGTAAGGACCCATGAGGTCCCTGATGGACTCGCTACTTGGCTCCTATTTAGTTACAACCTGGGGGGCTAGAGATATCTTCTTCATTAAAATAAAACAATTTTCACCACAATGTGCTTTTGTTTTTCTTACACAAATAATGACTTTTCTTTTGCTGAAGCAACGAGGCAACGTCACAACGCGAAATGTCTTTTTTATCTTTTAGACGTATAACAGTCAGAACGAGAATAATGAAGACTATGAGATCCCTCCCATAACGCCTCCTAATCTCCCCGACCCTTCCCTCCTGCACTTGGTGGACCACGAAACTGGATATCACTCCCTGTGCCACAGCCTTCCCCCGAACAGCCTGATACCAGCGTACCCCTACCAGAACATGGACCTGCCGGCCATCATGGTCTCCAACATGTTGAGTCAGGATGGGCATCTTCTCTCCAGCCAGCTACCCACGGTCAGTGACTCTTTGTTCTCATGACCTTTCACCAAAGCTGCTCTGTATCTCACGTTAGGAGTTCAGTTGCGTAGAACGATGTTATTGATGAGATGTTTCCATGGGGGGTTGGGAAGAGCCGGTGCCACAAACCAACCTCGCTATGCTGCTGCCAACCAAGGTTGTTGTGCAGTGGTAGACAGTGCAGTCACCTGTGAGGCTGTGCTTATTTTATATTTCCA
Source organism: Piaya cayana (assembly GCA_013389865.1). NCBI lineage: Eukaryota > Metazoa > Chordata > Aves > Cuculiformes > Coccyzidae > Piaya > Piaya cayana. Next base: position 5,035 of record WAAB01023556.1, on the reverse strand, counting down.
GTTCGGTGTTTTCATGAGTCTTATTAACCACTCCAGAGAGGGGAGCCAATTTTCCTCTGGGTATGTAATATCCTCACTNGGGTGATTGGGCAGTGGCAGAGGCTGCCCAGGGAGGGTGTTGAGTCACCTTTCCTGGAGGTGTTTAAGGGACGGGTGGACAAGGTGCTGAGGGACATGGTTTAATGTTTGATAGGAACGGTTGGACTCAGTGATCTGGCGGGTCTTTTCCAACCTGGTAATTCTATGATTCTGTGATTTTATGATTCTATGAACTGAGCAAAGTGTGCATGTTCCAACCCCTGTGAAGGTTGACCCCCAGCCCATCTCCCACGTGTCCTGCTGCCAGGGTGTCCGCAGCGGCATCAGCTGGAGAGGTGTGGATGCTCCATGAGGAGAAAGCCGTCCTATTGATTTCAAGGGGAACAGGATCCCTCTTGCACTGGCAAACTCTAATTGCCTCTTGGCTCATGCTGTGGCAAGGGGATACCTTGCGAAGTTTCGAATGACTCTTCTGTAGGAATAAATAAGGCAGGGATAATGAAATAAAGTGCAGCTCTGGGAAGAAACTTCAGGGCTAATTAGACCTTACGACGCTTCTGTGTCAGCAGCACCGAGGAAAGGTTGTGACTTGATTTTGACAGTGGTATTGAATTAATGCTGTTGCCGTTTAATAATATTTTCCTCTTTAGCAGATTTAGCCCCATGGTTGGTTTTCTGCATTGTTTCTCTCTTAAGATCATTGATTTTCATGGGTGCTGTTGGAAGGCATCAATATCAAACAGAGTTAATTTTACTTAAATAGCATCCCTGTGAGTCTGCCACTGTGCTAGCTGGAGCACATTTGGTGTTGATTGCTTGAATAGATAACTGTCTGAAAGGTATTGATATTTAAATATTTAAATGGAATATTATCTCTTAGTCTAGGAAAATCCTAAGGCTTTGTAAAGTACTGCTGCGTCTCTGAGTTTCATTGTTAGCGTGTTGAAGAAAAATATCATATTCTGCCCATCAATATTGAACACATTTCTACGGACTTAAATATTACTTAGGAGGCCTCTTTGTTATCTTTTAGGTTCTTAGGTGATTAAAACATTCATTTCTGAGACAAAAAGAGTCAATTTCAGGTGAAATATTTTTCCCTGGTTTAATTTAAAGCACAGCCCCTTTGCCTGACCCCTATTTTCATAACGCGATAATTTTATCCTGTGTTGATTGTCTCATTTTTGAGAGGTGATATTGCACTTATAAATCACTTTCTAAAATACCTAAAGAAACAAGAATAGTGGGATTTATTCAGCAGCTTCTGTACATCTGAAATAATTTATTTTTGAGTAGTCCTTGGAAAATGTTCTCTTTCTTACTTTATGGTACTGTTTTACAAATGCAGCATCGTGACAATAAATCAGGACTGAGCCAGAGAAGATAAGAAGGGGGCTTAGTGGGCTGTAAACTTAGAATAGAGAGATTAAGATTTGTTTGCCCCTTACCACGAAAATAAAAAATCCGGTGAACCCTGAATTTTGCAGCCAGTAGTCAATTGAAACTGTTTAGTTTTGAGTGGAAACTCTTGGAGCTGTAATACATCTTCTGAGGTCCCAGCAGCAAAGGAAGTAGATCAGGGAGTAAACTGTGTTGCTTTTTAAGGTCAAAATTAAATCCTGCCATATCCTGATGTCAAAGCCTTTTTGCTAGGCCATCAGACAACATCTCCCACAGAAAAGCCAGCATCTCCCATGGAAAAGGAACATCAAGGCCAGGTTGGATGGGGTCTTGGGCAGCCTGATCCAGTGGGAAGTGTCCCTGCCCATGGCAGCGGTGGAATTGCTGGGCTTTAAGGTCCCTTCCAAGCCAAACCATTCTATGACTCTATGATCTTCTAAACCCCTGAGCACTGCAGAGGAGGCATATGAAGGTTTAGTCTTCCAGGACTGATGTAGCTCATGCAAATGCCGGAGCTGGGAGCCTCTCTCGTTGTTGCTGCTCTTTGCTGTAGCTTGTACTAGTTTTTGCATACGTAGCTATTTCCTGCCTTGGCTGCTGTGCCTTTGGACTGAATACAGTGACAAATGAGAAGCAATTCAAGGTAAAATGTTTAGACGTTGGTTAGAATCTTCCTCTAAAAAAAGTAATTTGAGCCTTGGAGGTTATTAAGGCATCCTCATGAAAAAAAACCTCAAGCTGCTGGGAAGACGTGAGCTAGGACTCAATGAGAGCAGTGGGGATTGGAGTTTTCCTCTACAGCTCAAGAGGTGAATAAGGAAAATACAGGTGCTGAGCCCCTCAATATGTATGTCTCAATGTTATCTGTAGATTGAATGAAGACTCCCAGTGCCTCTACAAGGGAGGAAGCTGCTGCTCCCATTATTGACCCATTTCTGCCTTGCAGAAAAGGACCTGGGGGTGTTGGTTAACAGTGGCTGAACATGAGCCAGCAGTGGCCCAGGTGGCCAAGAAGGTCGATAGCATCCTGGCTTGGATCAAACATGGGGTGGCCAGCAGGAGTAGGGAAGGGATCATCCCCCTGGACTCAGTGTTGGTGACACCGCATCTCAAATCATGGGTTCAGTTTTGCACCCCTCGGTGAAGGAAAGACCTTGAGGAGCTGGAGTGTATCCAAAGGGCACGGAGCTGGGGAAGGGTCTGGAGAACAAGTGATACAAGGAGTGGCTGAGGGAGGTGGAATTGTTTAGCCTGGAGAAGAGTTTGAGGAGAGACCTCATCATGCTCTGCAGCTCCCTGAAAGGAGGTTGCAGTGAGGTGAGTGCTGGTCTCTTCTCCCAAGTAATAAGTGAAGGAGCAATAGGAAATGGCCTCAAGTTGCACCAGAGGAGGTCTACACTGGATATCAGGAAAAATTTCTTTACTGAAACAGTGGTGAAGCACTGGCAGAGGCTGCCCGGGGCAATTGTGGAACTTCCATTCCTGAAGGGGCTCAAAAAACGTGTAGCTGTGGCACTTTGGGCCGTGGTTTAGTAGGCACAGTGGGGTTGGACTGGATGAGCTTAGAGGTCTTTTGCAACTTTAATGACTCTGTGATTCTGAGGAAAATACAGGTGCAGGTTGCTGACTCTTTTGGTGTGTCTCTTGTCTTGGGATGTCCCAACATTATCCTGCTCTTCACATCACTTTATTTTCTTATCTGTTGTTTTCCCAGCAGTTTTTAGAAGTCAAGGGAGTTTTCAGACACTGAGAGTGGGTTGCAGGGAGCTGGACAGGCAGGGCTGGGTGGACAAGAGCAGCCAAAGAGGTGGAAGAAGACATGGTGGTAGGAGGACTGATGGAGTGGGATGCGGGGAGGCTGAGGAGGAGGCAGAGCTGTCTTGATGGGGAAGGTGTGGGGGTATTTTATGTTGATGACAAGAAACAAATAGAAAATTCATAATGCAGGAGGGAAAGAAAATAGGAGAGATGTGATTTCCATTGAGAAATAGAAATATTTATGTAAAAATAATCAAAGGGGGGAAAAGATGTTTTCCTTGGAAAGAGAACGACTTTGCCCACTGTGAACATCCCATCAGTTTTACAGTGTGGACAAGCGACTGCTGAGACCCCCCAGGAGACCTGCTGGGCTGGGACCACTCTGGGGCTGGACCCTGGGGGCTGTGGAGACGTGGGGGAGAGAAACACCACGAATCAGCAGTGATTGTGGGTGAGGTGGGGTTCCCGCTGGGTTAAGGAGCTACTGTGAATAAATAAGACTTCAGAAAGGGTTTGACAGAACATATTTGACAGAAACAAAGGGCAGTCAAGGTCAGAGCCCAAGAATCTCCAATACAGCATGAACATATTTCTATAAATTCTAGATAGTGGCTGAGCACGCTGAGGGTATCTCTCCTTATCAGGTGGGATGGTGCCCAGTCTCTGGGTGCTGCACTGGGGTCGGGAGAGCTGGGAACCCCAGCCTGGGGGGACAGCACAGCCTTGGAGTGGTCAGAAGCCTCAAAACTTTGTGCTCTTCAAGCCTGGTCAAAGGCTATTGCTGTGGTTGAGCTGAAAAATCCACCTGCTTTCCCATGGTGCATTTTGTGGGGTGGCAGCCACCTCACTCCTTTCCTTCTCTGTTGTGGCCGGGAGAAGTTAGGGCAGAGCTATATGTTTTTGCAAGGCAGAAGCATCGTTTGGGACAAGTGGCAGCTGTTAGGAGCAAACATGAGCTTTGTAGCAGTGTTTAATTAGAGAGAGACTGGCAACCATCCCCATATCTGCATCTTCCCGGTGCATCTCACAATGAGAGATCTTTGTGACTATTCTAAAGGCAGTAACATTTCCTCAAGCCCAATGGGATGAGTGAAAGCAGATTGTTTGAAAAAATATTAACACTCTCCAGTGATGAAAAACACATTTGTGGTGTAAAAATGGTAAATTTCCAGTTGTCTGTGGAATCTTCTTATGTAGAGGGGAGAGACTGAAGGGCAAATGGTTAAAAAAAAAAGAAAACTGTAGTAGCAAGGATGAGTGCAGCCCTGAAATTCTTGAAGAGTAAGTTGACCAACTTTGCAAACTGGATAGTTGTTTCCGAACACTATGGGGCTTTGCTGTGGAACAGGGAGGAAAACAGCAAAACAGCTCAGCAGGAACCTGTTTGCCTCTTTCCCACATGGAAAGGATAAATTGCCCCTTCACAGAGCTGGCGTGTGCACACACGGTCGTGGGGATGGCATAGGGCTCCATGGAGAAGCACCCTCTCTGGTGTCCACCAGCAGACCTCAAGTGTGGTGGACGTCAAGTTGCAAGACCAGCTCCCTGGCCAACTCATTTGGCTCCACAGGTTTCTCCCTACCTCTCATCCTTCCCGAGACTGCTGCTCCCCATCAAACACAGCAGCATTTTCTCTGGATAGCCCTGGATACAGCCCCAGGAGCAGTCAGGGTGTTTGGTGGTAACCAACACGGTTAGTCATGGCTGTACAGAACTGGCAAGAGTTGAAAGTTTTCCAGTAGAGGATGTAAGAAAGAAAGCAATTAGATGTTGACACAAAAGCCAAATTAGATGTGCCAGACTTTTATCCACATCATAGAGGAGCAACTGAGAGAGC
>WAAB01023555.1:0-19841 GCA_013389865.1 Piaya cayana | reverse complement strand
TTCATTCCACAACACGCAGCAGTCCCAAACCCAGCATCTGCTCCTCCCAAGAACCACACACCTTCCTCCTGTGCAAAACAGGAAGTGCTTCCCAGGCATCATCTGGGAAACCCTAGCTGCCATTCACAGACAGGGATTTTCAGTTCTGAAAGACAAATTTGTCATTTATTTCCTAGTTGCCAGTACCCAGAACAAAGGCCCACACACCCAGAGGAACTGAGCAACCACAGCAGTGATGTTCTGCAGCAGATGAGTGGCTATTCAGCACTTGCCCATTCCCAAAAACACAGTTCAGACTCAAAAGAGTAAATTGTGGCTTTCCCAGAACCATGGCTTTTCCTCTGCAGCTCAGCAGCAGTTACACCACCAAGTGATTCGCTCCCAGTCTGGGATTAGCTCAAAGGACCCTTTTTGGCCCTGGTGCCCCCAAGTGATGTGCGGGCATAAACATTAGTTAGAAACACCGCAGAAATGTTAAGTAAACTCAGACAGCTTAGACTACTGAAACACGCATTGTCTGCTAGCAAAGGCCTTGAAGACCTTGGATGTTGATAAGAGACAAGCTGGAATGCAGCAAACAGCTCAGCTCGACCAGGATGAGACTNGGTGTGCGAGTTAGGAGGATTACCCCCTCGCACCCGCCGGCGAATAAATGCATACCTGCTTTATAACCCTTAACGAAGTTATAGTTTGATTCCGCAAAACACAAGTAGTTCACTGGTGACCAATTCGTATAGGCAAACCCTCAGCCCAGCTCTGACATGCATGGCAGCAGCAGCTCACATTGCAAACCCACAGCTCTGCAGACACAGGTGGACAGGCAGTGCCTGCCCGAGTATGCTCAGAGCCTTCAGCAAAGGAACCCCAGGACCATGAAGGCAGCTTTGCAGCCAACTCTGACCAGAGAGGGGTAACCTCCCCCCCTCATCCCAGTTGTGAGCCCCCCAGCAACCTTATCTGGACATCTATCAGTTAAGGTACAGTCTTGCCCAGCTACAAGGACACAAAAAGCCTCCAACATAGGAATCCTAGAATAAATTTCCAAGTTTTCTCATCCACTCTGGCTGCGCTGGAAAAGCACACATGCAGATAAGCCTGAATGGGGTTGAGCTCCAAAGCAAACGGGACAGAGCAGCATGGATGAAGGCACAGCAGCTTAAGGCATTGAGGGCAGTCATTATTGGCCCTGCAGCAACAGCCACACATAACAGCTTCAGTGTCACCTGCACAGAGCAGGTATTAGCACAGTGCTGACCATCATGTCTCACAAGACGCCATGATAAAACTGCGTTTCTGGGATCTTGCCATGATTTTCTGAATCAGCCTTTCAGCTGCTTTAACCAGACTGACCCTGTGTACACTCCCAACAGAAGCACAAAACCTCACTACAAATCCACATGATCACAACCCATTATTTCTGTTTCCCAGCACTGCCTCACAACCTGGGCAGCCCACAGCACTTCTCAGAACTTGCAACAAAGCTGTCAAAACCCACCCCCCTATCCTTATGTCTGATCAGGCACATTTACCACATGGGGCTTCAATTACAAAATTATCACCTTCCCAAGCCACAGCAGCAACTGCGCAGAAAACAAATTTGGAATACTTATCCCTTATTTAACAAGGAACAAATACATCTCTCTATAAATTTGGACTAAGACACCCTGAGCTTGGTGCTGACTTCAGTAGCACACAAGTAAAATATAGCACAACACCTGCAAGTGACAGATTTCAACACTGTGCAAGAACAGAACAGCAAGCTGTACAAGCTATCTTAGAAGGAACAAATGATGCAGGGCAGCTGGAGCAAAAAGGTTCCACCAGTATTCCCACACCTGTGAAGCCTCCCAGGCACCTGTTCTGGAGCCATGCATATGCAACAGGATTGTGAAAGATGAAAGGAACTCCCCAGGAAGCCCTCCTCCAGGAGCACAGCACTGTTCTAACATGCTAACTGTCCCCAGAAAGATATCTGACACTTCTAGACTAAAAGTAAGTGTTTATTTCTTCCTGTACTGCAGAAGCACAAGCTCAACACTCTCAAAACGCTGAAGCCATTAGAGAAGCTTGTTAGCTTGGAACCATGTGACAGGATTAGATAAAATCTTTCCAGCTACTAACACAGCAGGTTTGAACTGAGGCAGGATCCTCCTGTGACGGAAGGTAACTGAAGACAAAGCAAACAGCCCAACAAAGGCCTGATCTGTGGCACAGAAGCTCACCCAGAACTAATGACCATATTCCAGCATTCCAGGTAAAGTTGAATACACTGCACTAAGTGGAAAGACTTTAAACTGAACTTCCCCCATCCCAGATAGAAGTTCGAACAGTAGGATCTCATACCTCACATAGCATGCAGAAAATTAGGAAATAAAATAGATGCTCTAGTATATAGCCCCCCAACCTATTAATAATTGCAGATGTTTATTGACAACTGGATTCAACTACAGAGGACAGTGGCATATAAATCAACAGCTGTTACTGCTGTAACAGCTAAATGTGTAGCTGCCCCGTGACACAAGGGCAGTCCATTCTTAAAGAATCTAGCTTCTGAAAGCCAAGCATCAGGATGGGTTAAGACAGCAATGCCAAGAAATACTGTGACAACAACAGACTGTTAATGACTACTGTGAGGGCCAATTAGTTGCCCACCCCCCCAACTCCTCCCCATCACAAGGCAGTATAAACTGCTCCCCAGTCATATGCCTTTCTCAGAGATCAGTTGTTTCTGAAAATGATAAAACTGCAAGAGCAACTCAGCCCTGTCAAAATGGGAACTGCAGTCTTGGCCCCAGAATCCAGCTGCTAGCCCTGCACTCCTTGTAAGGGGAGTTATGATCCACCCAATAGTTAAGATGGCCCCTGATTTTCCAGAGCTCCTTTAGCAAGTGTGTGTCAAGGGGAGTTTAACTGTGGTTTTAAAGGCATGTGTTCCTCAAGCAGCAATTATTTAGAACAGAACACACCAGCTTTTTTACATGGAAACTTTTATTCCCGTTGAGATCTGTACATTCAAGTCACATACTTATAAGGCTGATTGAGCTGGAGTACAGGATCACAAGAGCCTGGTCTGTTTAAACAGTTTATGCCTCATGTTTATGTTTAAAGAGTTTATGCCTCAAAAGTGGCCAGGAAACTTGTGACTATTTCCTTCAACTTAGCTTCTGTCTGGTCAGAGATCTTCCCTTCAGTCCTGTTGAAAAAGTTTAGTTAAACTTCTGATTCAGGAATAGCTGTACAGTCAATCCCTGCCTAAGGCAAAGAAAAGCTTCAAAATGAACCTTCCAATTTCTAATAAAATTAGCAGATGAGTCAACACATTCCAGTTTGATACATGAAGCTATACCACTAAAACTAACAGAACATCCTTTCTCCTCAAAATCTTAAAGAGGACTACCTCTTTAAGAACTAAGGTTTGTCAACAAAACAGCTGTACATAGTTCAAAACAAGACTATATTCTATAGAGCTGTCTCAGCAATGGAAGGCACATGAGTTACCCATGACAAAAGCTAGAACCAGTTCACAGGCCAGGTCTATGGAAATACTCAATCCCCAACAGTCCACTCGGCAGCAGGGAAGGCAGCAAGTAGCACTTAACCCACAATACTGTAACATCTTAAAGCTATCACAAATATGGGAACTGAGTAGATAAAGTAATTCCAATGCTAGATTAAGAGAGTTATTCAAAGTAGGTTCATTTTAAGCATCAGCTAGATTTCCTAAGGAAAAACTGGAGACAAGAAGATGAGCTCCAGACAGCAACACAAGGACAGTAGCTGATTTAACCTCCAGTTCTAGTACAGGCAGCTGAAGGCCTGATATCCTAGGATACACTAAATTAACAGTTCAGCGACCATTATCTGCACTCCAGCCATCAGGTCAACACCCTTGGGATGAAGCAAGATGAATCCTCATACCTGATAGTGGAGAGAAGGGCCTGGTGCTGGCTCAGTACATGAGCTAGGAAAGCACTCTCAAATTTAGTGATTTTGCTGGGCTCCAGCTTGTCCAAGTGACCTCTTACACCAGCATAGATGACTGCAACCTGTTCCTCAATAGCCATGGGAACTGCAGAAAAGAAAGTATTCATGTCATTGGCAACTCTTGAAATGCATCAGTACTACACACAGACCTTTTTGGAAGGTCAACTGCACATATACAACATGGCTCAAATAAATCTGCATTTACCGTGTCCGTAGAACACTTTCACTGCCACAAAGACCAACCTCATTAGCACAAGAGACTAATGGGAAATGCTGACTCATATCCAAGACACTCACCATACTGTCCTTGTTTGAGAAGCTCTGTCAAACGTACACCACGGTTCAGCAGCTGTTGTGTGGCAGCATCCAGATCAGACCCAAACTGAGCAAAAGCAGCTACTTCACGATACTGAGCCAATTCCAGCTTCATAGTACCTGCCACCTACAACACAATATATAGGTCAGACTGAGTTTGATCACCTTTTAAACACGTCTTGTAGTTTGCAGGTTTCTCTTCAGCTGACAGCTGTCAAAAGTCAGCATTACCTTGCATACCAGCCAAGTGAATCTCAAGATTCTGGCACATAATATGCATTTCTGGAAATACCACCATCTGCTTGGCCTTTTAACTGAAGCATTCTATTCCTCCCCTAAAATGGTGACAGTTGATATTAAACCTCTCTCGTTCCATAACTGGATTAAAAGCATGGGGTTAAGAGTACTCTCTACTTCTAGTTAGATTGGTACCCAGGTCAGCGTACCGAAGTGTAACAGCCCTACATCTTCATACAAATATTACTTTCCTTTTTCCCCCCCTATCTGGCGATGGAAATATTGAATAAATCATTTAAGTTTGTTCTTTTATAATTTTGAAACTCTAAGGAATCCAAAGCTTCATTCCCTCTGAGTGAAATGGGTTGGAAAGCCCACACGTTACTCATTTCTAGTAAGATGGAGGAACAGCAGTTTCATGCTTACCTGCTTCATAGCCCTGGTCTGAGCAGCAGAACCTACACGGGACACAGACAGACCAACATTGATGGCTGGACGGATACCTTTGTAGAACAACTCTGTTTCCAAGAAAATCTGTAGGAGAAAACTCTTATTTTATCTTGGGCAGAAGCCTGGAAGCCTCCTCAGAGGCCTGCCAGTAAGTCATCCTACCTGTCCATCAGTGATGGAGATGACATTGGTCGGAATGTAAGCAGACACATCACCAGCCTGAGTTTCAATGACAGGCAAGGCTGTCAGAGAACCACCTCCAAAGGAATCATTCATTTTGGCTGCTCTCTCCAGCAGGCGAGAGTGCAGGTAGAACACATCACCTGGGTAGGCTTCACGACCAGGTGGACGACGCAGCAGCAGAGACATCTGACGATAGGCAACAGCCTGCATAGTATAAAGAAAGCTTTCAAACTTCAGTAGCTCATTTAAAATTTTGAATTTTTAAACCTAAGGTGATCTTACAGCTACAAACACCAATGCTAGACTATGAAGCCTATAAACCATGTTTCCTGACCTGTTTGGATAAATCATCATAGATGATTAATGCGTGTTTTCCATTGTCTCTGAAGTATTCCCCCATAGAGCAGCCTGAATAGGGAGCCAGATACTGAAGAGGTGCTGCATCAGATGCTGTGGCAGACACTACTATAGTGTACTTCATGGCATCTGGAAATAATTAGAGATACACCACTCTGAGTATATTACCTCATGTCCATACGCAGCAAATACAACACATGTGAAGTACTAGCTGCTGAAGCAAGCCCAGTCAGCATTGCTACACTGTTACAGAAAAGACTCCCGTACTAGAATACTACATTTGTTAGTTCAACTAACTCAAGAAGTTTCAAGAGCAAGTTCATGGCAACTACTGTCTGCACACTTCTTTCCCACTTAAAATGAAGTTTAAGCTTTCACCAAGACACATTTTGGTTCTACAACTCAGCCTTGATGTCCATGGTTTCCTGGCTACTACAAAGCAATACTACCCTTTCTTTCATAGCCACAAACAAATTATTGTCATTAAAAAGTGAGGGGGAGGGGAGCGTGTTCTGCTAGGTATGACTGCTTGACCAACAGGCAAGAAGCAAGGTGCCTGATGTCTTGAAAGCTCTGTTATATATGTAGCCTTGGTCAACAAGATCACTGTCTCTGAAAATATGCTATCATTTAAGCAGAGCCCCTGCCAGGGCAGCAGAATTTTGAAAAAGCAGAATTGCTTTTTCAGAAGCAATTCAGCAATTTTGGGGGCTCATACTAGTCCTCTAATGTGACGTAGTAAAAAGGAGAGATTTTATTCCCCTCAGATATCTAGAAAAATTTATTGTCCACAAAAGTAGTTCACTCTGTCCATACTTGCAGCTAGGAGAGGTTATAGTAGTAATTCAGCATTATAATAAGAACAGGACACCACTAGATGCCAGGCTCAGCCATCTTCAAAAAAATCTGTACCTGCATCAGTGAGCCTCTTCACCAGCTGAGCCACAGTAGATCTCTTCTGGCCAATTGCAACATAGATGCAGTACAGCTTCTTTTTCTCATCGGCTCCATCATTAAATTGCTTCTGGTTGATTATTGTGTCAATTGCAATCGAAGTTTTCCTGTATAACAGAGTTTAGCAAGTTAAGCTGCCTACGGTTCTCCCAGCCTCTACGCAGTTCTGTATTCAGCTTTGTATGTCAACATATGCTGTATTCAAGCCCCTGTTTAAGGAAACATTTTTAGCTTGGGCATTAACTTACCCAGTCTGCCTGTCACCAATGATCAGCTCACGCTGGCCACGACCAATTGGCACCAAGCTGTCCACAGCCTTAATACCAGTCTGCATAGGTTCACGCACAGAGATTCTGGGAATGATCCCAGGGGCCTTTAAGCCAACTCTTCTACGCGTCTTAGATGTAATAGGACCCTTAAGAGAGGAAAAAAAAAACCTGCTGCAGTCTGCATCACAGATACAAGCAGAGGTAGTGAACACCTAGCTACACTTACCTTTCCATCAATTGGATTTCCAAGCGCATCTACAACGCGGCCCAGCAGCTCTTCCCCAACTGGAACATCCACAATGGCACCAGTCCTTTTCACAACATCCCCTTCCTTGATCAGTCTGTCATTACCAAACACGACAACACCAACATTGTCGGGCTCCAAATTCAAGGACATACCCTAGAACAAAGGCCACATCCTGAGAAAACCCATACCAACATTTAAAAAAATTTTTGACTGTTTAATACTGATATTATTCTACAGTGTAGAACATCCAACATACTCTACCTCTATCTTACTCATAACAGTTACTGTTCTGCTTTTAGGTACAATGCGCATATGTTCTTCCATACTGGTTAGAGAATCTACCTAAGCCTTCAGCTTATACTTGCAGCAGTCTAACATTCAAGTAATTTCTCTCTAAAAAGAACAGAAAGGATAAGTAGGGTTCAAAGATAACTTTTCTCTCTTGCCTAGAAATTGGACAAGGGAAAAGCACTGGCTTCTTCTCTGCCTAAGGTGAGCCAGGTCATTAAGAATACTGCAAGAGCTGTTGCAGTCCTCTCTGAACAGTCAGCCAGCTTTTTAACTCTAGTCTACTCTTAGAACTGTAAGAGGTCAGCAAACCACATACTGTTTTGGAGCAGAGAGACAAAAAGAAAAGCAAAAAGAAAAGCCAGTCTGAAACCAAAGAAAAAAAATCCAATGCCTGATTAATTCTTATACTCCCTAGATGAAGACAAATAAAGCTCAAATATTGGTCAAGAACCATATACTCAAAGTAAAGCGTTACAAATTCAAATACTTGCTTTTTGTAGTATTACTTCCAACTAGTTACTACACATTGAAGTTGCAATGAAGTCTTGAAAAGGTCCATATGGGTACCTCCAAGCATAATCTCATATTCTCCTTAAAAGTCATCTTTATATTTCCAGACTAAACAAACTGCTTTAGTGAAAGATTACCTTCAGTCCAGAAGAGAATTCAACCATTTCTTCTGCTTGTACGTTTCTTAGGCCATATACACGGGCAATACCATCACCAATTGAGAGCACACAGCCAGTCTCCTCAAGTTCAGCAGAGGTGTCAGCTCCTAAAATACATTCCTCAAGAATAGAGGATACCTCAGCAGTACCTGGAAAGAGACATTTCAAACCAGATTTAGCACATTAAGACATAGTATGAATTCAGTTAACTTGTCTTGAATTCACAAGCCAAGGTACCCTTTCTCAGGTATGCTACAAGGCCTATCAAGCAACACTCTTCCTTAAATAGGGCTTGTAAGATAAGTAACAGCTTCCATATTCACAGCCAATAGAAGTAGCTTCAACTCATTACAAGCCAGCTTCAATCAAAACATTGATGAATGTTTTGTTATTAATTTCCTTCATTGTGTCCTACACTATTAGCAATCTCTCCCCCTAGAAAGCAATTAGATTAAATAATTAGCCTTAGCTCAAAAGGGACAGACACCCTAGCTCTGCTTGCAGAGCATTTACTTAGACTGGAGGCACCAAAACACCCTTGTCAACTGATTTGTAATCCAGGATCCAAATATATTTAAGGGAACTCAATACATTTAAGGAGTAATTTGTTTGATATAAGCTATAAAAACATATTCTCCCTCAAATGTGTTTGGCAGTGTACCTCTGAGAACTCCATTTCCTCATCAATGAGAATTAAATAGCATTGTGAAATTGTTATTTCCTAATAACACCTTTAATCACCCTATGCCACTTCAAAAACTGTACAAGAAACACTACCAAAAATACAGTTATGCAGTGCTGCTGTGTTTTCTAAATGCTAAGATGTTGGCAGCAAAAAAGTTACACTCAAGGACACAGGGTCAAACCCAGACAAGCCTGTGAAAGTCATCCTTCAATACTGTTACAAACAAGACAGGAAACTGGAATTTGAGGCATTTTTTTCAAGTAATACTACAGGAGTTGAAAACTGAATTGAATCTTTGTGAAGCCCGTAAGCTGTGTGAGCCAACTGACATGCAACCCCATCTTTGGTTTGGGCACAATTTGAATTTTGATTTGAAGTCTCCTGGGTATAACTGTGTAACATAGTATACTGTTAAATACAGTCAGTACATAAACATCCTCAAGTGTTTTGCCAACTGACACACCTCGCACAGCACCATATTCGTAGTCCTTTCTGTCTGATAGAGCAAGTTCTTAAACCACACTCTTAGATAAAGATCTTTCTCACTCACCAGTTTTCTGAAAGCATGTTTCAGAGACATGGATGTTTCTCGTAGCAACAAATGCTGCACCCAGGGTGCTTCTGGAAATCTAAAACAAGCAATTGTTTCAGTAACATCGAGATTTCTTCAATAATTAAAAAAAAACCGTTAAGAGATTACACACTGAAATTTTTGATCATGAGCTTAAACATCTGATGCATCTCAGTTTTGAGTTGAGCTCCACAACACTCCATTCACAAGTTGTAGTTATGGAACCTAGTCCAGCACTCCTAAGCAAGGATAAGCAGTAAAGGAGATTGCTCTAAATTACTCACTGGGTTTTTCTGCACTGTACTGATGTCACCATCACAGCACTGCAGCAGTTCTCAAAACAACACCTCCTCGTATCTGTCACCTTTATGCTGAACATCAAACGCTTAGGGTATAAACAAATCGGTGCATCCCTCACAGTTCTGCACAATACAGAAGTAAGATTATGTCCTCTACGGGTGGGCCTTTCTAAGGAAAATTTAAGTGCAGAATTTCCAAAACGTGACTAGAATATAAAGGGAAAAAAAAAAAACTGTGTTTCTGTGTTCACGAATGCATTACATGATTATCGCAATCCTCTATCCGAAGTAGAGTTCGCAGCGTAGTCCTACAACATTAACGCCGTTTCTCCGACAACCTTAGGAGGCCTCTCCTCTGGTCACCTTCACAATAGGCATAGGCCGCGAACAGGCCCCGACATATCTCCGTACCCTCCATCTCCCCAAAAACACACAAAGGAGGGGAAATGCCACTTGGCCAAACCTCGCAGCTCCCCATGTGAACCCCACCCCAGCCTACCTCAGGCTCCTGGGAGCGGGAGGCCGCGGCCCTTAAGATGGCGCCAAGGTCCACGTTTCCCACCTCAGAGAAGAAAAAGCATACTCACCAGTCCAACCCGCCGCAACAGGGAGGAAGCGAAGACAATAGCCAAACGGGCAGAGAACATAGCAGCAACACCGGGCAGAGGCTTCCCCTAGAAAAAAACTGAAGCAAATGAGAGGCAGCTGATAACCACGCGCCGTCTCTACAAAATGGCGACAGTGCGCTCCACCCCTTTTGGTGACGGAGCCACGACCATGGGGCAGGGAGCGGCCCGGAAGTACCTCCCTAGCCTCCTCATCTCAGAGCCATGAGGAAATGCACGAGTGTACATATATAAAACAATGATAACAAAACTCAGATGAATTTGGGGTTTTTAGAAACATGCTAACAAGTTCTTGCGGGCGCCATCAGAGGTGACAGCGACGGTGACAGCATCGCAACATTGCAAGCTGAGTGTGTGGGGCCTTGCCCTTGGTTGCTGGAAACAGGTGGTTGAGGGAAATAATCCACCACCCCCTTTTGGCAGGCGTTGTGTCAAACACGATGCTTCACCAATGTTCCTCATGCTGATGATTTCAGTAATCACTTCAAATTCTGTAATACCACCCAGAAAAAAAATCAAATTGATTTAAATAATGTAAATCTAGTGCACTTGTGCTTTTTCTTTATTGCTAAAGACAGGTGGTTCCTTAATAATTATTTAAAGGGTTTGACTCAAAAAAATGCATTTTTATGGTGTACTTTTTAATAGAGTACAGGTTTTATATTAATTTATGTAAGTGGTAATATACAAGCTATTAATCTTTCATTTTTTTACCCTTAAAAATATGATTTAAAACCTTTTGATGAAGAAGGAAGAACTCTATAACTCGGGAAGAGTTATAAAGCAGGTATGTTCTTTTTGACACATCAGGTGCAAGGGGGATAGCTCCACCTAGTTTGCACACTCAGAAACAAAATGGTCACCTATTTATTACACTAAAGCATGCATATTCATTAAATTTCCTGGAACAGGTGTGTCATTTACAATCAATTCCCAAAATTTCTTTACATAAGTTCCCTCCCTTTGGCACGTGTACTCTGCCCTCTGGTGGTCTTGGGCAGGGGGCTTCTGGAGGAAGGCTCGCAGTCTTCTTCAACTCTCCTTCTTGCGCATGCTCTTAGACAGCTTGGACACCTCTTCAAGGTTGCATCTGGTCCTAGCTGGTTCTTCTTCCTCTTATCCTGATCTTAACGAGTTCTTCTTTCTCTTATCGTTGCACTAGTCCTTATTATTTGGCTTAATTGGACAGGCACAGGCAACAGATTTCATTATTAAGAACAAAATATGCTTCTGTAAGCAAACTAGCTACCTTAAAACTTAAACAATTAAAGCATTGTTATAATGCAAGTGAAATAGCTACTTTAAAACTTAAACAATCAAAGCATAGCTAAACATGTTATAATGCCCTCAGAAGGGCTTTGCATGGGTTTTTAATTATGATATGTGTGAAACATACAATCCCATCAAAAATGAAATCCCCAGAAATTATTTTACTGATTCAAAACTATTTTCTTTTAAATATTGGCTGTAGGGGAAAAGCAAATTCTATGAAAGCATTTAGAGCGTTTAAATCCACTTTGGTAAAAGCATTCACAGCAGTTAGTGAATGGAACTGATCTTTTTTGTTATTTTCTCTGTGTTTCAAGAATTTAAAATGTGGAAAAGGGGCCCCGAACTCCCACCAGGCCCCGTGAGGCAATGACACATAAGGGGTGCTGAGGAGGCTGCCATAGAGGAATAGCTCCAGCAGGTAATAGTGGTGCTGGGTTCCAGAGGTGGAGGTTTCTGCCTTAGGCCAGGCTCAGCTGCTCCTCACCTGCCTGAGGGCTCCTTCTGGCCCGGGGCCTAGTGGATGCCTTCCCTTCCCCCACCACACACATCGGGGCTAGCAGGGTGCTGGTGTGGATCCGGCTTCGTGGTGTTCTCAGAGCCCTCATCCTGCTTTTCCAAGAGTGTCCCTGGGTCCTGGCAATTGGGGCTCGAGACAACACGTTTTGGGAGTGGAAATGAGGCCGTGCAGGGTTTTTTGCCCCTTTAAGCATTGGGGATAGGTAAGATTTGGTCACCAGGTCAGTTTTGCAGCAGCAAAGTCTGTGTTCACCCACTTCATCCTCTAATGCCTGCCAAATAAGAGCCTGAGCTTGCTGAGTCTAAGCTCACAGATGGTTTAAGATACTAGGCTATGAAGATCTTGGGTGCCTGATTTTTTTGTTTCAAATCTTTCTCACTGGAGAGTGTGGCAGAAAGATGTAATTCATACTTTGTTTGTGAATTTGGCTTTCTTACAATATTGAGTTTTCATCTACACATAATTAGTGCTTAGATAGCCTTAGGCAAGAACTTCTATGTGTTCGATTATTACCATTCATCATCTAATGAAGGAAGAAATTATTTGTTATAAGTTGCTAACCTATTATATATTTGAATATTATGTATAGATTTTGTGATTTTAGAACTAAAATGTAGGATTAGCTTAAATAATAACTTTTAGCTAGCCTGTGCCTGGATACTTATGCTTAACTAAGGACTTTTAACAAGGCTACAGTTAGAAAGAATGGGAAAGAATGTGATCATAACTAATTAAGCCAGATAACAAGGACTAGCGCAATGATAAGAGAAAGAAGAACCAACTAGGACCAGAAACAAACCTTGAAGAGGTGCCCAAGGAGTCTAAGAGCATGTGCAAGAAGGAGAATTGAAAAGTTCAACTGTGAGGAAGATCTATGGCCTTCATCCAGAGACCCTCTGAAGAAGACCCCAGAGGGCAGAGCGCATGCGCCAAGGGGAGAAAACTTATGTAACTAAATTCAGAGAACTGTTTATAATACACACACCTATTCCAAGAAAAATAATGAATATGTAATGTGTTTCCTGGAATCTATATGAATATGTATAACCAGTATAAAAATCATGTAACTAGCTTCAATAGTGGCACGCATATTAGGTGGAGCTATCCCCTGCATGCCTGGCATGGCATTAAAGAATATCTTAATGATCAAATTGGCATTGATTATTGAGTCTGGCTTTTCATGGCATCACTAATCTTTCAGTGCCACTTGAGAGTACTGTGTTGATCTCCCATGTCTGACCTTCTTTTCAGTGGTAGAAATTGTGCCCAGAGACCATTCCCAATTATAATGCTTTGGGAAATATTATCCCATACTGCTTTTGCGTAGTTTTTATCAGCTGCCCAAATACCTGTTTAATATCTCTTGGATCATTAGCGTTCCTGTAGCAAACATGTCTGTGAATAAAAAGGTAAAATTTTATCATCTGGAGATAAGCAGGTTCCAGAGAAATGAGGGAGATTCAAAGGGAAATGGTTTTCTAAACTTCAGAGGATATTTGAAAAAGAGACAAAGGAAACTGTCTCCCCTTTATCCATCTCATCTCTCAACTGATGTAGTAGGAGTTATTCTTCAGGAACACAGAGCTTGCAGCACATTATATTTATCACATCTACCAGCTATTTTCTGTTGTTTCACTTGATTGTTTACTCCTTTCCCCCCCTCTCGGGCTGGTTACTTTATGGCTAAAAAAAAAAAATGGGAATCAGCCTATTCCACAGTATGAAGTGAATGCAAAGACTGTTGGTATCTTGTACAAGCTTGGAGAATGCAATGAAGCCAGAGACAGGGATGTTGCTTTGCTGATAGAGGACATCTGGTGGGTCTTTTCCAACCTGGTGATTCTATGAAGCAGAAGGTCAATTTGAAGCTCTGCTTCTTGGTTCCATCAAAGCTAGTTTTTCTTAGTGACCCTAAAGATCATCTTTGTTAAAATCTTACAAACAAATATATATATATAAAAATAATTGGAAAAACTTGGCTTTTGTTCTGGTACAGCTTTTACTACAATGCATCTCATGCCCTCCTTTCAGCAAAATTTACAGTGAAATAAGTTTGGTTAAGAGCAATTTTTTAAGCCATCTTGAGGAGGCTGTAAATACGGACAAGCAGATTAATTGCTAAAACAACCTAGCCTGCTGGGCTGAGTAGCACAGCATTGAAATATTGTCTGGATAGACAGGGAAGCAACACTACGGATGATTTAAGAGACTGAACTGGTGCTAATCCACTGTTAAAGTAAGCACTTGAGGAATCTGAAACAACAGTGGGGTGATTAAGTTATGCTTGAGCTGCTTAGAGTGAGTGTTTGATAATGTGGGGGTTTTGGAGCAAGTGAGTGGTTCAGGGAACCATAATACATTTTTAACACACATGTTAAAAAAACAGAGTCCCATCTAGGCCTTAAAAGAACAGTGATACCAAAAAATTGCTATTTTGGTTTGTATTTGTTTACCAGCTATCTATGTACAGGGACTTCTTGCAGAAAGCCTGGATCTTCCCCTGTCCAGTCTGACCAGCGAAGGTACCAGCTACCTCAGTGTCCTGGTAAACAGTGCAATGGCACTTGAAACAAAGGATGCTTCTCTTGCCAAGTAATTCTTCCCACTATGTATCAGGAATGATGGTCTGTGATGTTTCCCTCTGGTTTTTCAATTCAACAGTTTTGAATTTGACTTTTACACCCAGAATCTTGCTTGTCTAGCTTCTTTTGCGCCCTTTGGGTGGCTTTGGAGGACACGGGAACTGAGCTCAAAGCTCTAACTTGATTATCCCAGCAAAGGAAGTCTCTGAAGCTTGAGAGGTGTAGCGGCCACAGTTAGGGCCTGTTTTTTTTGGCTGTGTTTTTGTGATCAGTGGCTGCAGGATGCTGCCACTAGGACTGTTGTGTCAGGTAGCACAAGCTAGAGTTGCTTACGTACTGCTTAGGCAAGGACCGGGGAACCGTAACTGGTCTTTCAGTCTCAGCTCTTCTTTCTTCCTTCTCTTACCTGGCCTCAGTTAATGTAAGGTGGTTTCTTTAGCTCAGCCACAGAGAAATGGCAGCTGTTAGCCTGGTCTTTCTGGGCCCCTCTCCATAGCCTGCCCTTGACTCATAACACAGCAGATTTGTGCTGACCACTGGCAGTAAGGAAGGATCAAAATCTGCCTTGGAATCCAGTTTTTGTATAACGTTCAGGGGCTTGGTTCTTACAGATCTTCTCCTGAGCTGGATGGGCAAGCAGTTTTGAACCATTTGGGAAGAGGAAGAAACTGTGATACTGCTGGGCATGTCTCAAGGATGTGCATTTTTACGGACTGAATATAATTTCTCTCAAAGTCAATTTGGTAAGCCAAGAGTGGAGCATCTGATCATGTCAAACCAAGTGTCTATATTCACTAGTGCCAGGCCTTGTTCACTTCCTCCTGCTCAGATTGCTGGGCCATTTCCCCTTCTAGATGAAATTTTTGTTAGTTAAGGAAGGCTTGTATCAGAAACGGTGTGACTAGCAGGTCCAGGGAGGTTATTCTCCCTCTGTACTCGGCACTGGTGAGACCGCTCCTTGAATACTGTGTGCAGTTCTGGGCCCCTCACCACAAGAAGGATGTTGACGCTCTGAAGGGTGTCCAGAGAAGAGCAACGAAACNCGAGTAGACGAGGTCCTGAGGGACATGGTTTAGTGTTTGGTGGGAGTGGTTGGACTCGATGATCCAGTGGGTCTCTTCCAACCCGGTGATTCTGTGATTCTGTGATTCTGTGAAATACCTTCAGTGACTTATTTTACTTTCCTCCTCTAAAATAGCTGACAGTTATCTGATGTATCATAATGTGAGAACAAAAACAAGTCAATTGTGTAAAGTGTGGAGAAAATAATAATTCTGAGAAGAGAGGACTTCTGAGCATTCCCACTGAATCTCTCTCTTCACCAGCTTCTTCTGTGCTATCAATTATATGACTTCAGAGCTGTATGCAACAGAATAAAAAAAAACAGAAATGGAACTGGAATTGAGCAACATAAGGAAAAAACTAACTGCAGTGCTGATGCTGAAAAAGTGGCTTGAGGAGTGAATAATGAATGAGAGAAGGGAAAGATATAAGCAATACTGCTGGTCTCTGCAATGTGGAACATTGGTTATAACTGAATTTTCAGGGTTTTGATACATCTCTAATTCACAATATTTGGAAGTATCCATCAAAAGTCACATGCTATGGACACATTCTGTAATCAAAAGAGATTTGGGGTACCATCAAGCCCGTTATTTTAAGCAAAAAATGGTCTACAAGCAGTTTTAAGGTACGGGCTGGCATCTTCCACCAGTTGCCTTTGGCTGAGGTTGAAGGCAAACATGATTTTCTTACCACATTTATTGTGGGCTCTGTAGTCAGAGTGAAGGAGCCAGGCAAAACAAAACCCATTCTCAATTAAGAATTTATTTTAACCAGTGTGTGGGAGACTTAAAAAAAATCAGTATCAAGTCCCTTCCCTAGAGGATGTAATCTGAAGTGCTTTGCCAAGCATAGTAGGATCAGTCCCCCTGCCTTGAGTGGGGATTGGCCCAGATGATCTCCACAGCTCCCTTCCAGTCTAATTATTTTCTGGTGTTTGTCATTTAAAGTAGTAATTGTGGCACTGCTTGTAGCAAAGATACCAGACCTGTGTGCTTCATGCAGGTTTGCCATGGCCCCTCTCTGTGATCTGAAGTTTAGCTTGCATAACAGGTCTGTAACTGTATTAGGGAATTATATAGAATCATATTACTCTTTGCTTTTATGCAGATGGCTTTCCCCTTGGCCTTTTTTCCCCACGGCCTTTGGGAGTCTTAGTGTAACTGCTGTGGATGCTTCCACTGGGAAATCTCACAGGGAAATGCAAATTTTTCTCTGTTCTCTCCCTTCTGGTGTTGGATGTATTACAGGGGTTAGCTTGAGCATAGATGATGAAGCAGTATTTGTGTACTGGTATCTCTTTAAATCAAGATTAAGACTGCTGAGGTAAATGGAAGGAATTTTCTAACAAGGTGTTGTGACAGTATGGCACAGTCATGGTTGGTTTGGCCCAAAATTGTAGTTACAAACATCCCTGGAGCTTTCTAAACTCCAGGGTTTAGGAATCTTGGGCTAACAGGACAATGTGTTACTACACTTGAGTTGTTCCTGCTGTATTCATGGTCTCTGCCCAGGGCATCCTATGTCAAATGCAAAGATACTTTCTCTTCTTGCACCGAGAAATGTATTGTCTCGGGCTACCTTGTGGTTATTGTGAGGTACTGTGATATAAGAGTATACAGGCAGCTACTAGTAGAGCAGTTGGTTCACTGAGGTAAATTGTGTGTCAAAATTCTGAATGTAGCCATTTTTTGAAATTAATGAATGATTAAACGCAGAAGTCAGAAGTTGTACTGTCTTCTCCTTCACCTTTCCTACTTGATGAAGGACATGTGAATGCTTAATTTAACATTTGGATGCTGTCCAATACCTTGACATATATGTGATGGAAAACGTAGTACAGTTGATGACATTTTCTTAAGTAGCCTTTTCCCAGCCATGATTTGTGTTCTTCTCCCACTAGTTTTCTGGAAAGATTTGTTATTCTTGATGTAGTAGCAACTAATTTCATATACCAACTATAGCTGTGGTTTAAATAGTATGCGTTCCTGTTGTTGTCAAACTG
The DNA here is from genome assembly GCA_013389865.1 of Piaya cayana. Taxonomy (NCBI): domain Eukaryota; kingdom Metazoa; phylum Chordata; class Aves; order Cuculiformes; family Coccyzidae; genus Piaya; species Piaya cayana. The sequence continues at coordinate 2,267 of WAAB01023555.1, read as the reverse complement.
TGTTCTTGTTTGCCTGTTTAGGTCAAACCCTAAGGGAAATGATAAAATCTATTTTCTCATTGTTATTTTTTGTTGTCGGTTATGAATGAACTCTTTCCTGTTTGTAGGAGCAGCTTGCTGACATGGGGTTGGACCAGTCATGGACATGAGTCGCTCATCAGCCTGAGGTAGATATTTTGGTATGAGATGGATATTTCTACAGTGGTACAGATCAGGCTTGTTGGGTTGTTTCAGGAAATGTAGCTTGCCATTTGGTTACCTGAACACAATATCAATGGTAAAAAGAAGCACAAATAAGAATTCCATAGACAGATAGGTCTGAACTGGAGTTGTTGTATGGGTTTCTCTCTCTTAGAAACTGAGAAGCATCTATGGGTATATGAAGTAGTACCTTTTATCAGTGTTAAATGTGGGCTTGTTTTGGACTTGGGAAGAAACTTTCCTTCTGGACTGATTGAGGGGAACAATTGGAATCTTTATTTTTGTTGCATTTTGGTTTTCCCTCTCTTCTTTTTGTGCCTCTGTAATTGGGCATATAGCCTACTAGAAGATTTCTATGGAATAAATTCCCTGCCACTGAAAGAAAATTGGCAGCCCATGATCTGCATCCTGTCTTTGTGATCCATGTTATAAACAGATTGGATATTCTGGAGACTATATCTTATTATATGGCTGCAATTATTTGATAAAATGGCCCAGGTAATAAATAAACCAGCTTTCAAATACTTCTGAGAAAGGGAAAGAGGTCTAGTGAAGCCCAAATCCTGGGCCACTCTGTGGGGGTTTATCTCGTGTCTTTAAATACAATATTTTTTAGCTGTATTGTGAGCCCAGAGGGTTAATTTGGTAAAGCAAAAAGCACATTTCTTGAATTACTAGCTATAGATTCTCCAGCTTTGTGCTGAAGCATTTGTACACATGTAACGCGTATTTGTGGTGGGCTGTTTGCACTCACCACATGTTAATATTATTCGCTATTACTGCAATAAAAACTTAGTCTTTCTCCTAATTTCTGGGCNCTGGGCCCCTCACCACAAGAAGGATGTTGAGGCTCTGGAGCGAGTCCAGAGAAGAGCAACGAAGCTGGTGAAGGGGCTGGAGAACAAGTCTTACAAGGAGCAGCTGAGAGACCTGGGATTGTTTGACTCCCTGACATTTCTATATCTACTTTTCCAAGAGCTCAGTAAATTGAGTAGCACAAATGACTTCATCTTATGAGTGCATTTTTTTATTTTACTCTAAGTTGATTATTTGAAAAGATTTGAGGACTGTGGATTTTCAGCCCCAAAGAGAAATTATTTCTCCTTGTTAACAGAATATGATGAGGGGATTGAGACACAGACTTCAATCTGATGGATAGAAGACCCGTTATTGTGTTAGCTGTCGCTTTGGGTTACACATCAGGCTAAGCATAAGCTGTCCATGCACTTATCTACAGTTTATTATTGTTTAAGGTGCTTGTCCACGCGCTTATTACTAACATATTATTGGCTAAATAACTGTGCATGCTTATAAACAAGTTACACTAAAATTAACCATGTTGACATTTTCCTTCTTTGTTTTTCTCTCAGTTGCTTCTTCCTACTGAGCTAGCTCTCCATTTCAAGGTCTTGTCAGGGTTGCTCTATGTCAACAAGAAAATGTGAAAGTGCTGTTGAATAACAGAAGAGGGCAATGGATGGGTCCGTATAAGCTATTAACATGGGGATGAGGCTATGCTTGTGTTTTAACAGATACAGGACCAGTTCGGGTGCCAGTGAGGTGGATCAAGCCCATGTTGCTGTGTGACGACTATGAAGCCCCAGCTCCACTCTATCTTCCAGCCATTGCATTATAATTCCCATGGGCTGAACTTCATTATTAATTAACAGTAAATGCACAGGCTGTGGCCTTTTCAATTTGCTCTAATACCCATTCTGCCTCTTTTGTCAACTTTCGTGGGGTGTTCAAATCTGTATCTCCCTTCAATAAATTAAATAAAGGTTTTAACATCTGATTGTCTATTCCCAGCAGTGATCATACCCAACTGATATTTCCCAAGATCTTTTGCACATTGTTTAGTGTTTTGATGTCAACCTGTACTGTCAACTTTTGTGGTACAACAGTTTGGTCGAATATATTCCAACTAAAATACTTCCATGGTGGTTGGGCCTGCACCTTCTCTGGGGCTATGGATAACCCTAATTGTTGTAAATCATTTACAAGCTCTATTTGAGATTGTTCAAGCTGATCCTGTCCCGCTTACAAAATGTCATCCATATAATGAA
>WAAB01023553.1:0-16022 GCA_013389865.1 Piaya cayana | reverse complement strand
TTCTCATTAGCCTTCCAGTAGGTTTTATATCAGAAAGGCATTGCTTGTCTTTTCATAGCTAGCATAAAGTTGAAATGCAGCTCAAGCCTCAGGTTGTTAGGTTGTTCTGGATAGCCACAGAAACATGGCTAAATTGCATTTAATGCTATAAGGATATGGACGTAAATCCAAGTAAGCATGTACTGTAGTCTTCTGTAAGAGCAATCATGGAGCCAAACATCTTTGCAATAGGAACAAAGACATCATTGTTTTTAATGAAGTGTATCAAGTTCATCTATTTACCTCATTTGTCAAAAGAGGAATGTCTTCATAGATTTATGGAAATGTCACATAGGTGTCATGTGGCACAGGAGTGCCTTTTTTTAAATTTCATTTTGGGGCAAAAATGAGAAGAATTACACCACGACTCCAGTACTGTGTTGCTGTAGATGCTGAGTGTAGCTTTAGAATTAAATATACTTTACTGACTACAGAAAAAATCATGTAATGCAGTAGAGCCATGCCAACTGTCAAAAAATTACCCAAGTAGTCAACTCACTAGAGTGTAATCTGCTCTGTTTGTCAAATTTGTGAAGTTAGGGCACTTTCTCACATTCCTTCTGCTTAGATCCATTGTAATAAATTTAGATTACATGACAATTACTGCAATTTATGACTACCCATCTCTCCATTCTGAATATATATGTGATTTTCATTTAAGGCCCCCTTACTGTACAATATTTATTATCAGTTCTCTATTTTAACCAGCATTGAGATAACTACTATTTTACAATCTTCTAATGTCTTCTCTTTTCAAGGTCATCAGTTCCACGACATCGCTGAAAATGAAGTAGAACGTATGGTTCTGTTTAATCAAATTTCATGCTCTGTTGCCTCCTTCTTATGGCCTCTGTGCTAATTGATCAAGTTTTCAATTAAAGTCCTCCATCTTTGTTTTAATTCTTTGTTAAGGTTTTTATTCCATTACACGGTTTCATGAGATCTAAGTTGTTATAAGTGCAAACTGTCTCTGCCTTTCTAGCTGTCTAGTTACAATGATTTAGTTACATAGTTCTTCCCACTTCCCCTTTCTTATTATTAAAACTTTCAGTGGACTAGCTTCATCTGTTGGATTTAGGCTTAAAATACAAAAATCTAATTCATCTGTCAAGGAGGGATTAGTTTACCTCATGCATTGTCATGGCTAAAAATCTTTCTGTATCTCAGCACCTTCCAACCATTTTGCTCAGCCACACTTAAGCCAATTGCTGTTCCTAAAGAAATATTGAAATATCTCTCACTAATAAATGGGACTATGTCAAGTGTGTGCAGAAAATGGAGAGATTTTCCTAATGATTCTGTTTTCATTCTTTTATTGTGTTTATATGGATCAAGTAAATATTAATATGACAAATATGTATTGATGTATGGGTTTGATTACTCATTCTGTAGTTTGCAGCTCTATGTTTCAGCTCCTATAGTAGTACTGTATCAAATGTGATTTGAAATCCACTAACATGTTCCTTTTTAAAAAGAAAAGAAACTTTTGAATAATTGGCTTTTTGAACGACCAATGAAAATATGCTGACAGAATCCATATAAACATGATTTTTTTCAGGGAGGCTTTGTCCAGTTAGGGACAGTTCTTCATTTTAAAAGGTGAGATTTTTACTTAAGTTCTGATACTTCCAGTTCTGATGAAAACATAAACCAGGTAATTCTCTGAAAAAAATTGTGATGACTGTTAGCAGTCTTAAAAGGTTTATGGTTTAGAGTCTTTGCAACATGAAAAATCTCACTTCATGATAATCATCAAATGAAGCATGAAAACCTATAAAACATTTTCCATTTCCCTGTTTAAGATACAAAATTGGGTGTGCTTTACAACCTCAGCTATCTGAATGTTAAAACAGAGCCAATGTTTTGATAAGAGTGACTGTATCAGACCAATTTCACAGTGACTTTCCAGTACATTTTGTATGCTGTTTTAGTATGAAGTCCTGCCATTCTCAAACTCTTCCCCCCATGTTGTGTTGAAGAGCTTGCTGCTAAGCTCTCTGCTTATAAAATCTCTTTATCATTTCATGCTGAATATTCAGGTAGTCACCAGGAGGAAGCCTGATGTGTTGGGGGTACTTGAGACTTTGTATTCTGGTTAAATCCTACTTCCGGCAGGCAGTGCCAAAATTCCTGCTGATTTCAACACAGTCAAGATTTCATCCTTCCTCTAAAGATGAAATCATTCATAGATAAAGGCATTGTCTGTGTCATCAATCTCCATCAGGGATCCATCCACTGGGTTTCTTTGGGCAAGCTCACTGACCACAATGAACAACACAAGTACATATATCAGCGCAAATACTTTTATTTGTAGAAGTCATCTTCAGACTTCAGAGACATTTTTTGAGGGATGGTAAAATCAACCTACTCTGTATCTACTTTTTGACAGTAGTGAAGTACTGAATGCCTAGGGAAGATGTGATAACTGGGTAAGTATGCAATGGTGTTTCCTTGGCATTTTCTCCCTACTTCCAGCAACTTATACTTTAGCAAATTCCTTGGTTATAAACATTATTTCTGGGTTTGACAGCCTTGCTGGGCTTACTTCCATGAATTGGCTCTATTGGTTTTTGAACTGGTAAGAATTAACTTTATTTAGAATAGTCTTGGGTGAGGAATTTATCTTTCAAATGTGCTGCTTGCATAAGTACCTTCTTTTATTTTTTTCAGCCAGTTACCTGATAATTTCATTTGTTGCCTCTACTTCTTGCACTGTGAAAAGTCAAAGTAATAATTTCCTAATGATCTTTTCAACGTCACTGATGTTTCTATTCATTTGCATCACACCTACTCTTGGTTGTCTCCCTCCTTTGCAAGACATTCTTAATCTAGTTGTTTCTACTTTGAACCCTGTTCTTTACTGTGTGATACCTTTATCTGTATGTTTTCTCATCCTATAGCCTTTCTGGCTAGAAATCCAGAACTGCAGTTGGTGTTGAGCTATGAGCACACTGTGAGTTTATACAAGGGAATAATTACATTTTCATCTTTATTCTCTGTTCCTTCCTAATAATTCCTAGCATTCTGGTTGCTTTCCTTGGGCCAGCTGATGTTCTCATGAAAATAGCTGCTGTAACTGTAAGTTGTCACTCCAGAGATGGAGCAGCTAGTTCAGAGCCCATCCTTGCACACATCAAGTTAAATGTGCCTCCTAGGTGCACCACTGCACATTTACCAATTCTGTTTTTCATCTTTGATTTTATCCTTCACTGCCATATCATCCTCTTGTATGTCTTTACAGCATCCTTTCATTTCCACTCTTCTGAATAATTTAGCATTAACAAATTTGTCCTCTCACTCTTCCCTCCTTTTTCTGGGACATTTTTGAATATATTTATTAGAAGTCTTTTTAGAGGGAGCTTGTTGAAAGGTTTTTGAAAATCCTTTCACTGTGCTGTGAAAGGCCTTTGAAAAGGCTTGTACTCTTCACATGCAGTGCCTACAAGTGGAACCACCTCAAATGGTTGAACGATTTTCCCTGAATGTGTCTGTCCTTCTCTTCTCCTCACAAAGATATAGGTCAATAATGCCCCTTTTTGCAAACTATTTTAGGGGTTTGGAGAGTAAAGATCATATAAGTGCTATCATCTAGTACTTCTTAATTTATCTATTTCAATAATATCTTATGTGGTGAGTGTTTGAAGGAAGCCAGAGGAAGAGCACAAGCTGTTCTTTAATTGCATCTGGCAGCCATAATAATTAATAATTGTAAAGCAAACATTGTCTACGTTTGAAGAAAGCAACTACTACAGCGAAAGAAGATTATAATGTCTCTTTGCTTTTAAAGATCCCTCAAATCTATTATGTTCTTTATTATCCATATTCTAGAGTGTATTTTCTTATGCAAGTGGGCAATTCAAGAAGTGCGGAAATGAATGTGCTGCAATACACATATAAATCAAGACAAAGACAATTCAAATTATTGCTAAAGTTAGCAAAGCAAATTCCTAAATCCTTCTGATGTTTATTCAACACAGTTAAGCTTGTAAGAGAAAGATTAAAAAAAAGCACCCTCCACCCTAACAAATAAAGTTGTTTTAGGACGACAGTAGCTGACCAAATAGGAAACTTTGTGAGCTTCCACTTGCTATCTGCTGAATGCTAGACTACATAAGGGCAAGACTGACTTTTCAGATGTCAGATGTGGGAGTCATAACCTGGAGGGTGCTCCTCTGTTCCTATTTTGTACCAGGCACAGCAGAGCCATGCAGGTTGCTTTCATTCCTACCTTATTTCTTTACTCATATGTGAGGAGGAGGATGATTACTTCTCCCAATACATCCACCCTACAAATCATAAACAAAGCTCTCCAAGGATCTTCTTTGCCAGTCATTGACATTGAAACCAGTTCTGCTGCATATAGGGCTTGGACAAACTCATGTTTCCACCTTGGTTTCACTCTTAACTATGTTATCACTCTGCATTCTCCGTGATCTGAATTTTTTAAGCACTGTGCTTTGATCATAATCAACCAAAGCCTTAAGAAAAGCAGAAGGAATGAAAATGTAAATTATATTGTATCACTAGCACTCCCACAAAATATGTGGGAAATTCAGTTAACAAAGGGAAGAAGGAAAATAATGCATGAAATGTCCAGCTGCATATTGCCTTTCCAGACATCATAGTCAATGTCAGTAAATTTTGGTCAACCACCCCCAAAATATTTGCTTGAACAGATCTTCTTTTACATTACTTTAAAATTTTATTTTCAATAGAGACCTAATTTGCTATGTGCAGGTCAAGTCTTCCAGACCGTGTACTGCACATACCTGCACAATGGAGGCTGGAAGGTGAAAGGAGGTGTAAGATCTCAAAGCTGCCACATTCTAGGTGGAAGGATTACCAGCTTCCTGCCTTAGGGAGCTCACCTTGCTCTGTTTAGTCTGAAGCAGTATGCCGAGGCCTTTGCTTCTGCTGCAATGCCCCTCAATGTGCACAGACATTCATTTTTTTGCTGGAAAAATAGAATTTATTTCTTCCTTTCCCCTCTCATTGCTCATGCTTCTTTTACCACCTGAGTTTCCTGCCTTCTCTGCAAGATATTGACATATTAATAGTCATTAACCTTTCAGTGCCCTTGTTGTCTATCGGTTTTGGTTGACTGTGCCCAAAGTACAGTGCCAGTAAGTCTTAGATGATACAGAATGGAGAGGCCCCTGAGATCAAGCGTGGCTGTAACAGCAAGTGCCATACACAGTGGTGACTGTATGTGGTCAAGAACTCATATTATGTTTAAGGTTAATGGTCTCGCATAATCTTATAAACATGTGTAGCAGAGGCTGCCCTACACTATCCATTTGAAGTGATTCTTTGAAGCCAATTTGTCACCAGAAAGCTAACATAAGAAAACATGATTCTTATTAACAACTGAATGATAGTAATCTCTATTTCAGAAGCTGCTGTGGGAAGCAACCTCATAGTTTGATGATGCTTCTGCAATCCAACTGGCTTGCCATAAGCTGACGGTTGCTGTATTAGAAGGCTGAAATTGCTCTTCTAAAATTTAGGTTTTATTGAAGTTAATAATTCTATTTTTAAGATTGCATTAAAGTTAATGATCCAAGCAGATTAATATTTATAACTGGACTTGTGCAAACTGAATATGTTAATAATTAAAATAGATATGCTTGTACTTCTGTATTAAACTTAATTAATATGGTGTGATTTGTAGACATTTCCAATTGGAATTATCAGCTAAGGAAAATAAAGCATATAGTGCTCTCTACAAAGAAAGAGAAATTCTGGTTATTTTCAAAGAATAGGTGCCGGATATTGATCAAGGGCTCTTTCTATGCAAGTGAGTTAAGCTCAGTTCCTTAAAGGAATATCTTCATTTTAAAGAAGTGAAAGATCAAGATCATGCCTGTAGGGGATAGTATCAGTGAAGCTCGTTCTTCTTGTAAAGTTTTGCAGAGAATCAAATGAAGTTTCAATAACTTTGTTTCCATAAAGAAGATATTGCACTGTGCATGAGAAAACAAATCTAACCACCCAAATGAGTTAATTAGCTGAGACACAAGCCCTTGATTGTTATAAGTATTTTGGTTCTGGATTTAACTAAGTCACCCTTGACTCTGCATCATTTGCATGGTATTCCTCCTAGCTGTGTTAAAAACTATTCCAGAGCAAAACTGCTCTTGGTGTGTTTGTGTAGTCACTCTCTTCATTACAATACATCAAGGTCTTCTATAGACATGACAGTGTCACTAGAATTTCCAGTCTAAAATAAGTGGATAGATGTGGATTTGATGGGTGGACAGTATGGTGGGTAAGAAACTGGTTGGATAGTTGTATTCAGAGAATAGTTGTCAATGGCTTGAAGTCCAGATGGAGATCCGAGACAAGTGGTGTCCCTCAGGGGCCCATACTGATATCTTCANAGGGAGGTGATTCTGCCCCTCTCCTCTCTTGTGAGACCTCATCTAGAGTACGGTGTCCAGTTCTGTAATCCTCAGCATAAGAAGGATATGGAACTGTTGGAATGGGTCCAGAAGAGGGCTACAAGGATCATCAGAGGGATGGAGCACTTCCTGCATGAGGACAGGCTGAGAGAGATGGGATTGTTTGGCCTAGAGAATAGAAGGCTACGAGATCTTATAGTGACCTTCCAGTACCTGAAAGGAGCCTACAAGAAAGCTGGAGAGGGACTATTCACATATTCTATGCATTCTCAAATTCCAGCCCAACTAACTCAAATTCAGCTCTGAAAAAGCCATGTCTGAGTTGCTCTGATAGGTGGTTAGACACTATAAGGCTTTTTTTTTCAGATCTCAATAGTGCAGCTGGTGTTGTTAATTCAGTTTAGACAATTTAAAATTGAAAATCCCTGGGGCTAGGGTTTTTGCAATTCAGTAGGTTTTACAGGGGTGGCAATCCTGCCCAGGTTGCCGAATTCCTCCCTTTTGCTTACTTATGGGGTAAATGATGCCTATGTGTGAGGAGTAACACTTAATTTTTCCCCTTTCTGGCTAGATTAGCAAGAGTTAGAGACTGGATTCTGCAAAGAGCTTCTCCACTTGCGTTGAGCTTTGCCTCCAGGACCATCAGCCCAATGGGTTCTGCTCAGTAGCTCACCTTGATTTCCCATTCTCAACATGGGAGCCTAAAAGTATGTTCTTGAAATCATGCAGTTTTCAATATTTCATTTCCAGGTCTTGTATTCTCTTCAGGAAAGCTGGATTCTAGGTTTTGATTTTGTTTTCTTTTTTTCCCCTGGTTCTGCTTTTATTTCTTTCTTCCCATTGTATTATATTTAAATCCAGAGAAGAACCTGCATCACCTCTGGATTTCGGTGTGATTCTGACTTAGATGGCAAATGGGACAAGGAGAGATGCCATCTCTGTGGGTGGTCCTTCATAACCTTTACTATTTGTTTCTGGAAATGAGGAACAGGTGCAAGAAATGAAGAGGCACACAAGGGCCAAAGTCTCCCTGTTCAGTGCAGATTTCTGTGGGAATTTGTGAAGACCTGTAATGTACTGTACTTGCATAGCTGTCTATCTTCTGAGATTCTTCAGCACACCAGTGACGTGAGAACCTGACCCTGTTGCAAAAATTAGCTTGAGAAATGAAGCTTTTGTGGTTTTACTTAAGTTTCCAGCTTTGCTGGTGGCACAGTACCTGATCTTTGTATAACCCAGTGCTGTATTATCCTCCCTAGCCTACACTGTGACATTTACAAGAGGTGTGAATTTTCTCTGTTCATCTCAGCGGGATGTGCAATGCCCCACACCCAAAATTCAGCTTACTAAATAATTTGCTCCTGCTTATTTCTACTAATAGAACTAACTAATAAGACTCTCTCACTGTATGTTCCCAATATATGTTACATAGCCTGTGTTAGAGTTTCTACATAATTGTTTGATGCACTAACAGGTACTGGAAGAGTGGGAGTGAAAGAACAGGTTAGGAATTTCAGGCTATTTAACAAGCTGGTATTGCCTTTGTCTCACAAAGGAGGTAGAGGGGGAGGTTATATCACCACTCTTTCCTGAAGATGAAGCTAACTACCTTGTTGTGATTTGATTAGATTGATCCAACATTTCAGATGCGGACTTCCAAAATTGATTTAGGTGTTTTTCATATGTGATTCTGCAGCACAGTGATGGCAGAAAATAAATTGTGCTGAATCCTGAAGTTTACTGCATTTCACAGTAAAATAAAGACAGAACAAGTGATTAATTAGAGGTCCTTTCTAAGAATATTTCTAGAAGATGCTACAAATATCACTATTGCTCCCGACAGGGTCTTATTCCAGAATTTAAGTCCAAAGACCCCAAGACAACATCTGCATTTCTCACACTGTAAAAACCTGTGTATATTGCTATTTTAGATACTGGTCTTGACTTTGACTCCTTCAGATGTTGTAGGAAATAATACAATGATACTGTAAAATAATGATTACTGCTGCTGAGGAGTGTTTTGTATGGGTATACTCTTGTTGCTACATCCTAATTAAATCATAATGAATTCTATGACTCTGTGATCTAGTCAGTGGTAACACTGATAAAACTGCAGGACCTAACAGACTTCTTACAAGTGTAAGAAGGCCCAGTTTGCGATTTCTACCATTCATTTATTTTTCTTAGATATACCCCAAGAATCAATTGGATTTTAAGTGGGTTAGATTCCAACATCACCACGTCAATTATCATAAATTTTCCTAAGATAGGAAGATGCATTCTTTCTTATTCAAACAATCTTTCCTTGCATGCAAAGAATCCTAAAATGTGCAGATTGGGCGAAAGGTTGGAACGTACCATTCTGGATAGAGTAGAGAGTTGGGCATCAACCAGCTTTATGACACTTAATAAGAGCAATTGCTAGATTCTGTACCTGAGATAGAGTAATCCTGGTTCTACACATAAACTGGGATACAAGAAGCTAGGGAGGAGCCCAGGGAAAGACACCTGGGGATCTGGGTTGATGGCAAGTTGGATACAAGTCAACAGTGTGGTCTGGCAACCAAAAAGGGCCAACCATGTCCCGAGGTGCATCAAGCACATCAAAGCTACCTGGTCTAGGGAAGTGATTGTCCCACTCCACACTGCACTGGTGTGGCCCCACCTTGAATACTGTGTGCAGCTTTAGATACCTCAATATAAGAAGAACATCAAACTATATGAGTGGGTCCAGAAGAGGGTGAGCAAGATGGTGAGAGGGCTAGAGTTAGGAAGAGCAGCTGAAGTCACTTGGCTTGTTCAGCTTGGAGAAGTGAAGGCTGAGAGGTGGCTTTATTGCAGTCTACAATTTCCTCAAGGGGATCAGTGGAGGGGCGTGTATGTTGATTTCTCTTTGGTGACCAGTGAAAGGACATGAGGAAATGGAATGAAGCTATCATGATTAGTTCAAACAGGATGTTAGGAAAAGATTCTTCACTAAGAGAGTGATCAGTCACTGGAAAAGGCTCCTTAGGGAAGTAGTCACAGGTCATAGCCTGTCAGAGTTCAAGAAGCATTTCAATGATGCTTTTAGTCATATGATTTAGTATTAGGTAGCCCTGTGAGGAGCAAAGAGTTGGACTTGATGATTCTTATGGGTCTCTTCCAACTATGATCTACATCTACCAGGAATCTGTTATTTTCAGCCGGTGTACAGACCTGAAATATGAAGTTTTCAGAGCTCCCTGATTCAACTCCAGTTGACTAGTAGCTGAATTAATAAAATGATTTCACTCCAGGAGGTTTTAGGAGCATAATCTGATTTCATCACCACTGTAAGGATTTCTGAGAACCTGCACAACCCATATTCTTGTTACATCACTTCTGATCATAATGTGTTTCAGGAGAATGAGAAGAATTCGTATTTTATTTTGTCACTTGTATAATGATTTGGGTGACTGAGAATGCAGATCATGCCTTTGCTTTTATCTATCCTTGCTCAAAAATTTCTTCTGTAATCAGACACTCTCATTGACTGTAACGGAAGGAAAACAGCTTGACACACAAGAAAGGACTAATGAGAAAGGTCAGGTGAATGAATAGCTCTTTGGAGCAGAAGCTGGGTTTGAGAAACAGCTTAAAGGAAGTTACAAAGCCAGGGCAAGGTGAGCATCACAGGTGGGATTTGGTATCGGCCTGGAGGCTGATATTGTACATTTTTACATTTTCCCTGTTACAGGCAAAGCATGGTTGGCTGCACAAAGGAAACAAGTCTAGTAAAATGATCCCACTCTCAGAGGCCTTTAGAGTCAAAGGTCTGAGAGACTTTTATTTTATCTTAAAGAAAAGAACTCAAAGCAGGAACAACATGGCTTCATCTTCTCATTCTTGTAGCTTTTTCCAGATCCTAAAAAACAAGTGAATATTTTTAACCCAGACTGAACATCCTTAGGACAAGGAGCTGACTGATTCAGTCATTTATCAGTTTGCAATGTGTATATCTCTGAAGTACAAGTCGGTAGGCATTTGTTTTCTGTGCCATAAAAGATCAAGCAAACATATCATTATTATTACCATTATTTTTATTGTTTTGTATTTTAGGCTTGCATTGGGGGACTGTGTTTTGTTTTTTTTTCAAAGAAGGAACTGGCAAAGAAGATTAAGAGATCTAATAATTTGTAATAATGACTACTGCCTTTGTGAGTACCACAGAATGTTATATTCTAGCTTTTGGGACCATGCATGCATTTTATAGGGGAATAAATAAGTAATCATTTGTGACTTCAAAATGTAACAGTCTTCAGAAGAGAAGAGGAGAGAAATGAATGTTGATTCAGAAGGGAATGATGGTTCCAATTTGTCATAATTTTAACAAGAAGAGAACTGTTGAGTGTTTACAGGAGAACAATGTGTAGTTAATACTTCAAGTTAAGTACTGGCTTGATTTTTTTCCTCTTTATTCTTGGATCCAATTATGAGCAATCTACAGAACTAATGGGAAATTACTGAAAATTTTCCAAATTTCAGACCCTTTTTAAGGTAATGAGAAGGAACCTTAGATTTTAATACCTTTATATCGCACTTCGGTTTTCAAAACTGGATGATCTTCCTTATGTAGTTAACTTCTGAATTATCACTGTAAAATCTGATGTATTACTACATTTTATGACCAACTGAATATTGATTTACTTATGCCAAATGATAACATATACTAAGAGCATTCCCATAGAATCATTGGAAAGACTTAGGCAGTAAAATATAACTAAGAATTTCCAAGTTTGACCTTACAGAAATAAAATGGATTAATTTGAAAAGCTTTCCAGGGTCTGAGAATTATTGATACTCCCCATTTTGGGGAAAACTGGGTTGAATTATTCGTAATGACATTATGATTGGAACTTCTGTTGGATATGAGAACTTGATATTTGCTTTGGGTTTGAAAAGGCATTATAAGTGTTTTGCCTTCCTCACTGAAAGCAGTAATTCATATGCATAGTCAGTAATACTGCTCACAAAGAGGAGCTGAATCCTCTCTTGGCCTGTAATAATTGTAGGTCATATTGTGCCCCTGGCTCTAAAACAGATATTCTAACTTCACGAGGTACACTCCTGACTGCTGGTACAAAATTCAGCATCCAGCTGGTCTAGTAAGCTGTGTGAGTGCAATTTTAAAAGTCTTCTAGAAGATATTCGTGTCATGGAAGATCCAAGATTTCATGCAGGGAATTCTAGACTTCCAGGATGAATCCCAGTCTTCATTCTTTGGTCCCCAAATCATTCCTAAGACAGCCAGAAAATCGTAGCATAGTCCATGAAAATGATATTGTCACCTTCCTAGTTTATACTAACAAGCCATCTGCCTTTCAGGTTGACTGGAAACTTAGCTGCAGCAAGTCTTGTTTTCCACCATTACAGAAGCAAATTATACTCATGTGGTAGAGAAGGCATTTCCTCAGAAAGAGAGTTTTCAGGTGTAAAAAATGCCTGGACCATAGATGTGGACATGAGAATGCCAATTATCAGTGCTGCAGTCAAACTGTTTTGCCTGTGTTGCAGGCAGAAGAATTCTAGCGTGGTCTACCCTGACTGCACAGGGAGCATAGTGCAGGACAACATCTAGGGCTGCACCACCCCTCAATGATACTCTACCTTCCAGGGTAAAACTACCTGGATATCTGAGTTGGGGAAGAACAGTATGTCTTGTAAATGATCCTCTCATGAAGAATATAGAATGAGGAGTGCAAGGTGTGCTCAGAGTATACCTGTCCTGCATTTGAGACCTAGACAAAATTGCTGTAAATGACATTGTCTTTCTGAACACTTTCAGACAGAGTGCTCTGAAGCAGGTGTGCAATTGGTCTGCTCTAGAGAGGAAAACCATGTGCAAATGGACCCTGGGCCAGTTTGCATTACTTGGCCAGGGATGTACAGTATCTGTCTGAAGTGGGTACTTTTAGCAGTGTGGATGCAGCCTTTGGCACTTCCCCTGATGCTACATTGCAAGCATCTGGAAAGCATGCTAGCAAAGGTTCTAATTAGCACTATAGAAAACTACTCCTGTTTGGAGAAAAACTCTTAACAATTGAGTAGGTACAAGGAGTTTCTATCACTGGTGGCTTTGTCTGAATTATGTTTAGTTGTTTAGCTAATGCCTTATTGTAGGGTTGAGGACTAGAATGGATGGCCTCAAGCTTCACCAGGGAAGGTTCAGGCTGGACATCAGGAAAAAATTTTTCACAGACAGGGTCATTGGGAACTAGAACAGACTGCCCAGGGAGGTGATTGAGTCACCTTCCCTGGAGGTGTTTAAGGATCAGGTGGACGAGGTGCTAAGGGGCATGGTTTAGTATTTGATAGGAATGGTTGGACTCGATGATCTGATGGGTCTTTTCCAACCTGGTGATACTATGATACTATGATCTCTGTTTTAAGAAGACATTGTCATTTTGTGGTTAAAGATTAGTTCATTGCATGTTTGCACTTGCATGTGTCCTTCCCTCTTCAGAATTCCTTATGGATGTTTATTTCCCATATTTGAAGTGTTATGTCACCTTTTAAGAGAGAAGTGCTAGGCAGAAACTAGCTGATACAGCCTCCAGGTGATGTGTTTTTCATTTTAGGGTAGAGAGAGTGGGGGCAACATTTGTTGAAAGTGCCAGATACACGCTGCAGAAAAAGAAAATAGCAGTGGCATTTTCAGGGGGGTGGGTATACCAGAAATAAAAAGCTTTTGTGGCAATCCATACACAGAAATGAGAGTCATAGCTAGAACCCATAGCTCTTTTCCAGGTGTCCAAATCTTGAGGACATCAGCACATGTGGATGTCACAAAGCAAGAAACAAAGAGCAAAATTCAGTGCTTCTGTATACTCTCTTTAATTCAGAGTAATTCCACTCATGCCAGTGGAAATATTCTTGTCAGTATTATTAGTAGCAATATTTGACTCAAACTTTGGAAAGTAAGGTTAGTCTTTGACACAGTAAATATTCAGTTTTCTGTTTACCTTCTTCATGTTAATGTTTTAAAGTTTATACTGTAGTAAATAATATAATAGTACATTTTTATTACATTGAGTAGACACTTTTACATTCAGTTATTAGCTGTTTAGACATTGGTAAATGAGCTACTCTCAGAGATGCTGATATTTGGATATCCCTTTTCTCTCCAAATGCACATTGCAAGCCACAGACATTTCTCTTCTTGAAATCTTTTTTTTTTTCAAACTCAGCAGCAGATTTTTACTGTTTGTTTTTGTTGGGGATGGTATGCATGCATATTTTATTAATGTTCAGAAGCAGTGCTCTTTATGATTCCTTATGATTCTTTCTCCCTCCCCTCAGAACAAGAAATAAAAATTAGTACAAAATAATACGTAAGAAACTTTTTTTAGTGGTTTATGTGATCAGTAGAGAACTAGTATAAAGCCTTCCAGAAACTCTTGGCAGGACTCTGAAATGATCATCACAGATGAGTGGCTGACTGCAGAGCTGAATCAATCTGTGATTACATTACAATGTAAGGGCCAGTTTCTACAACTCTTTATTCATGCAAGCAATAGTAATGGAGGCAAATTTAAGAAGGAGAAGAAAGCTGAAATCATCAAATTCCTTTCAAGCATAAAATGAGTGAATGGGTTAATGCCTTGAAGACTGCCTTTCCTCTACATTTTCCATCAGCTATATACAATGTGAAATGAAGATAATTAATTTAATAGTTGCTAATGTCTTAAGAAAAAGCACCCTCTGTTAAACTGAGTCCCAGAAAACTTGTAAGTATTGCTGACCCATTCTGCACTCAGGGAGGATAATTCTTCCAGGAATCTTGGAAAGACTAGTGAAATGTTTCTTAACCACGAGTGTTTTCTACAGATGAATAATTTGTGGCATACCCATTTGAACCTTTTGGTTGAAAAAGAAAAAAACAGTGTATTCTGGTATTATACGTAGAATCCCATAAAAATTGTATTGCAATTAGCCCATGTTTCCATCTTTATATCTAGCTCAGCTTAAAAATATGGTAATGTGACATGATGAGTTCAAACGACATGATAAAAATGTAAACCTGAGAAAACATGGTGGGTTAGGTAACATGTCTCCAGCATTACTTATTCCATGATTCTAGAAAGCATTTAAGAATCCATGTTTAAATTTAAACTGTGTGTTTAATAAGATCTGTACCAATCATAGAATAAAAGAATGATAGAATGATAGAATCAGTCATAGAAACATAGAATCATAGGATGGTTTGGGTTGGAAAGGACCTTGAAGACTGTCTAGGTCCAACGCCACTGCCATGAACAGGGACACCTTCCACTAGACCAGGTTACTCAAAGCCCCATCCAACTTGATCTTGAACATCTCCAGAGGTAGGGCTTGTGCTCAGCTTGAAAGGTGTGTTCAAGTTGTACTGCTGTGGATAATAAAGATGCACCCAAAAGTTATTATCATGAAACCAATGTGGGCTGATTCAAAGCCCACTGATATCTGAGGAAGTGTATCAGACCCTCATTTAGAGCATTTGCTAAAATGAGGTAATTTGTTTGTTCATTCCTCAGTTCTCCAAAGTACCCCTGACATGGATGGGGCAGTGTTCAGGTGAAATAAATACAAGAGATGCATTCTCTGCCCTATCTGACCTTAGATTTTGCACAGGGATTGGAAAAAGTTTTTGGAGTACCTTCTAGAAGTAGAAGTATCTCGTTTTTTCTCTCTTTCTTGGGCCTACAGTATAAAGAGTGTTGTTACTCTCAGGTTCTCTGCATTTCAGGAGATTGTCTCCAGGCAGCCCCAACTGCTGCCACCAATAAGCTGTGCAGTCAGAGTTAAGGAAGCAATTTCAAGAGCATCCTTGGGGGCCCGTAACAGGTACCAAATAATCAGGAGATAGAAGGAGAGTGAAGAAAGAACAAGTTAGTTTAAAAATTCTACTTATTTTTAATTGATAGAATCTGCTTATACAAGTATGGAAAGATTCAATTTCAGCTGCTAAGGATGTTATTTCAGTTCTTCAGCACATAACAGAGTTGCCCTGAGTACAAGAAAGAGTATGGCTCTTAGTCTTTCTAATGCCTTTTCATTTTAGAAACAGGTGAGAAAATGTTCCTACTAGATTCTTGCCCCAGGATATGAGGGAAATGTGGGTATTTAGGGACTGGTACCATAAATGTACCTGAGACTGCACATGGTCTCAGTATTGATCCCACAGACTCTAAGATGAATATATTATAGAATTTCCGGTCTGTTTTTTTACAGGCTTTAAACCAGATTTTTAATATACCCATATTGAACCCTTGTTGATGAATGTCGGGAGAGCAACAGGAAATTCAGGGGTGCAGGGCTATAGTATCGCTAGTGGTTTTTTGGATCAGAGTACAATTTAGTAAACAGCAGAGGGGCAGGTAGTTTCACACTGGAATGCTGCAAATCCCAGTGTTTCTCTAAAGATCTGGTGCACAGAGATAGATAGGAGATGTGCATAATAATACAAAGCCACGCAGCCTGTCTAGGGTTTGGCAGCTTTGTAACTAGGTTCAAATACTGTTTTACATTTCTGTTCAAATAAATTCTCAACCAACCAACCACAACCAGGTTGGAACAGACCCA
>WAAB01023546.1:57777-84338 GCA_013389865.1 Piaya cayana | reverse complement strand
AGGTGTCCCTGCCCATGGCAGGGGTGGGACTGGATGGGTTTTGAGGTCCCTTCCAACCCAAACTACTCTGTGATTCTATAATTTTATGATCTTCACCCCCAAATGTAATCTTCAACCCTCATAGCCATGCAGAAAACATGAGATGAATGGCACACACATACAAACAAGACAGCACATTTTATGCATCTTTTTCTTCCTCTGCCTGGAGACCAAACCTCTAATGCTTACTTTAATATCTGTTAAGATTTTCTCTTGAGGAAGGATGGAAAGAAGGACAAAAAGAGACGTTGCTCCTCTTTGTAAAAAGTTTTGTTTCCCCCAAGTAGCTGGCTAGGCAGATCTTCAGGTATTTAAGTACGCATTTCTCTCTGCAGCAGGTACAAAGATTTCTGTGCTGAGGCATCTTGGTAGGACAGAAGATACCAGGACAAAAGAAGCCCAGGTGGGGTCAGTGTTGGACCTGGGCACTGTGCACAGCTCAGTTTAGGGTATGGGTTGAGGTTAGGAGATAGAAATGCACTGCCTGAATGCAAGTGGGATTGCAAAGGAGATGTCAAAGGAAGAGGGCTGCAAGTCTCTGGGTGATAAGAGAAGTGATAAGGGGGCACTGGAGACAGAAGCCTAGAGTGCAAAAAGATGTCCCCACAATGTCTCACTGAAGAGCTGTGCAGTTTCTGGAGGGCAAGGAAAGTATCGAGGTGTGCTGGCCATGCCTCACTGCTGAGGGATAAGTCTACCTTGCAGAATGACTGTCACAGACCCCTCTTGTTGCTGAGAGACCAAGGACCATAGAGAATCATAGGATAGTTAGGCTTGGAAGGGATCTTAAAGACCATCTAGTTCCAACCCCCTGGCCATAGGCAGGGACATCCCATTAGATCAGGTTACCCAAGCCCCATCCAACCTAGCCTTAAAAACCTCCAGAGATGGGGTGGCCACAACCTCCCTTGGTAACCTGTTCCAGTGTCTCACTGCTCTCATGGTGAAGAAATACTTCCTAAAAAATTGACAGTCATCATGAGTTTAGGACAGATTTAGGAATGACAGTTGTCATGTATTCCTCACTTACCATGGTCAAGTATGTTTGTGAAGCTAGTCCAGAAAGGCCACTGAACACTTCAAACTCAATCAGACTCCATCTCGGATACACATGACCAATATCCTGGTTCTCTCTGTGTTGAGTTAAACCACCTACAAATTACTGAAGTCTTAGGAAGCTGATCTTTACATTCAGGCTAAGCTAGAATTACAATTACTTAATCTCTTCCTAAGTGTTTTCTCTCACTTAAAAGGCAACAGCACAAATGAGCTGCTACCAGAATATGGTAACCTGGCATTTTAATTAAGATGGAAATATATAGGTAAGACGAAATACCTGGGCAATATCAGTTTTCATGGATATTATTCTATTTGTCAGCTGGGGCAGTTAATTTGCTGTGTGAACTGCAGTGCTAAGGGCATGGTATCCTTGTGCTCAAGAGCAACATATTTCCAAACATGTTGTCTTTGGCATGGCAAATATTTTATCTGCCAGAGCCAACATTAATGAAAAATTCTTGAAAAATTCCACATTTCAACACAGCAACACTCTGATGGGAATAACAATCTCTCCTGACCTCGTTCAGAAGCAGCTATCAGGCAGGATACAAACCAGAGAGGTGTTCCTGAACACTTTCTACCCAGGACTTTGGGTACTTTGTGCTCAGTTTGTGATGCTTGCCTGCTTTTATGAGTGATGTGAGTGCTATCAGGTCATGTACTCCCCATAGTACCTGCATCCAGTATCTGTACTTCTCAGGACTGACAAGCACACAGCCAGAAACACAGGGCTGGAGACACTAAGATCTGCCTCCTAGTTCGGTGGCACAATAGTCTAATCTCTTTGGAACAGTCAGAGCGATGCAGCAAATTTATAATGAGAACACGGCTGTATAGAAGTTGGTTTCCTCTTCTGGGACAACGCTGGTGAAGTCACAAGCCTTTCTGACATGGAGGGTAGGAATATTTGTGATCCATTAGGCTGAACATTAGGAAAAAAATTTTCCCAGAAAGGGTCATTGGGCATTGGAACAGGCTGCATGGGGAGAGGGTTGAGTCACCTTCCCTGGAGGGGTTTAAGGGACAGGTGGATGAGCTGCTGAGGAACATGGTTTAGTGATTGATGGGAACGGTTTGACTCAATGATCCTATGGGTCTTTTCCAACCTGGTGATTCTATGATTGGTTACAGTCAACATTAGCCTAGATGATTTGTATAACAACTCCCTCATTGCATGAGGCAGTCTGGAAAATTAAGGTCAAGCAAATAAAGCTGTGAAATAACAGCCTGATCAGGACTAAAATGGCCTTACATCACTGTCTCCGACTGCAAAGTGACAGCGCAGGGAAACGGAAGGGGCTAGTTTGCTTTGATTTGCAAGAATTGTATTCACACAGCAAGTCATTTCCCTTAGGAGTTCGGAGCATCGTGTGCTTTTGCTGTAAGTGGGACGGTCCCTCAGAGGGTGCCTGGCACATGGGCTGTGCCACAATGAAATGGCTGACTTGGACAAGAGACGAGCCACCTTGAATTTCAATTTCAGTCCCTTCACTTGAGCCTTGCACCCCCAGCCCATCCTTCTTGCTAAAGCTTCTTGTCAAGCCAGTCCTGGCAATGTGGGCAGGACAGGCAAGGCAGGGCTGTAGGACGTGTGGAAGCTCCCAGCACAGGAAAGAGAGCAAATTCTCAGGAGACCTTGCAACAAATCTCAGAGAGGTGTGCTGGATTTATGTGAAGAAATCACTCAGTAAGTGGAGAAATAAGTGAGGCTGCCAACTAGAATGGGAACTCCCTGCATACAGCCTCTCCTCATCATGTCCTGCAACTGAAGTCCGTGTTCTGTGCACATTTTTTGGACCAGAACAGAGAGGGCAAAGGGAAATCAAGACTTAAAGCTAACAGGCATCCAGATTTGGCTTATTGCACACACATCCACACCTGACAGAAGGCAAGGCAAGCAGTGTAATCTATTCCCCCTCTGTTGTCAGAGTCCGCGATAGCATCTCTATCGACAATGGTGTGTCACATCCTGGAGAAAGGAGAAAGCCTGGCAGTGTACAGATAAGAGCAGGCGCTGAGCTGATGCTGCGGCCCAGCACATCGGCACAATGCTGGGTAAATACTCCAGTTCCAGCTCTGGGAAGATCTTCTCTTGCCAAATTCTCTCCTTCTTTGTAGACGTAGAGGGCAGTTGCTCAGCTGGCATTGAGAGGACACCGTGTCCCACCTTTGTAGACGAGATCTGCGATGTGCTCATGCTCTGAGCTGCTAACTTTATTTTAGATTTAAAAGGGATGCAAAAGCAAGAACAGGTTCTTGCCAATCACAGACTTGCCTAAATATTTATTTCTGCTAAAAACAAGTTTAGTTTCTGGATTTAACCCAGGGCTGATTCTGATGAGAGACATCAAACACAACATACGTGCACATCTGGCACTGGCACTGCCTGTGTGCTGTAGCAATATAAATAAAAGAGTAAACTCCAGCTGATGAGGTATTTGTACCACAACAGTGAGGAGAGGCTGCCAGGAGTCCCCTGGGGCTGCTCAGGGGTCCCCCATTGGCATGAGCCTGTCTTTTTGCATCAGAGGACTCAAAAGTGAAAGCTCGTTACCGCTTCTTAGGAAATGATTTGCCAGAGTGTCGAGAAGAGTGGTGGGCCAAGCCAGCAGAGCTGCCAATACTTAGAACATTTCTCTGACATGATGATACTTTATTTTTGGAAGTATCTGATACAAATAGTCTTTTCCTGGAAAGATTCCTTCTCTTGCCTGCTCCTCCACCTCCCTCAGGCTGCTGGTGCCAATGTTTCTGTTGCAACGTCTTTGCTCCCAGTCATTTCCTACTACAGCTTTCCCTACCCTCTTGCTCAGAGCTGATGGTCCATGTTGTTCTGCTGGTCAGGAAGGCAGCAATCATAGAGTCATAGAATCATAGAATCACGGGATGGCCTGGGACAGAAGGGAACTCAAAGCCCATCCAGTTCCACCCCTGCCATGGGCAGGGACACCTCCCACTGGATCAGGGGCTCCAAGCCCCATCCAACCTGGACGTCAGCACCTGACTCAGCTGCCTACAGAGAGGTACCCAGTGCAGCTTGGGAGGTCAACAGGCAACCCTGTAGGCTTTTACCCTCTGGAAGGGCACAGGCATCACAGAGATGCCCAGGATCTGCCATCGCTGGGAGGATACCTCAGATAGCCAAGTGAGCCCAAGATTTTCTTTATAGAAGAGCACAACATATATATCTTGACCTTCCAGTACTTGAAAGGGGCCTACAAGAAAGCTGGGGAGGGACTATTCATAAAGGCTTGTGGTGATAGGACAAAGGGGCATGGATATAAGCTGGAGAAGGGCAGATTTAGACTGGACACGAGGAGGAATTTCTTCATGATGAGAGTGGTGAAGCTCTGGCCCAGGTTTCCCAGGGAAGCTGTGGCTGCCCCATCCCTGGAGGGGTTCAAGGCCAGGATGGATGAGGCCTTGGATAACCTGATTGAGTGGGAGGTGTCCCTACCCATGGCAGGGGAGTTGGAACTGGATGATCTTTAAGGTCCCTTCCAACCCTAATTATTCTATGATTCTATGATTCCATATTGCACTGCTGCAAGGCCTGGCAGATGCAGGAAGGGGCCAGAGCTCTAGACCCATACGCACAGGGGGCACCTATGTACTTGCCATGTCTGCTTTCCATCCTCTTATCCAAGGGCGGTGCTGCCCTCTGAATTAGTAGCATCCGTTAGTGCCTTTTACTCCAGAACTCTGTAAATTGGTAAGTACAGCCTTCAGTGAGGCAAAATTTGGCACAGAGACGTAAGCAGAAGCCTTGGAACTGTGGGTTTAAAAATTGCAATGCCCAAAAGACTCATTCTAATCATTTGAACTAAACCCACCACATGGAGCAGCTGTGGAGCAACATCAGTCATGTTACTTTCCTGATGAGCCCAGGACGCCAATTTTAGGCACTGTAAAAACACCAAAGGTCGAATTTACTATCCAGGGCAAAGACCAGTGATTCATTTGTCCTTATTCTTTATAGTCACTTTTCACCTTGAAGAACAAAAGGGCCTGAAGTCAGAGAACGTTTGTTCTTGAGTCTTGCCAAAGCCTTTTTTTCTTAATAAGCCATCATTAAAAATCAGGGGCCACTGCCTTGACAAAAGCAAAGAATATATTTGTGTATACTTAAGGGACGGGAAAGGGACTGAGTGCCAGTGCTAGTCACAGATAAAGGAATTCCGGACATTATTCCTTGTGCTCTTAGGG
This sequence comes from Piaya cayana, assembly GCA_013389865.1. Taxonomy (NCBI): domain Eukaryota; kingdom Metazoa; phylum Chordata; class Aves; order Cuculiformes; family Coccyzidae; genus Piaya; species Piaya cayana. The sequence goes on along the minus strand of WAAB01023546.1, from coordinate 79,034 downwards.
GTTGTGACATGGGATTTCCTTTCCAAGTGGTAAATAGCCCCAGAGTTGTATGGCAGGGTGGGGTGGTCACCAATTTCTTTAAAACGGAGAGAGATGAAAGCACATTATGAGAAGAAAGAGAGGCTGGATACATGTGCACAGTGAACCCCCGTGAATGGGGGGCCAGGGGTGCAAATCCCCCTCATCCGAAGCACCAGCAGACAGTTTTGTCCTCATAACACTCCTGTGGTTTAGAGGTGCTACCAGCTGATTTCTGCTGTGGGAAGAATGGCTCATGTTACAGCAAAACAGACTGAACGTAAAAACAAGGGAGCCAAAATCTCAGGGCTTGTCAGCACCTGATATGTTCCTCCTCAATCTGCAGGAGATAGAATCATAGAACCAGGCTGGAAGAGACCCACCAGATCATTGAGTCCAATCATTCCTATCAAACACTAACTCATGTCCCTCAGCACCTCATACACCTGCACCTTAAACACCTCCAGGGAAGGTGAATCAACCCCTCCCTGGGCAGCCTCTGACAGTGCCCAATGACCCTTTCTGTGAATTTTTTTTCCTGATGTTCAGCCTGAACCTCCCCTGGCAGAGCCTGAGGCCATTCCCTCTCATCCTGTCCCCTGTCACTTGGGAGAAGAGCCCAGCTCCCTCCTCTCCACAACCTCCTTTCAGGTAGTTGTAGAGAGCAATGAGGTCTCTCCTCAGCCTCCTCTTCTCCAGGCTAAACACCCCCAGCTCTCTCAGCCGTTCCTCATCAGACTTGTTCTCCAGCCCCTTCACCAGCTTTGTCGCTCTTCTCTGGATAGATGGAATTTGTGGGGAAAGAGGTTTATCTTGGGATGACTTTTAGTGCTTCTCAGAGCCAGACAGCCTGGGATGAGAGCAAGGAGGGTGGCAAGGGTGAGATACCGTAGTTGTGAGCTTCAGGAGGAGCCTTGCTGTACGTTGGAGCAAGAATCGGACAGTGAGGTCTTTTGAGGATCAAAACACCTTTCCTTTGCTGAATCCCACACAGGACTGGGGTGAACAATCTTCTCTTCTAGATAAACAGAAACACTAAAGCTGCACATTTCATCCTGTTTGCATTTTAAATAGAAAAACATTCAGCTTTTCACATGGATTAATTCTTCTGTTGGGTTTTGCAGTAAGGACTCACTAAAGTTTGCTGATTTTGCAGCGTCGGGGTAAGCGGAAAGCGGGGAGGTACATGAACCGTTTGATGAAGGAGAAAAGAACATCGAGCAGACTTTGTATTTGGATTTGAATACAAAACAATTTCCTTTCCTCCCTCTTCCCGTGGCTATCTGGGAGGGTCAACAAAGACTGCAGGTCCCAAATCTCGCAGTGAAAGCAGGGCTTAATGAGAAAGGAAAGAAGATTCCCATGTTATTAATCTCCAAATCCTCGGGATTCAGAGCTTCAATAATAAATGGTCATTCAAGGAATCATCAGTGGAACAGATAAATTCGTGTACTGCAGAAGTTTGCAAATGGCAGGTTCCTACATGAGCCTTCTTGTGGCTTTCTATTTCTTGGTTAGATATCTGAATTACAGCTCTATAACCCTTCCACTGTGTAATAATCCACGTGCAGATTTATTTTCCCTTTAAACACAACAAAATCTCATAGAACCATAGCCTCATCGAGGTCAGAAAAGCCCTCTCAGCTCATCCAGTCCCAACATCAGCCCAAGCTCACCGTGCCTGCTAAACCCTGTCCCCAAGTGCCACAGTCACACGGTTTTTGATCCCCTCCAGAGATGGAGACTCTCCTACTGCCCTGGGCAGCCTCTGCCAGGGCTTCACCATTCTGTCAGTAAAGTTTCCTAATATCCAATCTAAAGCTCCCCCGGTGCAATATGAGGCACAATCTCATGCCAGTATAGGGAGGCACATGATAAAATTGTAAGATTTGCCTTGTAAACTTCGTGCAGAGAAGGAAAGAAGGTTGAATCACTGCTTTCTTGCAAGAGTTGATCTGGATCTACTGCTAAGGATCTTGTTCCACTTGTGAATACAACACCCAGTGAAAGCCAGATTGATTTGGAGTCAGAGCTACATTCATTCCCTACTGCAGCTCATTGCCTTAAGGGATTGTGCCAAGACAATACAGGTCCCTGCAGGACCTACTGAACTTCAGAACTGGAGACGACTTCACTTGAAAAGTGACCCTCTCAATCTTCCCTCTTTGTGTTTGAGCCCTACCTAAAATCCCGGGTTTTTTTTCTGAAAACCGGGGGAAAAGACAAAGTTCCCTTGTTCACTGCAGCAATAAAATAACGCATCCTCTGAAATAACTGTACAGCTGGTCTGAGGAACAACACAGACAGCGAAATGAATCATACTGAGAGAATGAATCATACATATGCATTTTTCAGCAGTAAACAGGTCATGCTCAGCATTGTTAAATTGCAGCGATGTCTGACCATGCACTCCACATTGCTGGTCATGTGTATTTGAGGAGAAAATGAGGTTTTGAGCATCCTGATCCAGTGGGAGGTGTCCCTGCCCATGGCAGGGGGTGGAATCGGATGAGCTTTAGGTCCCTTCCAACCCAAACCATTCCATAATTCAATGATTCTATGAAAATTGGTTGGTGCACAGCAATAAAACTGATGTGGATAGGCTCTGGGATTGATGTGAGCACTTCTGCTGGTTGGGCATGGGTTTGCGTGGCAGTCTCACATCAGGAGAGCACCATTCTATTGCTATGGATTGGATCATGTTTTCTGAGCCCTGCAACAGACCATTGAGTCATGATTTTTTGATATCCTGGAACGATCACATTAAATCTCTTAAGATGAAAGATATTTTCATGGCCAAAAACCAACCAACCAAAACTCTTTGAAAAATATGCAAACAGATCCCTTTCAGAAGAGTTTTCAAAAAGCCAAGCAGCTCTCATTCTTGTTTTAGGGATCTGTAGTTTTAAGACAGCTCGATTCAATTAAGAATGCCAAAATTGCTCTGCTGCCCTTCTTCCCAGTGGTGGTGTCAGCATGTGAGAGATTCTGTTCCCTCGCAGTGGGAACTGTCCCTTAGTCATGGTGACACTGCCCAGTGTCCTGAACTCTTTATCTTGGACAACGAGATGGAGTCAGCCCAGCCTCAGAGGACTATTCCCACTGCAAGGATGCTCACACCAGCACAATAGTTCTTGTGAATAAAGGCTGTAGCACTGGTGCTTGACATAGAGCTCTTTTTTACTCTGAATCAATGTATTTTCTCCTCCCAAAGCTGTTCACATCCTATGACCTTGCACTAAAGCCCAAATGAAATGCTTTGCAATTTTGCTAAATACTATCTTTATTCTGATGGCTCCTGTAGGAACCACTGCTATGCAGTTAATGCTCTGCAGTTGTTCCTTCCCTAAGACCTTTTAGCCAAGGGTTTACAATTTGGCATCTGAGGTCTCAGCCTGAAAATTCATCTTTGTTTTTGTACTCTCCCCAAGAGTCTGTTTTAAATTGATATAAACATTTTGATGGCTTAAGAGTGCAACAAAATGGTCAGCTTCCCTTTCCAGCTGGAAAACAAGCAGGCTCCTTTGAGTCAAGCATTGCATGCTGTTGGCTAGACTCGTGGCTGGTCTCGGCTTGGCTTGGTCATCCAGATCCAGGCATCTGCGCAACGTTATGACATAGCCAGGGAGTGCAGGGATAGGACAAGGGGGGATGGTTTTCAGCTGAAAGAGGGGAGATTGAGATGAGATCTTAGGAAGAAATGTTTTCCAGAGCAGTCACAGCTGCCCCATCCCTGGAGGTGTTCAAGGCCAGGTTGGATGGGGCTTTGATCACCCTGATCCAGCAAGAGGTCTCCCTGCCCTTGGCAGGTGGTGGGACTGGATGGGCTTTTGGGTCCCTTCCAACCCTGATCATCCTGTGATTCTATGATCCAGACAAAAATATACCCCACCTTTACTTCACTGGGCAATACTTGCTCTTTCAATGCATCTCTCTGTCCTCTTCCCCCTCTTCCTATTGCTAGGAATATACTTTCTCCAGCATGTGGAGAAAATTCATTAAGATATTTCACACCTGCCAAACCAAAATTCATAAACGCTACTAAAAGCAGTACTGCCTAATCAAGGTGAGAGGGAACAGACCTCTGAAAGAAGTAACTAAGGACCCCAGCAAAGCTTGCCCTACCTTGATAAGCTGTTTGTTATTCTGTGGTGCCTCAGATCTGGATTTCATTACTCGGATTAGTTCTCTGAAATCTTAGGGCAGCAAATCAAGGCTGTTTGTATGGAGTCAGGATGGGAAGGAACCTCATTAACTGCCTGCATGCATTTGCATTAGTCTTTCATCTCCCACATTGGTACTTTCCTCCTTTTGAATCCAAACGGTGACATTTTTCTCTCCCGGTGACATAAAGTTCTCATTTTGCTTTCATTCAGTGTTCACTTAACTTTCATGATTCTCTTTTCTCTCAGTCATTTTCATCCAGCCCTGTATTTCTCACCACGGCTTCTGATACTCTGCACGAGGGAGAGCTCCAAAACCAGGAGCTGTTTTCCTCATTTAATTTCTTTTAGAATAAAATGTGTTCATTTTGTTAACTATTCAGCACAAGAACTAATTTTATTGATCAAAGGGCACCTGCGTGTTTTGTCTGCCTATAAGCGCTGCGGCGAATCCTTGGGTTCAAGAGGTGAGCGTTTTAGGGAAAGAAAACAGCGGCATTCTTGTTTCTGCTCTGTTTGAAATCAACGGTAAAAACAGAACCAGTTTGGGGGGGTTATAATAGAACAGCTTTTTATTAGAAAATTACATCCTGGCAAAAAAAACTGGCTGGGTAAGATGCAGTTTTCCAGGAAAGGTTCTTCAGCCAGGATGGTGCTTCTGTTCACACCCCAGCAACGCCACAACCTTGTCGCTGAGATGTATGCGTAGGATGCTGGAGAAACCACGTTCCTCGGCGGAATTAAGCCTCCGAATCTGTGCCTCCCACTACCAGGGGCTGCCCTAAATATCTGGCTATTTTTAGATGAGTCTTTTTCTGGTGCAGCTTTTCATAATAAGAAAAACCTTTGAAGGATTTCTGTTTTATCTCTATGCACAACAGGAATTAAAATAAATAAATAGATCTTAAATATTTAGACATGAAGAGAAGAATTTCCTGCCCGGCTTTTGCTAAGCAGCGTAGGTGGCTTTAATGCGAACCGAGTCTGCTCCTGGGTACCAGGCAATGTTTTCTTCTCTTGGAAGTGCCTGGAGTAAAGCACTTTTAAAAGCAGGTTCCCACAGGGCAAATCCACTGCACAATCATCTCCCCCATGCCATAACTGGATTTGATGATCATAGAAGGTTGGAAAAGATCTCTTAGATCATCGAGTCCAACCATTCCTATCTGCCAACAGACCATGTCCCTGAGCACCTCGACTACCCGTCTTTTAAATAACTCCAGGGATGGTGACAAAGGTCTTTTCCAACCAAACGATTCTACGATTCTGTGATAGTTTTTTCCAGATGCTGAACTGATCTGCTGCGAGCTAACAAAGTGAACAGAGCAGGAATGGCTCTAGCTAAGGGGCTGCTGTGGAGTGGAGGATGGCACCAGAAGCAGGGCAGGAAGGCAAAGGGCTCCTTTCAGTGTCTGACCCCTGCAAAGCCCCTCAAAGTAAACCCAAAGTTGGCGTCTGGCACTAAACATGCAGAGTTTAGCTCTGGCCATCACCCCCGGGTTATCACCCACTTGCGCCCCCTCCTCTGGGCTGGCAGGAGGTTGCACCCCGACACCAGCAACCGCTGCTCCTCCGATCATCAAGTGAGCTCACCCGGAATCCCGTTGGGGACAAAAGAAGGGGCTTTCGTCACCAGGCAGCCATGCTATGTAGACTTGATAAATATGTGCAGTGCTAATTTGAAGCAGATTCCCGCTTTGCCACAAGCAGTGTTCCTCCAAACCCTGCCATCAAAAACATCGTGTCCCAGCTGCAGAGGAGCCCAGCGAGCAGGGGAGAAGCTGGGGTCATGTCAGGGTAACGGTGCGGTGGAGGCTGTGAGGAAGTGATTGAAGCCCCGTGCCACGGCCTGATGGAGTTTGTCATTAAGAAGGATTTCACAAATGATTTGCAGCCAATTCCCTGCGTCCGATTGGTACTTTCCAGCTTAATGCAAACCAGGGAGGAAATGAGCTTCCAGACTTGCTTAGGCCAAACTGCCCAGAGAGACGAGAGACAACATAACATTGCCCGGGGCTGCAGGACGGAACAGAAACTGCCCCTGGGTTTGAAGGAAATCGTTAGGTTCTCTCTCCCAGTCTCCAGCAAACGGCTTTTATCTTGTCTCCCAAAATAGCAACCTCCCACCCTTCAAAACAAACCAAACAAAAAGGAAAACCTCTTGAGACAGGCACACAGACAAAGCCGACAGAAGTGGAACACAGCGCTGATCGAAAACAGATTCCAGCACCAAGTCCAAAGTCGGTTTCAGCCCGTTTCTTTTTAATGGGGAAACTTAAGAAACTCAGAAAAACAAAGTAGTTACCCACTAAGCAGCTTTTACTGATATTAAGCATGTACACATTTCTGACATGTGTGATCCCTGTGATTTGCTCAAACCCACCTCTCTTCAGTGTCGCATGTCAACTGAGTTGATGTCAGGAAGCTCCGGCTCATTCGTTTCCAGATTTATAGCTCAAGGAAAAATGATAAAACAATGCTAACTGGGGTGGGCTATTGTTCTGCTTCTCTCTGACCATCCACCTTCCCTGCTCTGATCTCAACTCCGTCCGTCTCTTGGCCTTCCCTTGGCCTGCTCCTTCTGCAGGTCAGTGATTCATCACACAGGAGGACACAGATGTTCTTTACAAAGAACTCTTTCCGGACAAGCTGATATTTTTCCTAGAAAAGAGGGCTGGGGAATGAGGAATGAGATGGGGGGGGAGGAATTCATCACTGTGCAAAAGGACTGAGGATGAACGTTGTGCATTGTCCACCTGAGTTTGTGAGGTGCTGCCTACACAACCCACCGGCGCTCCGAGGGAGCAGGGCTGGCTGATGGATTCACACTGGCAAAGCTCCAATGGGAGACCTTGGGGCATGGCCTCAAGTTGCACCAGGGCAGGTTTAGATTGGATATCAGGAAAAAAATCTTTACCAAAAGAGTGGTGAAGCACTGGCAGAGGCTGCCCAGGGTACTGGTGGAGTCTCCATCCCTGGAGGGGTTAAAAAATGTGCAGACATGGCACTCTGGGACATGGTTGTAGTTATACTATAGAATNCATTGGCAGAGGCTGCCCAGGGTACTGGTGGAGTCTCCATCCCTGGAGGTGTCAAAAAATGTGCAGACATGGCACTTTGGGACATGGTTGTAGTTATGCTATAGAAAGAACAGGTCTGTCTCAACATCTCACCTAACCTCACGATGATCTCATCGCCCAGACAACTGCGCATGGACTGCAGCGCTGAACAGGATGGGTTTGCAGGGTCCACCCTGATAACAGACATGGTTACCAAACACAACAGCTGCCAGGAGCTGGATATGCCCAAACAGTCACACATTTTTGGTGGGGTTAGTGAAATGAGCCAATTAGCAAAGCACGACCCTGAGCATATAAAGGGGTGAAGCAAGGGTGAGGTTTGGAGAATGCTCTCCCACCAGATTGAGCATCAGACTGATGGGACACCACAGCACCATGGGTATAGCTGTCTCTCTCTTTCTTTCTTTCCTTCTCTTTCATCTTTCAATGCTTCATACCCAAATAAATAGTGGAGCATGACCTCACTTGAGTCTTAATTCTGTGTCCGAACATCTGAGCTAAACGTACCTCTATCTTTATGGCATGTGTCAATGGTTTAGTGGGCATGGTGGAGTTGGGCTGATGGTGGTACTACATTACCTTAGAGGTCTCTTCCAACCTTAATGATTTTATGAGTCCATGATTCTGTTTGATGGTCAGCGGGCAGTCATCTTTCTTGATGGGTGTACTAGGACTTAGCCATGGAGCATGACCAGAGATCATTTAGGGAGCTACCTTCTCATCATTGAGCAGAAGCCCATTCAAATTCCTCTGCCAGCTCTTGCATTTCTTAGAAAACAGCCACAGACCTCTTTTGAGGTCTGGTTTACAGACACTGTTGACTCCAAAGCTGAGAATGTCCACTCTGCCTTTGAATCCCAGCACCAAAGAAGTTTGGAAAGGGAAAAGATTCCTTAATATTTGGCTTGTGAGCCACTAAGCCACTCATCTGGCTCCACCAACCCAAATTGCTGCAAACAAATAATTTCCGTGTATAAAGATTTCTGGAAGGAAAGACAGGACCACAGAGTAGTTCCACATGGGATATCCTGATAATTCCCATCAGCTGAGTTTTGAACATCCTTTTTTTCAGATCTTCTAAAGGTCATTCTAAAGGAATTTCTTTACAATTAGGGTGGTGAGGCCCTGGCCCGTGTCGCCCAGGGAAGCTGTGGCTGCCCCATCCCTGGAGGTGTTGAAGACCAGGTTGGATGGGGCCTTGAGCAGCCTGATCCAGTGGGCTTTAAGGCCCCTTCCAACCCAAACTATTCTCTGATTCTCCGATTCATTCTGTACTGTGCAGTGCTGAAAGATATGGTACAGTTAGTCTGGGGGCTTTTCTCACAGTCTCATGCACGAGGAGCTACGTAAACAAGAAGAAAAACTTGGGAGCCACCAACTACATCTGCAGGCAGTAGAGGAGGGACAGGAGTGACCATCTCCCTCTCATGTGATAAACACAGGCAGAGGCTGAATACTGGCAGAAGCCACACAAAGATGTCAAAGAAACAGACTTACTGCTAAATCAGCGTTGCAGGGGTTTCATAACTTCTCTCTTTTCTTCTCAGCTCATTTTAATGTCTCTCAAGGGTATCTCTCTTATACTTTTCCAAAGTCTTTTACATAGGATGAGTTATCATCTTATTTTATTGTCAAAGGACTAAGCTGACATACAGTACAATAATTTAATTGACTCAGTAGTTTGAAATACTGTGTTGTGTGCTAATATCACCTTATGCTACATGCAAAATTTCTCTGTTAATACGTGTTCTGCCTAAGAACTTAACTAGCCAAGCTAAGCAATTTTCAAAGTTCTCATCCCTCGACAGCTCTGTAGATGCATGTAGATACAGGAGGTGGGATTGTATTCTGTGCCTTGATTTGTGTGGTGTGGCCAGGTGGAATTTAATTTACCAACTGCTCTAGAATTGGTCAACTGTTTGGTTAGAAAAGACCTTTGAGATCACCAAGTCCAACCTTACCTGCCCACTGCTAATCCAGCCCCTGAGCACCTTGTCTGCCCATCTTCTAAGCCCCTCCAGGGATGGAGACTCCACCACTGCCCTGGGCAGCTGTTCCAGTGCCTTTCCGTGAAGAAATGTTTCCTAATATCCAAGCTAAACCTCCCCTGGCACAACTTGAGGCCATTTCCTCTTGTCATATCACTTTAACTTCAGAAACTTTCATTTCCACCTATTTGCTTTTAATTTACGTGAGTGTTCTTCTCCAAGCCCCCATGGTACCAAAGCCATCCTTCGGAAATAAAAGCTGACAGCTCTGCTTTATGATTGACAGTAGTTTCATGATTTTACTTTGCAGATGTGGGGGACAAAATCCAATCTATGGCTCTAGCAGTGTGCTCTGGATGCCAAGTTGTAGAATAAACCAGAGTTAGTTATTGAATTCTGGCAAAAATTCCACTTCACCACTGCTGATTGCTCCTGAGAGCAACATTTATGGACACCTAAGGGAAATCCTTCCGTAATATTTTACGTTGCCAGCTTAAAGTCTGACCTCTACTGGCAGTTGGGATAAATTTTAAACAGATGCATGTACATGTTATTCCATCGCCTCCTAAACACTGAACTAAAGGCACCTTCTGTCCTTCAGTAAAACAAACCCTACTGCCCTCTACTCATCTCCTGCCTTGTGCATGGACTGACCTGCACACAGCTTCACGACTGCCTCGATGCACCATGTTCCCTCTGCAGGAACGGCCACCAGAGCAGGGGAATCACTCTGTGTGTTTCCAGTCTGCTAGGAGGCGTGCAATGACATTGTCATTAAAACATAAAAAGCCTCATTAATTACCAGATCACATCCCCACAGCAAAGATAATGACTGAGGCTTGTTTTATCTGATAGCTATTGTCACTTCAACAGAAAAAGATGAGAAAGGGATAGAACTGTACAGAAGAGAAGGCCTGGTGAACACTTTCTACTGGTGCTCTAAGACGTCCATTCTCTTCAAAGACACATCCAGCCTGAGAGCTTTGCTCTCATCCCAAGTATAGAGTCATAGAATCATTGAAATGTTTGTTTGGAAAAGACCTTTGAGATTATCGAGTCCAGCCATCCCTGTCCACTACTAAACCAGATCCCTGAGCACCTCATCAGCCCATCTGTTAAACCCCTCCAGGGATGGAGACTCCACCACTACCCTGGGCAGCCATTCAGTGCCAAAAATCCCTTTGAGTTAAGAATTTTTTCCTAATATCCAACCCAAACCTGCCCTGGCACAACTTGAGGCCACAAACAGACCCTTTACTCTAGGTTAAAAGTCACATATAAGTGTTTAAACTGGAGCAAGACAGAAATCACTGCTTGCATCAACAGAGATCTACTACTCATGTTTTCATGAGACGTCTTGGCTCATATCAAGACAGATTTCAATCTGATTCTGAAAGGATCAATGACTGATTCTTTCTGTGCTCACGAGCAGGTTGGGGAATAGTTCTTGGAACAGAGTCAGCACAACAGTTGCTTTCATTATTTGCAGCTGTGCAAAACAAATCTGTTTGAAAGAAATAGAGAGAGTTGATGAATTCAATCCCATCGATGTGTGAGTGAGCGCAGTGGTTAGTGCATGACACACATCAAGTCTGGGAGTTACTGCTGTTGATTCTGCAGCCTTACATGTCACCTCTGATAAATGAGCTCATCTGCTGATAGCTACTCAAAATAATAAAGTAATTTAGTTAAAAGAGTTTTAAAACATTCCTTCCTTGGCATGTGAAACTTTCTAAGTAACTACCCGCTGCATACAAATTACCCTGCAGAGAGCAATACTGATTGGATTAAAGGGAACTGAAAATAGGGTTTTGACGAGCTGGAATCATAACCTGATCCAGCGTTTACTGCTGTCGCTATGAGCAACTATTGGGCTGACATGCAATAAAAATAGCCATCTATCCCTCAAACCAAAAATATGCTCCCAGGAGTTCATCCATGGTGACAATTCTGAGTTGACACAGGGACACAGGGAGGCGTGGAAAGGACCCAGTGGAAACAGATGTAGGTTGTCTTCTACCTTCCCATTTTCCTAGGCTGTGCTCTGGAGAAAGGAGAGAAATCTTGGCTACATTCATGTCCACTGTCTTCTATCTGAAGACTGAGTAGTGGTAACTTCCTTGCTTATTGAGTCCTTTGGAGGCAGTGGAGGGCAGGTAGAAAGTGTGGTGTCCGCTGTGGTGGACGGCAATGAGAACAGAGGGGAAGCCTTGGGGCCAAAGCCACCCTCAGAGAGGGACATCAGGTTCTTGCAGGGGCTACTCCCCATGCTAGATCATCCCAGAAACCAACGCATGCCCTTGATCCTCCTCTCACCCACAGCCTGGTCTTAAGAACGTGCCCACTCCTCAGGATGGCCAAGTCAAGGAAGAATGAACGCTATGTCTGGAGTGCCTATGAAGTAATCCTGTCTGGGAATCATTGGAAACACTTCCATCTGTAACCCTAAAGCTTTTCTCAGGAGATCACACTGAGGGGGAGGCAAAGACAGTCTCATACCTCACATTTTTTGACTTTTTTTCCCCTGAAGTCTTCAGCACATAGCATGGTCTCTTTTTCTGTGCGTCTCATTCCCACTGGGTCTGCATATTTGCTAATCATGGAAATTTGCCAGGTCTCCTCTTTCCCAGAGGAATTGCCATAATTTGGATCAAGAAATAACAACATTCCCAGCCTTTTTTTTTTCCCATCAACATGAGATTACTGCATTTCCTAAATACTTTAAACTGTGCTTGAGTGCGTGGTGGGTGATTACAGATGTTGCCACCTCTTTTCCCAGATTTCATGTTTATTTTATGGCTGTAGATCTAAGTTCTCAACTTGTCATCCAGTTACAAAGAAAGGACATGTCCCCTCGCTCTATATCTCAACATAAGCACGGGGTGGTATCTCTGTCATTCTTTAGGACTCAACGCTCTGCCGTGTCAGAAGGAAAACAAGGGCTCTGATTAATGAGCTGCTGCCGCCGAAGACCAAACAATTCTGACCTAGAATTGCTTTCCGTGACCTCTTTCCATAAATCTGCCACTGATACAGTGATCCGTATCACGAGTAGCCGAGAAGGCACAAGGCACTGTAGGTTCAGGGAGTTGCCTTGGAGCAGGTGTAGCCAAACTCTGAAGGTTGGGTTCTGGTTAGAGCAGACCAAAGAAAACCTCATGTTAACGGGCACAAGTTTTTTTTAGCGTCAGCACTCAGAGCAATAAGGTGGCCTTGTTGAAGAGTTTCTGCTGATTACAGAAGGAAACCAGAGTGACCCTCTGCCACTTCATCAGGAAATGCTGATGAGCCCATGGGCAAGGAAAAGCCTTGTAGGAACAAATCCCAAGAGCAGGGCCAAGGTCCTATCTTATCTTTAAACACTTGTTCTACTTAGCGGTTGTTTTTACTGTGCTGGGGTTCACGTCTCCTCTGCTTAAAATTAATGATTTAATTTTTGTTGTCTCTAGGAACATTTACACCCAAACTACTGTCTCTGGCCGAGCTACGCAAAACATCCGTTTGTGGCAGGCAGGGAATAAGGATGGGTGTGAACTGCTCCCCCTTCTCCTGTGTCAGCTAAACAAATACTGGTTCCTCTGGCTTAGAAAATCAACACAGACACGGAAATGCTAGTGTTAAGCCAGGAGTATCTGCCGGCAAAGCAAAAGCTTTGCCGGCAGATACTCCTGGTTTAACACTAGCATTGGGGTATCACGCAAGCATCTTAGCCATCTCTGCACGTGGGCTCTTTGCTTTTCTCACCTAGATGAGATGCAAGAGCCATCAGGGCTTGAGCACTCTGGAAGTGTTTTCCAGGTGAACCCCGTGCTCTGCTCATGCCCCTGTCGCTGGGCTGGGGGTGGTGGGACGGGCATTTGCAGCGTTCAGTAGTCCCACAGGTGGGGTTCCCAGGTAGCAGGAAAGAGAATGGGTTGATCAGCCACCTAGGGATGGTGAAGGCCTGATCCCTGGACAGTGGCATGGAGAAACAAGCTGCTTACAGAGCATGAGCTGGACTTTCCTGGTAGATCTGCAGCTTCCCAGGGACAGGCTTGGCAGGGACATTATTTTTTCCCCACTACAGTCAAGCCAGTTTCTTGGGTCCACTAACCATCTGCTTGCTTTGGGTTTCATCCTCCAGTTGGGAGAGTTGTCACATGTCTGTGGCTTGGATTCCTCAGAAAAGGTGGTGGAGCTGTCTTATTTTAGTTTGCCTAGTGCTTTGGGGTGATTGTCCTTGATTTTGCAATTATCTTGCTAGCAGCATGTAACTGAGACATCCAGTCTGGGCATGTGGAGAAGAGCTCAGCTACCAGCCTCCAGCACATGGAGCACTTGTGAAAGCAGCACTCCAGCCTCATGGGAGACCAGGACTGAGGCAGGATCTAAACGCCTACTCATCTCTTCCTCTAGGAAAAGGAGTTCAATAAGAAATAAACCATTAAACAACAGCAGTGTGGCTCGTATCCACACCGGATGAGGAAGCCATAGCCACCTTACATTAAGTGCTGTAGAGACACATAGGAACTGATGAAGGCTTTACACTTTTACAGACACATTTAATTATTATCCTTGATATACACATAGAGAATTGAGGCTTAAAAGAGAAAATGACCTGAAAAAAACCCCAACTCCCTGAGCAAATCAGGACAGAAGTGAAAAGGGCAATCAAACCACACTAGGTCCAGAGGGTAATTTACCCCATAAGAAGCATTTCTGACCTACACGTTCCCCATCTGCAGCCCACCACAGGGGCCTCTGACCTCTGCACTGACTTGGTACCCATCAGGTGGCTTGACACAGAACGCTTCAGCCAGCAGAAAAGAATTGTCATCATAGAATCATGGAATGGTTTGGGTTAGAAGGGACCTCAAAGCCCATCCAGTTCCACCCCACTGACATGGATCAGGGGTTCTCCAAGCCCCATCCAACCAGGCCTTGAACATCTCCAGGAATGGGGCAGCCACAGCTTCCCTGGGCAACCTGGGCCAGAGCCTCCCTACTCTCACAGCAAAACTTTTCTTCCTGAGATCTCATCTCCATCTCCCCTCTTTCAGCTGGAAACCGTTTCCCCTTGTTCTATCCCTGCACTCCCTGATCAAGAGCCCTCCCCAGCCTTTTTAAAAGGAGCCCCTTTCAGGACTAGAAGCTGGTCTAAGGTCTCCTTGGAGTCTTCTCTTCTCCAGGCTGACCAACCCCAACTCTCTCAGCCTGTCCTCATACAGGAGGTTCTCCAGCCCTCAGATCATCTCCGTGGCCTCCTCTGGACCTGTTCCAACAGTTCCATGTCCTTCCTGAGCTAAGGACTCCAGAACTGAACCCAGGGCTCCAGGAGAGGTCTCAGGAGAGTGGAGTAGAGACCTTAATTACTGGTAAGGCTTTGATTGCAGGAAATGCAGGGAGGTGGGATTGAGTTCTAGGAAGGGCAAAGTTAACCCAGTGTTGACATCCCTTAGCAAAACATTTTTAAAATAGGACAGGTCTCAGCACAACATCCTCACTGGAAACCAGGGGAGAAAGACAGGCTCCTCCTGGGCAGTTATACCTTGCATCCGATTGTAGAATCAGGATGGTTGGGGTTGGAAGGGACCTCACAGCCCATCCAGTTCCACCCTCTGCCAGGGGCAGGGACACCTCCCACTGACTGGATCAGGCTGCTCACAGCCCCATCCAGCCTGGTTAGGTTCCTGCCCTCAATTACTCGTTGCCAACAGAAGTTCACTCGACACTCAAGAGCGCAGCGTCGCCAGGCTGAAAGTTGCCTCTAGAAAGAGCCCCAAGTGAGGGCAGATCTTCTGTCCAGGGCTTCACTGCACCATTTCTAATCCTGAGAGCTCGTTCTTGCTATCAGTTTAGATTTTAGCATTCTGTGTTCGACAGTGAAAACCCCAAACGCAGCACAGTCTCACAAATCCTTGGCAGTGAAATGGGCAAGGTTGACCAATACATTATCCAGGGAAGAAAAGTATATTGAAAACTGGGGTTTTTACTGGGATAATCTGATTTTGCAGCACAGCCAGCATTAAATAAGAGAGAATCTGCAGGCAGAGGGTAATGCGTGCCCTCCCTCACCTCTCTGTCAGATGATTTCTAACTCTATCTCACTTGGCTGAGGGAGATCCCTCCCACGCTAAGCGAATGCCTGATTGTTCATGCTAGAACCATCAGTGAGCGTGGATAAGAACTATTATTAATCTCTGCTTCTTCCTTCAAGCCTCCTCGAGGCACTGTCGCTACCCAGGAGCTATCCTAAAAAGAGCTCTTGGGAACGCTGGTGAGATCGAACGGATCTCGATATCGTACCCAGTGACAGCCAACGTCGATGTGATGTCTGATTAAGAGATCCAGGCAGCCCTTTTGGGCACTGCAGCACACGGAGGAGGGGGAGGCTGAAAGAACAGTATCAAAGAGCATCTAACCTCTGCATCAGATGACAAAGGGATAATTGCTACGCAGAGTGGAGCCCGCTGTGTTGACAGCTAAATAAAGCAGGTTAGACTGAGGCCCCAGTTCCACAGGGACTCAGGCACACAAATAGCTTTTTGCACATGATTGAACCCCAGGGACTATTCATGTGTGTGAAGTCACTCTTGTGCATAGAACTGGGCCCTTGGACACATCTGATCCCATTAGAAAGGACTGGAAGTCAGAGGTTTAGGGTTGATTTTAGCAGGGGAAGGAGAGGCATGTACACAACATTTAAAAACTGTTTTCTTCTTTGCTGGCAATAGATCGGGGATGCTTCTGTAAGATGATTATAGAATCATAGAATGGTTTGAGTTGGAAGGGACCTCAAAGATGATCTAGTTCAAACCCCTTGCAATGGGCAGGGACATCTCCCACTGGACCAGGCTGCCCAAGCCCCATCCAAGCTGGCCTTGAACCCCTCCAGGGATGGGGCAGCCACCACTGCTCTGGGAAACCTGGGCCAGGGCCTCACCACTCTCATTGTGAAGAAATTCCTCCTTATGTCTAGTCTAAACCTTCCCCTCTCCAGTTTATCCCCATTGCCCCTTGTCCTATCGCTACAAACCTTTGTGAACAGCCCCTCTCTAGCTTTCTTGTAGCCCCTTCAGGTACTGGAAGCTGCTCTAAGATCTCCTTGGAGCCTTCTCTTCTCCAGAGAAGCTGAACAACCCCAACTCTCCCAGCCTGTCCTCATACAGGAGATGCTCCAGCCCTTTGATCACCCTTGTAGCCTCCTCTGGACCCGTTTCAACAGCTCCATCTCCTTCTTATGTTGATGATTCCAGAACTGGACACAACACTCCAGACGAGGTCTCACAAGAGCATAACAGAGGGGCAAAATCCCCTTCTTCACCCTGCTGGCCAAGTTCCTTTTGATGCAGCCCAGGATATGGTTGGCCTCCTGGGCTGTAAGGGTAATGATTTTTAATATCCCTTCCAACTCAAACCATTCTCTGATTTTCTGATTCTATAATCCATGCTCACCTTAAAGCATTTCTGAGGCAGAGCCTAGATCAGGAGCACAGTCTGAAAACACTCTGACTCAATGGGGATGATGCAAACAGCACATGCAGCCCTGGCCACCAGTAATAAGGCGATCAGCAATAACGTGAATCATGCAGGTGAAGAGGTGGTACCTGTGCTGCCTGCCAGGGACAGGTGGACCTCAGCCTGTCCAGGTGACTTTGTGCCTACAGAAGTAAATGCCACGAAAGAGAGATAACACACTTCCCTCTGAGATGCTGCAACGTCTCATTACAGGCACTCAGTGTGAACACATCTGAAAAAATGAATGAACTTCTCCCAAGTAACAAGTGATAGGACAGGAGAAGTTTAGGCTGGATATTAAGAAAAAAAAGTCTTTGTTAACAGAGTGGTGAAGCCCTGGCAGAGGCTGCCCAGGGCAGTGGCAGAGTCTCCACCCCTGGAGGGGTTCAAAAACTGTGTGACTGTGGCACTTGTGGACAGGGTTTAGCAGGCACAGTGGGATTGGACTGAAGGTTGGACTGGATGAGCTTAGAGGACTTTTCAACCTTAACAATTCTATGCTTCCACTCTATAATTCTACCCTTTTTAAAGGATGTTTTCATGATTACATCCCCAAGGAAATCTTACTTGCACTGGAACTAGAAAGCTCACGGCTTCATTGAAAAGCTGCGTGTGTTTAAACCTGAGGTCTGTAATCATCTTAGGATTTATTTCACGGTCACCCCTATGAAAGGAGAAGACCCAACAGTATTGCCAGCATTGTTGTGTCTCAAACCCTACAGTATTCAGTGTGCTTATTAAGTCTTCAACTCCAGGAATCAGCTTTCACTTGATATAATAGAGTAATTTTCTATTATTTTAAAGGTTTAAAAAGGCTGCAGCAACTAACTAAAAAGACCCACCTCCCCACCTTTTTGTAGTGAATTTGGGTGGAAGAAGGTCATCCAATTTTGTATTCTTCTAGACTTACGCGCTGACATTAATAAAATGTCTTATCTATCTATTCAACATGCAAAACTTTCTAAATGAAATATTATTGCTACCATTGACTTTCCCAGCAAAGAAGTAGGGATGCCCTTGTGGTGAAGATCTTGACTGTGAGTCAGCAACAAACCTTCTTCTTATAAGAAGGCTGTGGGTAGACCTTAGAGCAGCTTCTAGTACTGAAAGGGGCTCCAGGAAAGCTGGGGAGGGGCTCTGGATCAGGGAGTGCAGGAATGAGATGAGGGGGAACAGTTTTGAGCTGAAAGAGGGGAGATTGAGATGAGATCTTAGGGAGAAATGTTTTGCTGTGAGAGTGTTGAGGCCCTGGCCCACGTTGCCCAGAGCAGTGGTGGCTGCCCCATCCCTGGAGGGGTTCAAGGCCAGGTTGGATGGGGCTTGGAGCCCCTGATCCAGTGGGAGGTGTCCCTGCCCATGGCAGGGGTGGAACTGGATGGGCTTTGAGGTCTCTTCCAACCCAAACCATTCAGTGATTCTATGTGTTGTCCTGTGTTTTTTTAGGAATAACAGTACTTTTAAAAAGAAACAGGGAAACTGCAGGGCTGGAACCCACTGGCTGTTCTTCTCCCACAGCTTTACATGCAATGGCAGCTTTAGGGTGGGGCTATGGAACAGGCTGCCCAGGGAGGGGGTTGAGTCACCTTCCCCGGAGGGGTTTAAGGCACAGGTGGACGAGGTGCTGAGTGACATGGGTTAGTGTTTTGATAGGGATGGTTGGACTTGATCTGGTAGGTCTTTTCCAACCTGGTGATTCTATGATTCTATGAAATAACGTCACACACGCACTGGAGGGAGAGTGTGTTGGCTGGACTTAAACTTCTTATTCTCCAAAGGGCGTTGGAGGTAGAACTGCAGTGTCATCAGCTATGCAAACTGAGGTGGGGGAGGAAATGTTTGCGCAGGTATCGCTGAAACTGAGACAGCAGTCAGGAGTAGTCAGAATTCTCAGCTAGAGGTCTGTAGGAAGGGCTTCTGTGCCTTCAGAGTGAGTCCAGCAATACAGTCCCTGGGCAGGATCCCCTTTGAGAAGGATTCTCTGGTGCTGAGAGATAAGTTTGGCCTCTGCTGAGTTACTGATGGCAGGTTGAATGGCTCGTGGAAGAAGGCAGGCGCTCCAAAGTAGGAATGATTCGCTCTCCACATGGAGAGAATATGCCAGGCTAAGAGCATTTTAGCCAAATCCAGCAAAAAAGAGATGAGAGCTGAGTGGTGGGAGGCAAGAAAATCACTGTTTCATCCAGTTGAAAAGTTAAACCCTAATGTTTTTCTTCTTGCTAGATACGTTATCTTCCCTGTTCTGCTGAGAATAATGTCTCTGCTATAAGCTCCGCTAAAGATTTGTGGCTTATCAAGTTCAAGGCAAAGGAGAAGATAGAGATTTGAAGAGCAGGAGGGGAAAGAAAACATACAGCTTTAATGTCAGAGCTTTGGAAATTGAGATTCTTATCTAAGTCTGTTTTCTCCTTTCCTTGATTATGTTACTTTGAATTTGGACAAGAAAACCAGCCTGTCCAACCTCACTTCTGTTCTTTCTCAGTTTCACTTTCTGAAAATTATACTGTCATAGATGGACACACAGATACGTGTCTCACTGGGGACAGCTTCACATTCAGAAGATATTTTCTGAGCCATAAGATGATAATGAGAAAGACCTTTATCACTGCTGTCATTAAAGACCCTTGTCATCAGAGACCTGATGAACCTCATTACACTAGCGCTGATGATGGTGTCCTGAACACTGTGTGGGTTGCCTTGGCACAGCACCCCAGGATCCAGCCACAGGGCCTGCCAAGCAAGCAGCTTGTGATTTCATAGAATCACAGAATGTCCTGAATTGGAAGGGACTCACAAACATCATCGAGGGTCACTCTTGTCCCTGCACAGGACACCCCAACATTCACACCGTGGGGCTGAGGGTCTTGGCCAAAAGCTACTGGAAGAGACCTCCAAGTCCATCCAGTCCCACCCCTGCCATGGGCAGGGACACCTCCCACTGCATCAGGGGCTCCAAGCCCCATCCAACCTGGCCTTGAACCGCTCCAGGGATGGGGCAGCCACCACTGCTCTGGGCAACCTGGGCCAGGGCCTCCTCGCCCTCACAGCAAAATATTTCTCCCTCAGATCTCATTTCAATCTCTCCTCTTTCAGCTCAAAACTGTTCCCCCTCATTCCATCCCTGCTCTCCTTGATCAAGAGCCCCTCCCAGATTTCTTATAAGAAAGAGATGAAAAAAGGAATCTAAAACCAAACCATTTCCCAACTAACCCCACGCTGCACTGAATCGCATCAGTATAAATGCAAGCACTGAGTGGGACCCCAACTTAAGAACTATTTACAATAAAAAGGTTGCCTCAACTGTGTTATGCCTGTTCTCCCACATGGAATGGAAGAACCATCTAATGATGATTTCCTCTTTATTTTGGATTAGGTCTTGCCGAGAAAGGATTTTTTGAGAAGCCAACATTAAGTACTGCAAAAGACTACATCGTCATCTTACCAGGAGACACCCTCAAAGTCAAATGCAGGTAAGGATTGCTCCAGCACCACTGGATTTCCTCAGTTGTGTTGATAATTCTGGGCACCTCACCACAAGAAGGATGTTGAGGCTCTGGAGCGAGTCCAGAGAAGAGCAACGAAGCTGGTGAAGGGGTTGGAGAACAAGAGGAGTGGCTGAGAGAGCTGGGGGTGCTTAGCGTGGAGAAGAGGAGGCTGAGGGGAGACCTCATTGCTCTCTACAACTACCTGAGGGGAGGTTGTGGAGAGGAGGGANACCTGGTGATTCTATGATTCTATGATGCCTCTGGCACAGCACAGTTCTGAGTAGGGTAGAGCAAAGACTGCTGTGCAGCCAGCAGGGAACCAGGGCTGTTTACCTGCACACGCTTTTCTGTGTGGAGGAGCATCTGACGGGGTGTAATATAGGGGAAGGAAAGCCTCTGGTCAGCATTTAGCTTGGCCAGATTCTTTATGTTGCAAAGGGGCCCACGTAAAATCCTTAGTCAGCACATGGCAAAGCTTAGGGGAGGGAGATGCACGATGCTTACAGACACAGCTGGAAAATCCTCATCTGAAAATAGGTTCTGATTCGGCTTATCTGCTGCTAAAATGACTCTTTCAATCCCTGCCCATAAGTAAATAACAAACAAGGCAGCAGAGCATGTCATAGATATATATGAGCTTAAACTTGCTAACCTCAAATACCATCCAGTCAGGAAGATGAGAGTTAAATAAACAGCACTTTGTGTGTGTATGTTCAAAAACCTGTTTAAACATACTGTGTTGTTTAAATCAGAGACAACCAGGTCTCCTACAAAACCAAACAGCTGATGTGGTAACTTCAACCCTAAGCAGAGCTACAGACTGGGAGAAGCCTGGCTGGAAAGCTGCCAGGAGGAAAAGGAGCTGGGAGTGTTGATCGATAGTCAACTGAACATGAGTCAGCAGTGGCCCACATGGCCAAGAAGGCCAATGGCATCTTGGCTTGGATCAGAAACGGTGAGACCAGCAGGGCCAGGGAGGTTCTTCTCCCTCTGGACTCAGCACTGGTGAGACCGCTCCTTGAATCCTGG
>WAAB01023546.1:0-56725 GCA_013389865.1 Piaya cayana | reverse complement strand
TCTTCACTGAAAGGGTTATTAGGCACTGGAACAGGCTGCCCAGGGAGGGGGTTGACTCTCCTTCCCTGGAGGTGTTTAAGGCACGTGTGGATGAGGTACTGAGGGGCATGGTTTAGAGATTGGTGGGAATGGTTGGACTCAATGATGCAGTGGGTCTCTTCCAACCTGGTGATTCTATGATTCTGTGATTACGGCAGCCCTTCAGCTCTTGGCACAATGTGTACAAACTGGCCACATGATAAACCAACAGAATTTTGGTTATGAGAAGTGTTTGCAGGGAGATGATCCTCTGACAGCGGGTTTAGAGCACTAGGTCACAGCTGACTGCCACAACTCGACGTAAGACAGAGTCCAAGTGCTTTTTGTTGTGTCAAACACAGAGGGCCCGGTTCGGTCACACAAAAGGGCTCAGATGGAGATGTCCATAGGTGTTGCTCCTTCTGGGTGTTATCTATATGCCAGGCTACTGGGAGAGGTGTCTCTTTAAAACACAGACTATCACATTTTCTCTCTGTCTCACACATGCACACATTATTTTTAACCATTTTGCCAAGTTCCCTTGACCACAGCCACTACACAAGTGGTTTCTGGCCACAGAAGTTACTGGAAACAGTAAGAAAAAGCAGTGGGAAGGTGAATCTAAGCTGAAGTTTATGCTGACACAGATGTCCCTTCTGATTTTTGTCCTAGTCTACTTAGTTCATTGTTACAGCGAAAGATAAATTGACTCATGCTGGGTGAATTTGTGATGTCTTCTGGAGGGAAAGGCGGGTTTTCCCCAAATACCTCCAGCTAGCCGTGTGGCTTTATGAGGTCAGAACCACCTTACAGTGGTATTTTTAGCTTGGCAAGCAGCAAGGCTGATGGCAATGAAGTTTAAACAACCCTTTAAAATCTAAATGCAGTGGTTCGTAAAGCACGTCACGTGGAGCTGGGCTTGGTGTGGTGCTCCAGGCCAGTTAAACCAATGCTTTCAGCAGTTCTCCATCCACTGCCTTTCCTATCTGTAGGAACACAGAAACATTAAGGTTGGAGAAGACCTCTAAGCTCATTCACTCCAACCGTCAGCCCAAGCCCACCGTGCCGGCTAAACCGTGTCCCAAAGGGCCACAGCCACATGCTACTTTACTCATATCCCCAGATGAATAAATAGATGAAGAAATTGTTAACGCTTCAGTCCCAAAGTGCCTTATGGATGCAAAGCGATAAATCCACATGACAGGTCTGAGAAACAGGAAAGTGTGACACACAGGAACAGAGGCTCAGAACACTGCGGTTCCCTGACTCCAGTCACACAAGAGATGGGAATGGAAGCTGGGAGTGCGATTTCTGTGCTTTGAGTGCAAGATCCCCCGTTTCAGGTCCTTTGTGGGTGTCTGTCGTCCTGCTTCCTTAGAGCACCAGCATCTGCATGCTCGCCAGCCAGCTCCACAGTGACCCACTGGGAGCCTGGAGTCCTTGGTATTTCCAGGGAGCACTAGGGCTGTGTGGAGCAGAGCATGAGACAGCAAAAAGAAGAGGAGGCAGCTGCTGAAGCTTATAGTAACTCTGTGTGAACAGCCCTTCTCCCTTAAACTCCACTTATTTGAGGTTCTTGGCCTGGATTTTCTGATTTTTGGCAGCACAGCCAAAGCTACTGCAGTGATTCCAACCAAGGTCTTTTCCAACCTGGTGATTCTATGATTCTATGACTCCCCTCTACCAGATGTGTGACAATCCCAAAGCAATAGCCGAAGTCCTCATTTTGTAGAATAGAATAATTATGGGTTGGAAAAGACCTCTTCAGTCATGCAGTCCAACCGCTCCGTGCCTTCTGAACCATGTCCCAAAGTGCCATGTCCATATGGGTTTTGATCCCTCCAGCGACATTGACTTCACCACTGCCCTGGGCAGCCTCTGCCAGGGCTTCACCGCTTTTTCTTTTGGTAAAGAAATTTTCCCCGCTATCCAGTCAAAAACTCACTCCCCTGGCACAACTTGAGGACATTTTCCACCAGGTTGTGCAGGAGGAAAAAGTGGGCACAGGCATGTGATACCCCTGAGCTGCTCCGCAGAGCCACCGCTGCAGATTCCAGCCCTGATGGACACTGGACTGGGGAGAGCAGAGAGGGAGGACCATGATGACGTGCTGGGAGTTGAGTGTCGAATGGGAAGTGGCATTGTTCCATACTCCAGGCTAGGAGGCTCATTTCTTGACAGAGGTGGTCATGACATCATTAATGACGTTAGTAAGGTAGGGAAAGAGCCCTGGGTAAGGACCTCCACATCAAAAAATAATTCATCCCGCTGAAGGACAGGAAGCTGGTGTGACGGATGAGGTGGGGTTGTCCAAAAACGAGGGCGAGGCTGTTCACCAGAGAGGATATTCACACTTTTCCCAGTGCTCTCACCCCGCTATGTGCTGGGAATAATCTCAAGAGTTCAGCCCCGTGTCCGCATCGTCTTCAGGAAGGCGACAAAAGGACGGGCAGAAACAAGGGCCAAGAGGATGTTTGTTTAAGTGTCACTGAGTTTGCTGGCAAAAGTGTTCCCTTCTCACACCTACTGCACCGCTACAAAGCCACTGGCATAAGAGGAGTAGTTAGCTAACTGGAAACTTCACACAGTTCGCTTCTTAGCTGCACTGGGTATCAGCATCTCCATGTTGAGTCGATGTGTCTAGACCGGATTTCTCCCTGGAGACACTCACTGGGGAAACCCAGAAGCCTCTAGTCCTTCCTCAGCTCAACAACTGGTGCCACTGGGTCAACTGGAATTCACTGAGGGAGAGGGGCTGATGAACCCCCTGTCCTCTCAAAGAGCAGCTTCTCTCTGTGAAAACAGACAGAGCTGCCTTCCTCTAACACTAACTTTTCATAGAATCATAGAATCACCAGGTTGGAAGAGACCCACCAGATAATCGAGTCCAACCATTCCTATCAAACACTAAACCATGTCCCTCAGTGCCTCGTGCACCCGTCCCTTAAACCCCTCCGGGGAAGGTGAATCAACCACCTCCCTGGGCAGCCTCTGACAGTGCCCAATCACCCTTTCNTCCAGAGGGAGAAGAACCTCCATGGACCTGCTGGTCACACTGTTTCTAATACAAGTCAAGATGCTATTGGTCTTCTTGGCCACCTGGGCCACTGCTGGCTCATGTTCAGTCGGCTGTTGACCAACACTCCCAGGTCTTTCTCCTCCTGTAACAGGTTATAAAAAGGCATTGGGTTTTGTGGGTGTACAATGCAGAATTGCATTTGACATTAGGTGTGACCATAGATAAGACAAGAGACGGGTCAGGTGGGTGGGATGGTGGATCATCTGCCCTGCCAGCTTTATGTTCTGACTGCTGTGACAAGGTGAATTGAAAAATAACATGTCCTGAGCAGATATTTGAGGATTTGTAATCTCATTAGTTCCAGACCCTTCAGAAAAATCAAGATTGAATCACTCTTGATTAAGCAAGAAAGGTGATGTGAAGTTACATAAATGTTCTCCTCTCTCCATGCAGCCACAGAGAATAAAAGTTCATTTAGCTGTTAAAATATGCAAGGTCCTCAGCTTGGAAGAAACATATAATTTTATCCGGTGCTTTCTAATATTTGAAGTGGCTAAAATACAGCGTTACTAAAACAAACTCATGTTCAGGATGTCTGTTAAAGTAAAAATTACACTTCCCTCTAGGAGCTCACTTGCTACAGTTCCCAGAGACCATTTCAGGAACCTTTCCTGCTCCAGGGAAAAGTGAGGGATGATCCACCTTCATTCCTTACAGACTACAACACAAACACCCAGCAACCTCTACCAGTCATTTCCAAACAACAAGAGTAGGAACACAGGGAACATCAACAGCAGCTGGTCAGGAAGAAGCCCAGATCTTGTCTGAAGGCTTGACCCCATCGTTGATTTTGGTGTCTTTGTGTTGACAGGGGAGCACCATCCGTGAGTTGGCTTTTGAGCGAGAGGCAGAAGGAAGACCCCCGGGTGCACATCAGTAGCTGTCGTAATACCACGAGGCAGAACTGCAGCATGCTTGTCGTCAGGAAAGTCATCGCTAACGACACCGGTTACTTCACTTGCATTCACGACGGACACCCATCTAACGAGGATCTCATGGCCAAGATTTATGTGTTTGTTAAAGGTAAGAATTCCATTTTCATGTGTTATTATAATATCAGTCATATTCAAATGTGGGATCTGCACAAGCAATCCAATTCAGATGCTTTCACAAATCACCCCTCCCCAATGTTCCAGTGCTGGAAGAAGCACCAGCTTTGACATTTTGAAGAGGAGGGATGTATTTGGATTTTAATGCCAGCTGAATTTACAGGGACACAAACACGAGAGCCAGAAATTACCTATCTTGCTCAATTCCAGCACTTGAAAACTAGATCATCCCATCTAGTGTCGTGTTTCAAATAACTGATACACAGATTTCTTTAAAGCTCTTTCCCTTTTAGGACTAAATCTTTTTATCTGAAAGGGTTTTCATATCACAGTGCCTTTCCTAAGATTCATCCAAGTCCTCTCACTTTTCCCTCCTTCCCAGGCTTGAAACCCGACCACAACCCTCTTTCTCCTACACATTCTTATACCACTTTGTCCTTCACAGCTGTGAGCCAGACTTAGCAAATCTGGATGACTGTGTTATACATTATTTATTGTGAGAAATGGCCCATTGCTCACTTTTGCCCTCTCTCAGCTGCCTCTGCCCCATGGGTCAGAACCACTGAGCTCATATCCAACAATAAATGGAAACAAACTTCAGAGGAGCATATAACATATGCATATTCAGAGGAGTTAATATAACACATGAACAACCATTTCCCATTGATGAGAAGTTCAACATGAGTTGGTAACATGTGCTCACAGCCCAGAAGGCCAATCATGATCTGGGCTGCATCAAAAGCAGCGTGGCCAGCAGAGAGAGAGAGGGGATTTTGCCCCTCTATTACTCTCTTGGGAGACCTCATCTGGAGTACTGTGTCCAGGTCTGGAATCATCAACATAAGGAGATGGAGGTGTTGGAACGGGTCCAGAGGAGGCTAGAAGGATAATCTGAGGGCTGGAGCACCTCCCATACGAGGACAGGTTGGGGGGTTGTTCAGCTTCTCTGGAAAAGAGAAGGTTCTGAGGAGACCTTAGAGTGACCTTCCAGTACCTGAAGGGGATACAAGAAAGCTGGGGAGGGACTGTTCACAAAAGCTTGTAATGATAGGATGAGGGACAATGGCTATAAGCTGGAGAGGGGCAGATTTAGACTAGACATAAGGAGGAATTTCTTCACAATGAGAGTGGTGAGGCACTGGGACAGGTTGCCGAGAGAAGCTGTGGCTGCTCCATCCCTGGAGGTGTTCAAGGGCAGGTTGGATGGGTCTTGGGTAGCCTGATCCAGTGGGAGGTGTCCCTGCCCATCACAGGGAGGTTGCAACTAAATGATATTTAAGGCCCCTTCGAACCCAAACTATGCTATGATTTCAGTAATTCAAATTTGTGTTAGAAAAATGCTGATTTTTTTTCAATTCTACTTGAAAAACGTGTTACTAAACCACTGAATCATCTTGGATCTTCAAGCAGAGACAATGGAGCTGACTCTTAGTGACTTGAACAGCAGATGATGTGAACTCCTCTAGTGCTGAGGAGACTCACTATTCACTTTCTGACAGATACTCATGAAAATGAATTAACTCCTTTTTCTAGTAAATACTAAAATGTTGTTCTTTGACTTCTTTTACTAAAACAAATGCCAGAGAAGCAATGAGTTTCATAGAATCATAGAACAACCAGGTTGGAAGAGACCCACCAGATCATCAAGTCCAACCATTCCTATCAAACACTAAACCATGTCCCTCAGCACCTCACCCAGCCATCCCTTAAACCCCTCCAGGGAAAGTGAATCAACCCCCTCCCTGGGCAATCTCTGACAGTGCCCAATCACCCTTTCTGGGAAAATATTTTTCCTAATGCCCAGCCTAAATCTCCCCTGGAGGAGCTTGAGGCCATTCCCTCTCGTCCTGTCCCCTGTCACTTGGGAGAAGAGCCCAGCTCCCTCCTCTCCACAACCTCCTTTCAGGTAGTTGTAGAGAGCAATGAGGTCTCCCCTCAGCCTCCTCTTCTCCAGGATAAACACCCCCAGCTCTCTCAGCCATTCCTCATCAGGCCTGTTCTCCAGCCCCTTCCCCAGCTTCGTTGCTCTTCTGAGTTTGCCTGACATTGTTTGAACAGATCAGCAAACATGTTTGCTGGGCAGCTCTGAGTCTTCTGGCAGGTCTAGTGATGGTGAAACCAGCCTGAGGTGGGACTTCCACCCCATGGGGACAGTGACAGACCCACACAGCTCAGTTCGGCCGCTGCACTGTGAGGTGCACACACCTGCTTTATTTGTGGGGGTGACATTTTCCTGCCTGTTTAAGTCTGTTGAAAATAGTCCTGCTCTACCCTTATCCTGCTTTCCCAGCAGGTCTTCCTCTTATCAGAAAGCAGCTTTTTGGTGTTGTTAGTTCCTGCAGTCAGTATTCACCCCCCCTTTCTATTTCCTTTCTCTGATTTTTTCTTGTTACTCTAAGCCCTGGCTGCTTTACCCACCCCAGTTCTTGTGCTGAGCTGTTTCCTTTTCTCATTACCCCATGCTCAGATGCCCCACATCCAATATTGTTAACCCAGCCCAGTGCCTATGCTTCAGGAAACAGTGCATTGAAAATTCCATCCTCTGCCCTGATTCAGTGCCCTGGTGGGCTACCCCGACCTTCATTACTCTACAGCAGGAGCACGTGCAGGAAGTGTTATGGATCTTCTGGGACTGCCTGAGCATTTTCTTTAAGAAAATATCTCAGGTTATGAAATGCTTACTGGTGATGCACTTGGAACAACGCTAATCTAAAAACAAATCACAGGATGTCCTCCTGCTTGCATGAGACCTGTGCCAAGGTTCTCCTGGAAAACAGCACTGGATGGCTCTTTTCTCCACATCACCCTGCAAGACTGTCCTCTCTCACACACCGTTTAATTGCCTAATATCTCTTACTGGGACTCCTGAGCTTTAAAAGTTGGATTGAGTCCAGATGAGGCCACCAAGACGATCCGAGAGCTGGAGCACCTCCCATATGAGGACAGGCTGAGGGAGTTGGGGTTGTGCAGCCTGGAGAAGAGAAGGCTGAAAAGAGACCTTAGAGCAGCTTCCAGTGCTGAAAGGGGCTCCAGAAAAGCTGGGGAGGGGTCTGGATCAAGGAGTGATGAGGGGAAATGGTTTTAAGCTGAAAGGCGGGAGTTTGAGATGAGGTCTTTGGGAGAAATGTTTTCTTGTGATGGTGGGGAGGCCCAGGTTGCCCAGAGCAGTGGTGGCTGCCCCATCTCTGGAGGGGTTCAAGGCCAGGTTGGATGGGGCTTGAAGCCCCTGATCCAGTGGAAGGTGTCCCTGCCTGTGGCAGGGGTGGAACTGGATGGGTTTTAAGGTCCCTTCCAACCCAAACTGTTCTCTGATTCTATGAAAA
This sequence comes from Piaya cayana, assembly GCA_013389865.1. Taxonomy (NCBI): domain Eukaryota; kingdom Metazoa; phylum Chordata; class Aves; order Cuculiformes; family Coccyzidae; genus Piaya; species Piaya cayana. The sequence continues at coordinate 49,256 of WAAB01023546.1, read as the reverse complement.
GCTCTTGAAGGAAAAGTGGGTAGAAAATGAAGCAGTTTGTACTGTGCATTCCATGGCTGGAGTACGGATAAAAACAAGCCCTCAGAGATCCCTCTGGTCCATGTCCTAGTGCACCAGCTGCTCATCCACCCCAAAGCAGAGCTCTGCCACAGCAGCTCATCTATGGGCTTGCAAGTGCTTGCTGAGACCTGGTCTGCCCATCCGAGGAAGCTGCTGCAGTGAAACGCAGCTATTTATAGTTCCATATGGATGCTGTCCTCAGCGCAAGCTCTTCCTCCCATTCCATTCTGGTGTGTATTTGTTGCAAGCCAGCAGGCTGTTCTGAGGACAAGAAAGCTGTTCTTCAGTGAGGGCTCTGTGGATTGTGGAGTTAAGCAAGGCATTCAGGAGGTACCTAAATTTTCTCCAATACTGAAATAGGCCTTTTGTAAGGAAAGTGGTCCAACAGGGTCTGGACATCACTGAGAAACCCATCCGTTGCTTCCATGTGAAGAAGTTCACAGTTCCCTGTGAATGCCAGACAAGGGTGAGGCTGAAAACACATCTCTCCAGATATTTTGCAAGTGCTCAGCAGGGTGTTTGCGAGCCCGAGCCAGGTGGAGGGAGAAAATGTTGACCCAGACCCTGAAGGCTGGAGAGTCCTCTGAGGTTACAAGCCATTATTGCCAAAAAAGGAAGGGGAATGGTATTTTTTCCCTTCATTCCTGGCCTGCTGCTTGACACTAAAATGAGACCATGATTGTATCGGAAGCCCTGCTTATTGGCGATTATTTCCTGCGCTCGCTTCTGTTTTTCCAGCCTCCCTGCTGGAGTTTCTATGCTCTGTCAGGATCTGGCATTCAGCAGCTATCCCGGCCGGTGCAATTGAGCCGTGACCCCTGCCCATCAGTCGGATCATAAGGGCCCCGAATGCGGCCAGGTCAGCAGCCACGCCTCAGCTGCACACGGTCTGCAGGGACAACTCAGGATCTTAATCCTGAATAATCATTCCTGAGGCTTTTTGTGTTTCCCGTTGCAGCTGCAAGTCCTGAGATTGTAATTCAACAGCAAGACAAGCCCCTTCTCCTGTTGCCCATCTCCTTGTTGAAAACACACAATAGCTTTGGGCAGGAGCAGAACGAGTTTGGAGCTTTTTAACCGTGTTGTTTAACTTCATTGCCACTCTGAGGGATAATCCCTGTAGTGAAATGCAGCATCTGGTCCAACATGGTGCTATGAAGCTAAACGGGAGATGCAGCCAAGCAGGGAAGCCCACCCTCAGCTCCAAGAACCTGTGTCTGCTGAGCCAGCTCAGGGTCAGCAGCAGGAAGGGCAAGTCCTTGCTGCAAACTGGCTGCCCAAGGAGAAGTCCACAGCAGAAAGTCTCATGCAGGTGGCTTTTCCACTGCAAATGCTGCCAAAGCCAGCTAGCCAATGCCTTTCGCTTCTGTCCCTTTTCTGCAATCACCCTTCCCAACCAAATGGATGGTCCCCTGTGAGGAACACATTCATTCATTTCAACCTGATGGATTTAGATGAGAGATTAGAAAGGAATGTTTTCTTGTGATGGTGGGGAGGCCCAGATTACCCAGAGCAGTGGTGGCTGCCCCATCCCTGGAGGTGTTGAAGACCAGGTTGGATGGGGCTTGGAGCCCCTGATGCAGTGGGAGGTGTCCCTGCCCATGGCAGGTGTGGGACTGTATGGGCTTTGATGTCCTTTCCCACACAGTGCTACAGGCTTGGGCTGTAGTGCCGCCCAGCCAGGAGTCCAGAGCATGAGAACTGGAAATCACATTTGAACACAGACAGGATTTTATATGGAAGCAGAAGTCTTAGAATCATAGAATCACCAGGTTGGAAAAGACCCACCAAATCGAGTCCAACCATTCCCATCAATCACCAAACCATGTCCCTCAACACCTCATCCACCTGTCCCTTAAACACCTCCAGGGAAGGTGAATCAACCACCTCCCTGGGCAGACTCTGCCAGTGCCCAATGACCCTTTCCGTGAAATTTTTTTTTCCTAATGTCCAGTCTAAACTCCCCGCTGGTGGAGCTTGAGGCCATTCCCTCTCATTCTGTCGCCTGTCACTTGGGAGAAGAGGAGGCTGAGGGGAGACATTATTGCTCTCTACAACTACCTGAAAGGATGTTGTGGAGAGGAGGGAACTGGGCTCTTCTCAGCAGCTCTCTCAGCTGCTCCTCTTGTTCTCCAGCCCCTTCCCCAGCTTCTTTGCTCTTCTCTGGACTTGCTCCAGAGCCTCAACATCCTTCTTGTGGTGATGGGCCCAGAACTGAACACAGGATTCAAGAAGTGGCCTCACCAGTGCAGAACAAGTAAGTAACAAGTCCTGTTACAGCTGGAGGAAAAAGGAGGCATCCAAACAGCTTGTACTGTCCAAGCATGCATCAGCTCCAGCAGCAAGGGCCAGGGTGTGAGCCCTCCCTGGCTATTCCAAAGAATTAGGAAGAGGGGTTGGTGGTACAAGTACTGCAGCGGGACAGTGTAACAGCAGCCACAGCTTCTTCATTATCCAAGGGAATGGTGCATGGAGGCCCATCTTCTTCATCCCTTTTCCACCAAGAGAAATATAAGGAGAATGGAAGTGCATGAAAGCACTCCTCATATGAGAACATATCTTGAAGCCAATTTCTGCCTCCTTAATTCTCTTGACAGTTCACAGAGATAATCTGAATGCGAGAAGCAGAAATGCAGGGTTGGGGTGACAGCCCTGGGCTTTGGCTTGCTTTCCAGGAAGATATTCCCACTAAGAACAGAGTCAGAGTTGCATTTCTTCTTTCTCTCATGCTGGAGACACTGAGACAAGCTACACTTGCTGCCAGACACTCGGCAAGCTGAGAGAGGCTGATGCTGTCCTGTCTGCTTGGTGGGAGCCGAGCAGATAAGCTGCTGTCTCACACAGACTGGCGGAAGAGTTTGGCACCACAGCTGAGTTAACAGCGATTAGAACCACGTGACATGGGAATATCGGCTCCATCACAGGACCCTCACTGTTGTTCCTCAAGCATTAAGGGTTGGATTGAAGGGAAAAGTAAGATGCTTTCAGTTCTGAATCCAGACATCCAGTATCTTCAAAAGGGTCCTTGTAAGATAGGATGTTGAGTGAGCAGCAGAAGTTCTTGGCACTGTAGTGACAGCACTTGACATCCAAGAAGGAAGAGTAATAATCCCCTCCTTCTCACTGATAAAGAAGTTCTAAATGAAAGCCTGATGGTCAAAATCCCACACACATTTCCCCCACTTCTTTATTCCCAGTTCTCAGTAACTGCTGATTTCTCAGCTTTACCCAAGCTCTGGCAGCAGGCAATGCAGGAGACCCCGATGGGACTTCAGGTAAAGCTGGTGAATATCGTCTATTAAGTCTACACCTGCCTAAAATCTAGTGCTGTGGGGAGTCAGAATTTATGAATTCTTCTGAATTGCAGCCAAAGTACAGAGATTTATTTTAAAAAAAATATATCTCTCTCTGTTGGCTTTCATTTGTTTGGCACTGGGAAGAATTTTGTTTCCACAACTTTTGAAGTAACTCTTTTTACAGTAATATTTTTCTCTGTAAATATTCCTGTGTTTCCAACAAGTAATCTCTGGGGGAAGAATGTATTTCATTTGAGCAAACCAGAATGCTTCATGTTGACTCAGGATGGCTTCTGGGGGTTTCGTAGCTACTTTTGTTTTGCCTAAAGAAAAACTGTTCTGCTTTCTCTTTAATCTACAAATTCCACCAACAATTCTTTTCATTGGCCTGCCAAAGTGAGAAGTTCTTTATTTTCAAAGATCTAGTTTCAGAATAAGTGATTTTGTAGAAGTGCTTCTGTACCTAGAAGAAGCTTTGATGGGCTATCAGGAGGAACACAGCTGACCAGGCAATTTAGAATCACAGATCCATGGAATGGTTTGCATCAGAAATGATCTCAAAGCCCATCCAGTCCCACCCCTGCCATGGGCAGGGACACCTCCCACTGGATCAGGGGCTCCAAGCCCCATCCAACCTGGCCTTGAACTCCTCCAGGGATGGGACGGCCACCACTGCTCTGGGCAACCTGGGCCAGGGCCTCCCCACCCTCACAGCAGAACATTTGTCCCTAAGATCTCATCTCAGTCTCCCCTCCTTCAGCTTAAACTTCCTTGTAAAGCTTTCCCAAATCCTCTGACCAAAGTGTCAGTTGGCTGCTAATGATCCTGTCAACATAAAGAACAGATTATAAATCTCCTCTCAGTGTTTTTGACCTCATCGAAGACAAACTTCACGGGGATTATGTTGAAACATGAACTTAAAGAACCTGTGAAAGCCTGCCCAGGCTTCCCAGCTGAGGTACCACTGAAGAAAATAAATAGTGAGGGTGAGAGAATTTTCCTTAGCAGGGACAAAGTGAGGAGCAAAATGAGAATGTTAAGGAACATCACAGACATGAACAGCCATAGATGGGTGTCCTCAAAGGCCATTTCATGCTTATTATCTCCATGGGCTGATGGATAGTATCTGAAGGGAGAGGTGATGTTACCTCCATGGCTTTAGAGATGATACAAATATCATGAGACAAATTGCCATCGCAGTGTATGAAACGCAAGTATAAACGGAAAGCACCCAAAATCCTGTACAAAATCCTGCGTGTTTGTGTCTCAGAAGGAGGTTTTGAACACGCAGGCAGGTGATACAATGCTGAAAAACAAAGAGCTGTAGGGGAGAGCTACAACATGCTGGGTTCCTTGGGTGCAGCGCTGAGGGCTTTTAAGTCCCACGGCTTTCTCAGCCAGCAAGATGGGGCCGTGAGCTCTCCAGAGACCACAATTCAAACAGCAAGTGAACATGACATAATGACAGAGCTCCCCTACTTCCTGGTAGATAGTCACCTCCACTGCAGATAAGATGGAACAAAAGACCAGATGTCACCACGAGGCGAAGGAGCCCAGTATCTGTGTCTGCGTGCTGTCACGGGGAACCCTGAGGAGGGAATGGCACATTCCCCAGGCGATTGCTGTTACACCACTGAGTTCAAAGGGACCCTCCCTGGGCTCATCTCAAGCAGCAATTAATCTCTTCTATACAGAATGAGAATCTAAACACAAAGGGCTTCACAGCCTGGAGTTAAACAATGTTCCTAGAATCACAGAATCATAGAATAATTTGAATTGGAAGGGACCTAATAGATCATCCAGTTCCACCCCCTGCCGTGGGCAGGGACACCTCCCACTGGATCAGGGGGATCAAAGCTCCATCCAACCTGGCCTTGAACCCCTCCAGGGATGGGGCAACCACCACTGCTCTGGAAAACCTGGGCCAGGGCCTCACCACTCTCATAATGAAGAAATTCCTCCTTATGTCTAGTCTAAACCTATCCCTCTCCAGTTTATACCCATCACCCCTTGTCTCACCACTAGAAGCCATTGTTAAAAGTCCCTCCATCCCCAGCTTTCCTGGAGCCCCTTCAGGTACTGGAAGCTGCTCTAAGGGCTCCCTGCAGCCTTCTCTTCTCCAGGCTGAACCCCAACTCTCTGAGCCTGTCCTCATACAGAAGGTGCTCCAGCCCTCAGATCATCTTTGTAGCCTCCTCTGGACTCGCTCCAACAGCTCCATCTCCTTCTTATGTTGAGGGCTGCAGAACTGGACACAATACTCCAGATGAGGTCTCACAGGAGAGGAGCACTTGACCTTTGTGCAGCTTTTGTGCACGGTGTGCTCAGTTTTTCTGCCTGGCTGCGTCCCTGCAGCTGGACCACAGGCCCCTTCGTCTCCGCTGTCCCGCTGTCTCGGCTTCCTTCGCTTGGCTGTTTGTGTTCCCTCTCGAGCCGTGCTGGGTAAACAGTAACACCCTGGCCTGGCTGCAGTTTCCTGCAAACTTCCACTGACCTGGAGAGCCAGACAGCCAGTCTGAGACCAAAGGGAAGAGGCCTCTCCCTCCCCTTGGAGCTGGTGCTGCAGCTGATAAGTCCCTAATGGGATACAGCTCGTCTTTCTTCATGTAGAATGAGCTCCCCAGCCCACAGGAGATTATTCTTTTGAAGTGTTCTCTAGTAATAGGTGTTTCTTTCTGGGTAAGATCCGTAGGGCATATTAGCTTCCCAGAGCAAGGGGAACAGATGTGCCAAGCTACAGGGAAATTCTGTATTTTCATAAAGTGTTTCTTTGCTGAGAATGTTTTTACTCGGAGTCCAGTGCTGCTAACGGCAGAGTTTCCAAGTCTCGCATTGCAGGACGGCACCTGCATCTCCCATGCCACAGCTCTCCAGATTGCGACAGCTGAGTGCAATTGATTTACACCATCTGGAACCAGAGATCTTCCATAAGGCTTATCGGTTTTGAATAAAGTTGACCCTGTCCCTTCACTTTCAAGTAGTTCTGTCTCCCAGAGACTTTTTTACAAGGAGTTAAATGATTTCTGATTAACTCTAGGTGGGAAACATGTTTGAAAGCTGGCAGTGATGCTCCTGATGTGCCAGCAGATCATTTTTCCATGCCATGCTCAGTCTGAACTAGGCAGGAGTTTCATGAAGGGTTCATTTTTGTCTGTGTAAACCATGACAAAGGTATAAGCTGACAGCCGATTAGCTCCCTACTCAGTATTTATTCTTTGTCATTTTGTTAAGACCCAAAGCTGAGTCACTTTTTATTTGCTTATCCATTAAGTGAAGAGTCCAGCTGCCTGGAAAGGGCTCTTGCTCAGAGCATCCCCTTCCCAATGGAAGCAGGGTTGGTTTGGTCCTGCTTACGTGGTTTCTTGGAGTAGCTGGAGAGTTGCTCAAGCAGACTGCATGGAGTTTGCTCTGTTGCTCTGGGTGTGGGTATTCTTCCCGGCTTGGTGAGAGAGAGAGAGAGAGATAGATATAGACAGAGCGAGCGAGCGAGCAAGTGAGTGAGCAACCTTCCAGTACCTGAAGGGTGCCATAAGAAAGCCAGAGAGGGACTTTTTACAAAGGCTTTTAGTGATAGGACGAGGGGCAATGGAGATAAACTGGAGAGGGGCAGATTTAGACTAAATATGAGGAGGAATTTCTTCACCATGAGAGTGGTGAGGCCCTGGGATAGGGTGCTGAGGGAAGCTGTGGCTGCCCCATCCCTGGAGGGGTTCAAGGCCAGGTTGGATGGGGCTTGGAGCCCCTGATCCAGTGGGAGGTGTCCCTGCCCATCGCAGGGAGGTTGGAACTGGATGAGCTTAAAAGTCTCTTCCAACCCAAACTGTTCGATGATTCTGTGATTCCATATGATTTTCTCTTTTCCACAGTTTCATAGTCAGGGAGAAATAACTCTCTGGCTGCCCTCACTGCCATGCCCAGGGTATTAGTGAGTGCCTAACCTTCACCTGCAAACTACCCGTTCCTTTTATTCCAGAGTCACATGCCACTGGTGGCCAAAGTTCAGCTCTGACCTCAGGTTTAAGCTCCGCAAGTAGGTGCCACATCCCCACCTTCCCTCTAGGATCTGCTCTGCTGACTCAGCCCAATAGCACAGATTGAGATAGGGAGGAGAGGAGGCCTTGGTGGATGGAGATCTCTCCACAGGCTGGGTGAAGCACTGAGATAAAATAAATTATAGCCATTGGCTTACTTCACAACAGTCGAGGAAACCTCTCGTTCAGTAGGAGAGAGAAGGACCCATTGAATATGAAATCTTGTTCTCATTTCTTCAGTGCAGAGTGAGAATAATGTCCAGGAGATCGGATCTCCACCAGAGATTAACAATCAACTGCAGGTCAAGCCACCCCCTCTTTCCCCAACGCAATCCCTGTAACCCAGAAACTGGCTGTCGTTAACTGCACAGTGGTTTTAAAACACTGTCTAGATGTCAAATACTGAGAGTAGACAGCTGGATTTATGTAGTTTGGTTTCCACTTCTGATTGTGGCTTATGCTCTGGGATAGTGCAATTCCAGCTATTCACAGAATCATGGAATTATTGACTCCAGAAAAGATCTCTAAAATAATCAAGTCCAAGCATCAATACAATATCAACATGTATACTAAACCATGTCCTGAAGTGCCACATCTACATGTTTTTTGAGTGCCTCTAGGGCAGGAGACTCCACTGCTGTCCTGGGCAGCCTCTGCCAGGGCTTCACCACTCTGTCAGGAAAGGAATTTTTCCCACTATCCAATCTAAACCTCCCATGGTGCAACTTGAGGTCATTTCTTCTCATCTTATTGCTTGTTATTTAGGAGAAGAGACCAGCACCCACCTTGCTACAACCTTCTTTTAGGCAGTTGTAGAGAGTGATGAGGTCTCCCCTCAGCCTCCTCTTCTCCAGGCTAAACAGCCCCAGTTCCTTCAGCCAAACCTCATAAGGCTTGTTCTCCAGACCCTTCGTGCATGTATATTGATCAGACATATGACAAGTCAGGTGCAGGCTGCTATTAAACTTCAATTAGGAAGGACAAACGATTTCTGTTACACACAATGTTAATCCATGCTTCCCACTGGTCATTCTCCAGTAGTTCAGACCACCACAATGAGTATTTGTCCTATTTACAGCTGTAAAAATAGCAGATTTTTTAGGTCTGTTGTGGAGCTGAAAATTTGATAGAGAACAATCTCGGAGACAGGGCAAGGTGACAGAGAATAGGGTGAAATGTTTTTATTCCCCTGTATAGGAAATACTTTTGAGAAATTTATTCTGTTTATCTTATTCTAAGATATTTCACTCATTGCACAATTCAGTATTTTCTGACATCTTAAGATTATTTAACTTCTGCTTAGCTGCCTTTTTTTAATTTATTTTACTTTTTAAAGAAACAGTCCTATTCTGAAATGTCCTCTAAAAACATTTTTAAATCCAGTGTTTTCATCTTTTCTTTCAAAACAATTGGTCAACACTTGATCCAGAATTGGGAATAGTTTGGTACCAAGAAGCTGTAAAACATCCCCACAACATGGGAGACATTTCTGATAAAGAAAGGAGCTGGATTATCTTTAAGGTCCCTTCCAACCCAAACTATTCTACAGTTCTATGATTCTATGACTGGAATGAACACTCATGTCCTCAAATGAACGACCTGTTCCCAGATGAGTTACCAGTCACAGAGAAATAAAAACGAAGTGAATGAGATAACCAGCTCCGGCTTTTCCTTTGTCAGCTGTGCTGTGAAAGAGCAAATCCAAATCTCACGCTCCACATTCAAACTGTCCTGCAGTTCACCGATAACTGCAATTACATCACTTACAGGTAGAAAAAAAATTCAACAAAAATAAGTACTTCACCTACTATTTAATGGGAGATCCTCCNATCACTTACAGGTAGAAAAAAAATCAACAAAAATAAGTACTTCTCTTAGAGCATGGAATACACAGCTCCTGGCTAGAGTCCAAAGGGTCAATGCTTGGTTTAAGCTGAAAAATTGATCCCCACTGATTTGAAGCCAAAGCCATTTTGCCAGGGATGGAGTACTGCGAAAGGAGAAATTCTCGAGGATTTCACAATTTTAGACCCTTTGTTGAGAGTAGCCAAAATGGTCAACACCCAGAAAGAGATGCTCAAAAGCTTTAGAGGGTTCCTTCCTAGCTGGCAAAAAAAGTTAAGAGAAATAGTTTGCCATTTTTTCATGAAGATTTTAGAAGGCTCCCAGAAGAAGGAGGGAGGGTGGCCTGATACAGTTATTCAAGGATGAATGGGATGAATTAACAGCATTATTCCAACACACTTCACTTAGGACGTTCTTCAGTCACAAACCAGCTGCCATAACAGCCTTAGATGTGAAATGAGAGCATGCTTTTAGCCGAAAGGATCAGGGCTAGCCAGCCTCACACAACAGTGCTACAGTAAGATGATCATAGAATCATAGAATCACTCGTTTGGAAAAGACCCACTGGATCATCGAGTCCAACCATTCCTATCACCACCTCGGACCAGTCAGGCTCTGTGGCTTTGATTTTTGCATTTGCAAGGAATCTGATGACAGATGGGAGGGCTCCATAGGATCTAGAATTAGCATTACCATCTTCGTTCGGTATATGTTGAGTTTTCCATGCGTTTGCACAGCCGAGGTGACTTCTGGATGCACAGTAGGGCTAGATCCATCAAGCAATAAGACATTGGGGGTTTTTTTCTTCTAAAAATCCCTTGCTACCACATGAGGAATTAGAGAGGAAATATGAAATGATGATACAAGGGTAGCTCAGGAAGTACATTAATGATCTTTATCGAGAAGAACACTTTTCCTCATTATACAACACTGCAGAACCAGTTGCCTACACTATAGGTGTTTCCCTTTTCCAAAGCCATAAAGTGCTCATTGTTGAAGGCCTCCTGCCGATCCATGGTGATGAATGTGTCAGCCCCAGCCTCTTGCATTCATTAACAATTTAGTCCATTTGGGAATAATTAAGCATTCTTTCACAAAATAATTTAATTTCCTCATGGCACATCCTTTTCTAAAGTACTGTCAGGATACTTTAGAGCACATTTGTTCAACCTAGATTATTCACAAAACTTCCATGTCAGCTTTTTCCCATGCTTTAGGTGAAGCTATATCCAAAGTATATTTAAATGCGTGGAGGCAGGTCCCAAAACAAGCACCACAGAATCATAGAATCACAGAATGGTTTGGGTTGGAAGGGACCTTAAAGATCATCCTGTTCCACCCCCACTGCCATGGACAGGGACACCTCCCACTGGATCAGGGTGATCAAAGCCCCATCCAACCTGGCTTTGAACCCCTCCAGGGATAGAATCCTAGAATAACAGAACCCAAACCAACAGTGGCTGGTGGCCTACACCTGGTGGTGCAGGTGGTGTTGGCATTAACAGAATGGTATTTGAACCTTTATGCCACAAGAATATCTAGTCAAAGAATGCTTCATTAGCAAAGTCTTGAAGGCTTTAGGATTTCACAAATATTATTTTCATTTTCTCATGGCTATCACTGTATTCATACAACAAAAAAAGAGTGAATGACATTCAGGAGCTTTGTTAACTTTAGCTACCTCAGATTTTTATTTGTTTCTATTGTATATTTATATCCAGCTTGTTTTATTGTGGTAGGTCCTTAAAAAAATCCCACGGTTCCCAGGCATGTGACCAAATCACTTCACTATTAGGTTAAACAGATTGTTCTTGCCTACCTTTGTGTATTGTGGGTCTCCAGTCCCTTCCTGCATGCTGTCTGCAGTATTCTAGTTCTCATTTACAGAAAGAAGGGCTTTTCCTTCACTAGATTTATTTTAGCTGCTGTAAACTTAATGTAGCACTTAACTGCTGTGATATAGTATCACCTATGAAGGAGCACTGGGGAAAGAACTCAAGTGCCACGAAGGCCTGTGCAGCTGATTGATTAACTTCATTTTTATAGATGGGGAATGGGTAAGAAAAGAGGTTTTACAAGATTACACTGCAAAATTGTGGTTAGAGCTGGAGTATTCCTGTTCTTGGTCTTGGCTGTAAGCCTTGGATGACACTGGCATTCGTGAACAAGCAAGATCAAAGAATCATAGAATGGTTTGGGTTGGAAGAGACCTCAAAGATCATCTAGTTCCACCCCTGCCATGGGGTTGGACACCTCCCACTGGATCAGGGGCTCCAAGCCCCATCCAACCTGGCCTTGAACCCCTCCAGCGATGGGGCAACCACCTCTGCTCTGAGCAACCTCTCGCAGTGCGTCCCCACATTAATAATGAAGAAATTCCTCCTTATATCTAGTCTGAATCTGCCCCTCTCCAGTTTACACCCATTGTCCCTCGTCCTATCACTACAAACCTTTGTAAACAGTCCCTCCCCAGCTTTCTTGTAGCCCCTTCAGATACTGGAAGGTCCCTAGAAGGTCTCCTCGGAGCCTTCTCTTCTCCAGGCTGAACAACCCCAACTCTCTCAGGCTGTCCTCATATGGGAGGTGCTCCAGCCCTCAGATTATCCTTGTAGCCTCCTCTGGATCTAGATGTGACCAGCTGCCTTGTCGCATGCTGGAGTGGGTGCTCTGTGTGCAATCAGCTGCTCAGGTTACAATCTTCTGCTTGCTGAGTAGTAAAGGAGCAGTTTTACAAACAGTGTCCTTTTCCCCACAGATTACAGAAATCCATTTGTGGAAATTCACCCAGAACATCCTGAAATAATCTACATTGTAGATTCCAAGAAAACGGTTGTTGTCCCTTGCCGAGTTACCTCACCAGATATCAGACCCAAGCTTACCCAGGTAAGTGACTGCTTCAGAGAAATTCCATCTGTTCAGAGGTCTTGGCTGCCAGAAGAACACCAAAAAATACCAAAATACCAAGAAAACATGCATGAAGCTAGGTAAGTATGAGAAGAAAACTAGCAGAGAGGTTGCAAATACAGCAGCCCAGTCCCATTGCTACAGAACTGTAGGTATGGGTGTTTGGGACACTCAGCTAAGTTTATCTCATNAGAGAGCAATGAGGTTTCCCCTCAGCCTCCTCTTCTCCAGGCTAAACATTAACCCCCGGCTCTCTCAGCTGTTCCTCGTCAGGCCTGTTCTCCAGTCCCTTCCCCAGCTTCGTTGCTCTTCTCTGGACTTGCTCCTTTTCTTCACCTTGTGGCTAGATATTCCTATATAAATTGGCAAACATAGATGACAGGACACTATTTCCCTTCAAAATTCTTTGCATAACACCTGTCTGTTGTCTATTGCCATGGAGGTTTATCTCTTGGACCTCCTCAGAACAGTTGCCTGTTTCTGCTCGAGTTCATAAATTTAAACCAAGTCGCAGCCTTGGCTAACAAATGGTTAGAGATTCCATCCCTTTGTCAGCAGTCAGAGCTGAGTGCTGAGGTTACAGAACGGTCTGTGGAGGCTGAGGCCAGTTTGTATAACAGAAGTGGAAATTCGAGACCGGTGGCTTCCTCACTTGATGAAGACCTAGCCACTCATTCAAAAGGCAGTATAATGACTCTGTAGAGAAGACTATCACCGAGTGAGGAATGCAATATGGGTCTCCTGTCTCCAATTCTGCCTTTTACCTAAGAGGTTCTGTGCCTTTTCACTCCTCTGCTAGGCTGACTGCTTGCCCTGTCCCGCTGGGAGTAAGAGCTCCTCCTTTGCCCCTGTCCCTTCTCTGCAGCCCATTTTGGAGGGGCTGAGCTCTTCTTTTGCCCCTGCCTCTTCTCCACAGCCCATTCTGGAGGGGCTGAGCTCCTCTTTGCCCCTGTCCCTTCTCCACAGCCCATTCTGGAGGGGTTGAGCACCCCCTCTTCCCCTGTCCTTTCTCTGCAGCCCAATCTGGAGTAGCAGAACACGCACAGATGGGTGATGCTCTGCTAGTGGAGGGCTCTGAGGACCTGTGCTCCTCTTAGGAGTTAAGATATCTTAGCTGTGAGGTGTCTCCTTCAGCTGGGAGACAGCACATGACATCACGGAGGCCTGAGGCAGCGCTTGGACTCCTGCTGGGACCGATGGCAGGTTTCCAGCCGACGTGCAGAGGGACCACGCTGGCCTTATTGCTTTAGCAGATCACTATTTATAAATGTTGTCAATAGGGATTAGAAGAGTGGGAATAAGGCTCCTCTCCAGTTATAGCTTATCATTTCAGCCCGGATAAGTCTTATCACTTTCTCCTCCTTGGCTCTAAAAATGAAACATCCCCAACTTATTTTAGCCTCCTTCAACCCAATTCATTGCTGGAGCACTGCTGCTGGCTTTGGCACAGTCACACGACTCTAAACATGGCCTTGGAACCTCGACCAAGCAGATCTCCATATAGATTTCTGTATTTATTTGCAGCCCTGCTCTACCTGCTTTCTCCCTAAATTCTCTCCTGGTACTTTCTTCAAACACAAACTGAATTCCTTTACCTTGCTGCAAGCTTTACGGTCCCTTCCAACCCAAACCATTCTATGATTCTATGATTTCTGGAATGAAATCTCCCCTGAAATCTCCTTTTGGAATTGCAAAGAAGATTCATAGAATCATAGAACATCCTGAGTTGGAAGGAACCCACAGGGATCGAGTCCAACTCCTGTCCTTACCCAGGCCAACACCAAAATTGACCACAAAAACGGGAGGCAGTTGGGAGCAGCCAGCCCTGAGCTCCATCTATGGAAACTCACCGCTTGGCTTACCCTGTCCAGGAATGTCACTGCATTGTGTGGAGCCAAGGTGACGGCTTCCCACGCAAAGAGGAAGTGGAGCGGGAGAAGGGTAGAGGTAAGGCTGGGGGAGGAGAGGTGAAGAAGGCGATCAGACAAATTTAGAACATCCTCTTCTTCCCAATTTAATCTCCAATAGACAACGAACTTCAAAGGGAGGAAAGCCACTGTGGTTTCCTTCAAGCGGCATTGACGCGTTTTGTTTGATTGTTTAAATATATATTTATGAATATTTTATGAAGACGTTTAATACGAGCGCAGTGTTGAAAAGAGCCTCCTGAGCAGGGTTATTTTTATTTTCCCCTTCCCCTCGCCATCAGGGAGCAGAGCTGCCAAACCATGAAGCTCAGCTTTATCACATTTTATTATTCTTGTAGAAACTGTACTTTTTTTCCACTGTAAATTAAGTTCCTTGTGTTACCATTATACTTTAAAATCATTGCACTCTCTGGCCTTTAAATATGTATGGGAAAGGTACCTCTCGGTAATGCTAAACAGACCCCAGCTAACTCTACATCTCATCCTTGTTATTAATAAACCCACGCTAAGACACACAAGTCAAACTTTTAATTTGGCTTAATGTGGTTTAAATTCTGGGCAAAAGGAGCATTTCTCGGATCTGTTTAGTCACTGATGTGGTTCAGTGGGCATTTGCCACTTGCACCTTTGACCTGCAGGGGTGTTAAAGCCTAATGAAGCTTTGGATCCCATATCCCTTTCCCTAATTTCCCTAATGGTTCCGAGCAGAGATATTACAGCTATATAGAAGTATTTCCATGAAGACCACGTTTCCTCTTGCTGTCAGAAGAGAACCACAGCTCCAAAAGTGAGAAGCTGTGTCACCGTGCTGGCTTCCCCCAGCATCATCCAGCATCATCACTGCTCCCTGCCCCACAGGCACAACCCCTTTGTCTCTGCTCTCTGCTGAATACCCAATAACAAGCTACCTAAAACAATGTCAACTTGATCAATTGTCTATGAGAGGTATGAGCATCGGCTCGCAATGCCCACAGCTGAAACGTCTTCTGAGCAGGAGCATTATTTAAACTGAATCCTATTTAAATTGCGCTGCCACACCAGACTCCTGCTTGTTTGGAGACAGAAAAATAAATTGCTTGCTGGATACAAGAATAAGAGCAAAACAACTACATCACTAGGTAGATCCTACCTGCAGTCCCTAGAGCAGCTCTTCCCTTGGCTAGTTCCGAAAGCCTGAACAAGGTAGCTCTGAAAAGGAAAATATGAAAGGAAATATGCCTCATCTTCAAGAAGCTGGAAGGAGTAGGGAGGAGAAGCGCTGTGCAAATGAAGTTATCATGGGCATGTCGACGTTCCCCAAATCCCTTCACAGTTCAGATCCCAACATTCATAGTCATAGAATCACCAGGTTGGAAGAGACCCGCCGGATCATTGAGTCCAACTATTCCTATCAAACACTAAATCATGTCCCTCAGCATCTCATCCACCTGTCCCTTAAACACCTTCAGGGAAGGTGACTCAAGCCCCAGCCTGGGCAGCCTCTGACAGTGCCCAATGACCCTTTCTATNTTCAGGCTAAACACCCCCAGCTCTCTCAGCCGTTCTTCATAAGGCCACATGGCACCCTCAGTTCTAAAGAGCTTTCCCATATCCTGCAGGAAAAATCTGACCTACAGCCTGCTCTTTCATTCCCCTGCCTGAAAACGGGCTGGAACGGGTGGATTTCAGGGATCTGCTGTTGTATCAACCCTGAGTTGTTTGTCTGCATTTACTGTCATGCATTTCTTTTCTACATTATAATCCAGGATTTTCAAAATTATTGGGAAGTAAATTACATTTTCTCTAGCAAGCTGATAATTTCCCTGTGTATTAATTATAATGAGAAATGAATTACGCTCACCAACAAAAGCTGACCTGCCTGCCATTGCTGCTGCCAGAGCATATATGGTGGCTTCATTCTTATTCCATGAAGTTTTGCTCCACTTCATTTTCCATATTTGCTGTATAAATATGTATTATATATTTATATATAGTATATATATAAGGTCTCCCCAGAGCCTGGAGAAGGCTGTGGGGAGACCTTAGAGCAGCTTCCAGTCCTGAAAAGTGCTCCAGGAAAGCTGGGGAGGGGCTCTGGATCAGGGTTTCCAGCTGGAAGAGGGGAGATTGAGATGAGATCTTAGGCAGAAATGTTTTGCTGTGAGGGTTGGGGAGGCCCTGGCCCAGGTTGCCCAGAGCAGGGGTGGCTGCCCCATCCCTGGAGGGACTGAAGGGTAGGTTGGATGGGGCTTGGAGCCCCTGATCCAGTGGGAGGTGTCCCTGTCCATGGCAGGGGTGGAAGTGGATGTGCTCTGAGGTCCCTTCCAACTCAAACCATTCCATGATTCTGTGATGTATAGAATTAATAGATACTGTGTTTTCAAGAATCTCAGATCACTACAAGTTGTTTATGAATGAATGACAAACAACATTTGTGTTCCTAAAGCCCTGATTCCTGACCCTCCATGATTCACCACCTTGAGGAGGCCACCGTGCCTGGTGGGAATCCATGGGCTTCTTGGGAAGCACCTCATCTCCTTCTTTGATACTGAGCAGCCAATGACCAGCAGAGCCCAGACCTGCTGCCAGGGGAAGTATCAGGAATAATTCTGCTTTTTTGGGGGTCCCACTGCACACATATCTTTAAAGTGCTGTGAGAACCAGAAAAAACTGTGGTAGCTACACATAGCAACAGGAGAAGCAAATTTTGTCCTTAACCACTTCCAAAATGATTGCAGCACAAAATTCAAATCAGATAGGGATAATTATTTCCAGTAAAGAGATGAGAAAAACAGGACCTGCAGTGGGCAGCATGGTATCTTACCCAAGATCTGAGAGGACTGGGGCTACTGAATCAAAATCCCCAGTTATGAGGTTTGTATTTCAAAGACAGTCATACCTTAGGGAGGGCTTTTCTATTTGCTTATGTTGATATTGCTTAAGATATGTGTGGAATGAGACCACCAACCACTCTGAAGGGTCACATACCTACCCTGCCACTAAAGCACAGCAGCCTTGGCTGGTTGCCTCTGTGGTCTGAGGGGAAAGTGTCTCACAAGCATCCTCTCTGTTCTCTTTCAGTACCCTTACTCTGTAGAGATGAACTTCAAGAAAATGGTGTGGGACCCAAGAAAAGGATTTGTCATCCCCTCTCATTCTTTTGTATACTCTGGTCTACTGACGTGCACCGCAAATGTCAGTGGAAACGTGTTCACCTCCTACTACCTAGCGCAGAGACTGGGTGAGTAACTACTGCACACCAAGGAACGGCCACAAGGTTTCCGTTTCTGAAGCTCCTGGCTATTATTTCTTGGTTACCCTCAGTTCTATTCAATCTATCATTCCATTTGTATGTATCTGTAACACGTCCAAGCTGGGACACTAAAAGCAAACTCATTTTTCTCCTTTGTTCCTATTCAATAGAGCTTGGATCTGATCCTCTCCTGGGTTTGAACAATTACCAAATGTTGAGGTGGCACAAAAGAGGAGGATTTTATTCAGCCCCCATCAAGGCTTTGTTTGCTTGGACTGAACTCTATTTACATTAAAATAATCACTGGGTTAGGATAAACCAAACAGGAGCTCTCTTTTTGCTTCTGGTCTTTAAACACACAAGACTGTGATATAAAAATCTCATTGAATGGCTAATTCAAACCTTTGCTTTTTAATATAGTTTCTCTTGGTGATTTACCATATCCTTTCCCTTGTATTTACAGATGAGGTTCAGCTCAGAATATCTGAAGTTGAAACAACTAAATATTAAATTTTTGAGAGCTGAGGATTTATGTGAAGCCAATTAGAATCTCTCTTTCCTTTGTTTCCAACCTGTGTTCTTTCTTTCTTCATATATTGTGTTTTTGACAGAGTTTACTGTGACTTCATTCCCATTAGATCATGGCATCCTTCTATACAATTACCACTCGGTTTTAAACAACAGCTTTGTAAATTTGTATTGCAGCCAAATAAAAGTCCCATAAATCTCCCTCTCTCTCATTTTCTTCATTGATGGAGTAATTATTTTTTTAGTAGAAGGATGAATGCAAAGGCAAAACTCCTATGAGGTCACCCCTCTCCAGCCTGAAAGGACACAGGCAATGCCTTAGGATCATAGAATTATAGACTAGTTTGGGTTGGAGGGGACCTCAAAGCCCATCCAGTTCCACCCCTGCCATGGGCAGGGTCACCTCCCACTGCATCAGGGGCTCCAAGCCTCATCCAACCTGGCCTTGAACCCCTCCAGGGATGGGGCAGTCACCACGTCCCTGGACAACCTGGGCCAGCCTTGCTCTATAACGTGTTTCTGCACAGCAGGCAGCCCCATGCGAGGTGTGGGGCACCATGCCCATGACCCAGGCAGGACTGATGCAGAGAGCACCGTGTGGTTATACCTTTGCTTTTTTTTTCATTTCAGAGGGCAGAGCACAGAACCTGGATCTGAAAGCAACTCCCAAAAAACTGCTGGTTGGAGAAACGCTCAATTTGGAATGCAGAGCAGAAACTTTCATCAACGGGCGTGTTGAGCTGATATGGACTTGTCCTAATGGGAGAGTGAGTTGCTGAAAACTCTGTATTCTTCTTCCGTGCAGTCTCCTCTACCTGGTGGAAAGATCTGTCCACAGGGCTGGGGAAACTCTGAACTTATTCTGAACTAAAACCAACCATTTGTAAGCCTACAACTGACAGCTTCTCTAGTTTGGCTGAATCTAAAACTTACCTGACCATACTGAACCTGCAAATTAAATGGCAAATTTAAGGGAGGAAGGACATGGATCTGTTGGGCCAAGCCCAGAGGAGGCCACAAAGATGATCAGAGGGCTGGAGCTACTCCCATACAAGGACAGGCTGAGAGCTGAGGTTGTTCAGCCTGGGGAAGAGAAGGCTGTGGGGAGACCTTAGAGCAGCTTTGAGCACTGAAAGGGGCTCCAGGAAAGCTGGGGAGGGGTTCTGGGTCAGGGAGGGCAAGGACAGGACGAGGGGGAATAGTTTAGAGCTGAAAGAGGGGAGATTGAGAGGAGATCTTGAGAGGAAATGTTTTGCTGTGAGGGTGGGGAGACACCATCCTTGCATTTCTAACATTACATATGCACAGTTTCTTGGCCAAATCTTGGATCAAAAATCCTATCCAAAGTGCTAATGCTTTCTAAGACTCCACAGGAATTCACATTGGCACTTGGCTGTCATAATATATGGTAGTTCTGCCATAAGATATTTCTTTTAGAAGGCAGGAGTCTATAAAAACAGAAAAATACTGACTGTGACAAGAAAAAAACCAATTAAAAAATACCAAACTAACAAGCCCAGCTCTGTCCCACAGATGCCAACAGCAGTTTTGCACTGGGATCCTTGGGATCTGGTCCCTGTGAAGGGCTGATCATTCCCTGATTTACTTGCCCACCCAGACTGCAGCAGAGAAGCATCACATTTCCACTCCATTTCTCTCTCTTATTTGACTTGACAGTGAAACCTCACACACGAGCTCTTCCTGTTGATTTGTGCATTATGGTATTTATTTCAGTGATGGAGAGGTAGGATAATTTTGATATAAACTCCTGGTTTTCTTTACTGGTAGACTTTGTAAGGCTGAACAAAACAATCCAGTGCATGCTGGGTTTTGACCCCCTTTTTTTCTGACCTCCAGCACCCTTCTCCTAGAAGGACAATAGACCAGAGTGGCACCGTGTATAAAGTTCGCAGCAGCCTGACAATTGAAAACGTCACCATGCAAGACGGAGGCCTTTATGTTTGTAAAACGTTCAACGTAACAAGGCTGGAGGCCAACGTTACAGTGACCGTGTATGGTAAGTTCTGCAGCTAAACCAGCAGATCCAGGAACGAGGATTGTTAAACTTAAAGGATAATCACAGAATCACTGAATTGTTTGGATTGGAAAAGATCGTTGAGGTCAATCATAACCCATGTCCCGTAATGCCACATGATTATAGCTGTTGATTTAACATGCAACCACAATGAGGATGGGGAGGTTCTGGAAGAGTTTGCCCAGGGAAGTTGTGGCTGCCCCATCCCTGGAGGGCTTCAAGGCCAGGTTGGATGGGGCTTGGAGCCCCTGATCCAGTGGGAGGTGTCCCTGCCCATGGCAGGGGTGGTGGAATTAGATGATCTCTAAGGTCCCTTCCAACTCAAACCATTCTAAGATTCTATGACATGCAGATTGTGTTAGGAAGCCTGCCAACCAGCTGAACAACCAATGAATCACCTGTTCATTTCTCTTTTCAGACAAACCTTTCATCACGGTTTCACATAAGAAAGGGCCTTACTACGAGGTCACCTCAGGACACAAGTCACTGAAACTAGCGGCAAAGGTGGACGCCTTTCCCCCTCCAAGCGTTGCCTGGTGAGTACCATCACCCTGAGCAAAATTAGGGATACGTGACCTTCTTGTAGGCTCCCGTCTAGAATAGGTTTTCCCTGTTCCTTCCCACACAGATGAAAGATGAGAGCTGGGAATGCTCGTAGCTGTGGTCTCACAACCCAGCTGCAGAGATGGGACTCCTGTCAGTGCCGACATATGCGCTTGTGAAGCTGGGCAAGCCGTACCCCTTTCCCATGCTATTTTTCTCCCCTAGTCATGCAGAAAAGGTCTCTACGGGAAAAAATGGAGGTTTGATCTCCTCTGGGCACAGAACTGTTTGGAAGATTCAAGCAGAAAGCTGTTAGGGAAGGGCTGCCAGTTCACCATCACGAGTGGTGGTCAGGCTGCAAGGAGGCAGTGCACAATATAAAGCTGCAGGACACATCCTCAACATGAAAAAACGCTTCTTTTTATAGATTTTAAGACATTTTCTGCAATGCTGTGCCACCAGAAATGTCAGATCCTTGCAGACAATGCCATGAAACCTGCTGAGAGAACTAAAGGCTCCAAGAGACATTCAGTTCTTTCTTTACCCTTTCATCCCTTCTCCTCTCTCTTGCTGGTTTTTCTGTTTCATTCTGTGGGGAGTCTTTAACACCTCCTTCCAACACCTTAAACCTCTTTAACTGCATGTAATCCCATCCAACAGCTGGCAGGGCTTCCCCTATCCTGGCAGAGAAGGTGCCCTGGGTGAGCAGCCACTTTTCCTTGGCCTGCTGAGTGCCACTCAGGGAGCCTGGCAGGCACCAAAAGGCACCGGTCAGGGATGGGTTTGCTGCATTTTTTTTTTAGCAGTGAAACAGCATGAAATTCTCCAACACTCAGTCAGAGCAGTGAAATCAGCATTGCTGGGAGATATTTTTAATTGTTGCTGTTATTTAGGAGGTGGAACCAGGTTTGTGAAGTGAAGTGGGGACGGTCTCCTTCTTCTCTGCCAAGTTTTTGTTCTTGGGGCTCGGCAGGGAGCTGCAGGGTGGCCACCCGGGGCCACCAGAGCTGCCTCCTGGCACACTCGGAGCTGCAGCTGTTGATGCTGGAGGTCTCACAGTCCAGTTGTTTAAATGTCCAGTGTTCTCAGGCTGTAGGACACAGACTCCAGTTTCTCCTCCCACCAAACCTAAAGCTCTGTCTGTGCCAAGGTCTGGCCTATTTCATATTCATAACTCAAATCTGCATATCGGATGAGCAGCAAAGAGGCGGCTGCTCATGCAGGCTCTGCTGTCCTCCTTTTAGCAAGTGGAGATTCAAGGCTGCAGATTCCTCACTGACCTCCCTATTAACTGTAAATGCTGCAGGTCAGACTTTAGCCTTTCCAGAAATAGTACAGGGTCATATGTACATATTGGAAGACATTTCCAAATAATTAATATTTTGGTTTAAAACCAATGAGATAAATTTTGGATAACCCACAATTTCCAGCACTTAGTATTGCACATCCAGCATAACTTAGGTGTGTTTAGATGCACATTTCTGATCACAATTGAGCATGTGAGAGGCACTGTCTAATCAGGTCTGTTAAAATACCTTTTTCCTCTCTGCTGGATGGAGCTGCCCCATAGCGCTGCAGATAATACTCAGTTTTCGTGTGGAAGGATAGAAGGAAGATATGTCCAGTTCAAGCAGTGACTGCAGACCTGTTTCTGAAGGATGACTCTTCACCCACCCTCAGCTGGGTACCAGTTGGGTTTTCTGAGGGCTGATGAGCCTTGATGGGACTTTCCAAACAGGTACAAAGATGACAAACTGATCAAGGATAACCACACCTGCTATGAGCCGGATCCAACGAAATACAGACTGGGCATAAGAGATGTGAGACCAAAGCATGCTGGAAACTACACCATCGTCTTGAGCAATGTGAAATACGGCCTGTATAAGAACCTCACCATGCAGCTGGTAGTGACAGGTAAGGACTTGACGTTTATAATGACTTTCTCACTGTTTATGTGATCCTGCCTTACCAGTCAGATGTTTCTCCACACTTAGCTGAGCACTGTTCATAGATAACCACCTTATTCAGGAACCACGGAAGATCCACCTCATTTCACCACGCGTTCAATGGCATCAACAGAATGGAGAGATGGTGTGAGGAGTAAATTTGAAGCTAGGTCACGTAAAGTCCCTTTTCACTGAGATATTTACCACCAACGTAGCCTGAAGCACCTTTGTGTTAGGACAGTGTCTCTACAGAGGAACACAGAAATGTCTGGAAAGCCAACAAATCTAAAGGACTTAACCTAAATGTTAATAGGGGTTTGGGAGGATACCTAGGAGTGAGGGCCTAGGACTGAGGGCACAGCTTCCCAGGACAAGTTAGAGAAGTTTTTTATCCTTTGAGGTTAAAAACGAGCTTGGGCGAAGCACTGGAGAACATCCTGTTGGCTGATGGAACTAGAATAGCTACCCTGTCTTTTATGTCTCTCCATCATCCTGCTCGGAAATACTTTCTAAGTCTGTATTTTATGTCTTGTCATTTATATGCTGGGAACACGTGAGAGGCAGGTTCACTTTCAGGGGAATCTGGGGAAAACTGAAGTAAACTGTTTGTGCTGAAGCAGGTCTACTTGACATAGAGGAAAAATAGACACTGGAATCACATTTATTCATCTCCCTTGCTGGGATAATGGAAGACAGAGCCGCATTGTCTCTTCGCACATCCGCTGCCTCTTTTAATCCATTGAATTTGGGAACAGAGATTGAATCACGAGTCCAAGTAGGAGTTCAGCAGAAGTTAATTCTCCTTGCCTTTGTATTTCCCAAGGTTCACTTAGGCAGACAGATAAATCAAGTTATTGAGACAGCTTTGCTTTCTTTTCCAAGGTGAATTGTTTTTTCCTTATCCCCTTTACACCTAAAACCGTTCTCAATTGTCCTGTTCCATATATGTATGAACTGCTGTAACAGGTAACTTCTTTCTCCTTTCTCCCTCCTCCGTTCAGAAAGGAATAGCACCCAACAAACAGAAAACTCAGCACTTGGGCACCACTGGCCTATTAAAAATGCTAAATAGGATATAGTAGCTTAAACCATCACAAACATTACATAAACCCATGTGTGATGAGGCTCTGAGCACCCTGGTCCAGTGGGAGGTGTCCCTGCCCATGGGGCCTGGAACCAGCTTGGCTTTAAGGTACCTTCCAATGCAAACTGTTCCATGATCCTATAATTCAATGATACGATGACTGAGCAGAGAGCCAAGAATGTGCTGCTGCTCAGCTGATGAGGAAGAATGTGTTAAGCTGCAGTAATTTGTTCACTCGAGGTTGTTTATCCGTACAAGGGGGTTGCCAGAACGGAAACATTCAAAGGAAGAGAAAATTAAGAATGATTAAATAAACTATCTTGTCAAGGTAAATATTGGTGCTTGCACGCAAAAGAGAATGTTTACTCGAAGAGCAGCCATTCCCCAAATAGGCACATGAAAAACAAACAGACCTTGTTGTATCAGCAAGATGCTATTTCAGGATTAAACCATCCCATGCTCTTCACTGCAGTGCAAGCCTTTCATCTTTTTTGTATGTACACGTCCACGGTTCTTCATCTCTCAGACACCATGGTCCTCACTGTTAGCGTTCCAGAGAGATCGGCCCAGCAAAGACTCAGGAATGATTATTATATTGCAAACCCACCATTCCTTGAGAGTTGGCAGAATTGAGAACCAGCAAAGGAAAACCATAGATCCATGGAATGGTTTGGTTTGGAAGGGACCTGAAAGCCCGTCCAGTTCCACCCCTGCCATGGGTAGGGACACCTCCCACTGGATCAGGGGCTCCAAGCTCCATCCAACCTGGCCTTGAACCCCTCCAGGGATGGGGCAGCCACCACTGCTCTGGGCAACCTGGGCCAGGGCCTCCCCACCCTCACACCAAAACATTTCTCCCTAAGATCTCATCTCAATCTCCCCTCTTGCAGCTGAAAAATGTTCTCCCTCATCCTATCCCTGCACCCCCTGATCCAGAGCCCCTCCCCAGCTTTCCTGGAGACCCTGTCAGGACTGGAAGCTGCTCTAAGGTCTCCCCAGAGCCTTTATTAATAATTATTCATTATTATTATTCAATAATAATGGCAGCAGAGGAGAACCTCTAATTAGGCTGAGAAGAAGATAAGAAGTCACCTGCTGGAGCCTTGCAGGACAGGACATTATCTGCACTGTATCTCCTGGCTCTGCGGCCGGCTCTCCTTGGAGCTGCCTCCCGCAAGCTGAATTGACAGCAACCACAGCAGCTCTGACAAAGCATATTCCGTGTGTGCAAGGAATTTTGCTCCCTGGTAATGAGTCAGCTGTTAGGAGCTGTTTCTCCCAAAGTCTGCTATGGCCATAAAGCCAAGGAGCATCTGCAGGGGTATCGATCGTCTCAGCTCCATGGAGGCAAGGAGGAGCAAAACGGGCAAGTCCCAGAGCTGCAGGGTGGGAAGTGATTCCAACGCCAGCCCAGAGGCAAAGACGTGGTTGATGTTATGCAGGAAGGAGGATGCTGCTATTCACAAAATGTCTCTTTAAGAAGTGGCTGAGCTGTGCCTTGGCCATGCACGCTCCCGCTGCAGCTGGAATTTAATCTTGCAGGAGCACATCTCTCCCTTGTGGAGTCACCTTGGCTCACTGTAAGACTCAAGTCCCCAGGAGGTAGCTGACTGCATTTTCAAAACACTCCTCCTTTACATATTTACACATCAAACCCCGTCCAAGAAGCGGCGGGTTGCTGTGTTTTTGTTTTGTTTGATCAAATTCTTATTGAGAAAAGCTTCAAGAAAATAATGTCCTGAAGAATTTGGAAGGGAGGGAGCGAGGAGAAGGAACAATCCTAGCAAACAGCTGGTGGCTGCACAGCTGAGCCAGCCAAGAAGGAGAAATGTGGGAGAAAAGAGTTATTCCAGGCTGGAGTACAAAGCAGTTCCAGAATAAAACATAAACAAAACCCCTGCAATCTATTTATGGGCAAGCAGGCTGCGTTTCATTCCCACCCTTGTTTGAGTCATCTGCCTCTACCAGGGTTCTTGCTGAGCCCTTAGAGAGCAGCCAGCGTGCTCTGACCACCACGTTGGGCGTGCAGATTGCATTGAAGCAGACGTGAATTCACAAGTGGGATGAATAACCTCCTTCACCCCTTAGTCTTTCTTCTTTGTCCCAAAGTTTTGTCCTGTGCTCGCTCAAGGCTCTTCCAGCAAATATTGCTTTGGGTACCAACTGCTCTAAGTCAATTGAAATTACATTCCCTTGTAGAGTCCTTGATCCCCAAGAGCTTTTGTAGTATCTTTAAGAAATGCAGGATTAAATGCTAGAACAGACTCTGCTGTAAGAAACAGTAATTCACAGGCTTGTTATGAATCCCCTCTCTCCTGGGAAAAGGCTGGAATAAAAGGAGCGCATGGAAAACTCACGTGCTCATTGCCATGTGCTCCTTGTTCTGCCGGCAAGGTGACTGCCTTTACCTTGATTTGGCACTGGGGAAAATAAGCTCCAGAGCACTTAACGATGCTGTTGCCCTACTCTGTAGTCAGGCCAGCTCTTCATATTTGGTTTGAAATCAAAGGCAAAGGGAGTTCTGTGCCTGACCTACTTTGGCTTGCAAGGGATGAGTTGACATCAAAGGAGTCCCCAGTGATCTCCATAAAAGTTAATAAATACATGGTGATCCATGCGAACAATACCCCGTCACCTCCACCAGAGCCAGAAATAGTCTGCAGAAGGAACTGAGCCTTCGGGGTGAGGTGAATACATCTGGGCTCTGCCAGTTTGGAGAAAAAGAGTCCTCAGAGAGACAGATCACAATTAAAACTGATTGAAGACAGGGGAGACTCCCTCAGCCTTTTGTGCATGGAAGGGCCACTGAAATCTCTAAGCTGGACACAGTTGCACAGTGAGAAACATGAATTTCCTTGGATTGCTAGTGCAGCCCAACTGATGTTTGGCTAAAGGACTAAGACAGATACAAGAAACAGGGCTACATAAAATGATCTACCTTTACCTTGCCTGCATGCTTCGGTGTCCTGCCAGGACTGCTTTTCCTTCGTGTATCGTATCCATCTCCTGCATAGTTCCATGAAGGATGACCCATTTGGGAAAATTCAAAATAGAAAGTCTAATTTTCCACCTCCTGGGCCAGCCAAGCAAGCTAGAAACCCCAAAATAAAACTCAGTCTGCCTCCATACAGTTGTTTTTCCAACCCATTCCTCCCTGTGCCCATTGCTTTGCTCTCATGAGTGCTGGCAGCAATGGCTGTGGGCAGTGCTCTGAGTGTCAGGATGCTCAGCTGAGAATCATAGAAACATAGAATCATAGAATAGTTTGTGTTGGAAAGGACCTTAAAGAGCATCTAGTTCCAACCCTCCTATCATGGGCAGGGACACCTCTTACAAGATAAGGCTGCCCACAGCCTATCCAACCTGGCCTTGAACATCCCCAGGGATGGGGCAGCCACAGTTTCCCTGGGCAACCTCTTTCAGTGCCTCCCCATTTTCATCATGAATAAATTCTTCCTTATGTCAAGCCTATATCTGTCCCTCTCCCTTTTCTACCTCTTCCCCCTCGTTCTGTCACTACAAGTCTTTAAGCAGAAGAGCAAGGGCAAAGATGCAGCATTCCAGTCTATCATCCACACCCCATGCATCAGACACAGGCAGGAGAGAGAGAATTGACTTTTTCTAGGAGATATATAAAAGAAAAGAGAAAATTTAGCAGCACTGACATTGGAAGCCTTTCCAGCACACTATTTGTAAGCAAATTACAAAGAACTTTCTTCCTGGCATCATGCAAACCCTGCACAATTGCAGCTCTGCAGTCCATCCTCCACGCTGTGCGTTCCCAGGAGAGCCCCTGATGGCAAAGGCAGATGAGCTATTTCCATTTTGTTGGAAGAGGCTAAAGCAATTTTAGGCAGAGGAAGGTGGGAGCCTGCTGGAGTTTGCCAGAAACGTCCAAAGCATTCAGCTCACGTCTCTGCAGCAGCAACGTCTCTCTGACAGCTCTTAAACACCAACGCTGCCGGGGGAGCTGGGGTTTCCATGCTGTCTCTCAGACAAGCCTGCAGGTACTTTCACTGTGTTTTTCTCTTTTGAAAAGCTGGCAAAGGAGACAGAGAAAAAACTCCTAGAAATCTGCCTGCTCTGCTAAATGTGAAACAGCTCATCAGGGCGTATTTGCTTCTGAACTCGCTTTGGCCACAAAAGATAAGATCATAGAATCATGGAATGGTTTGGGTTGGAAGGGACCTCAAAGCCCCCCCAGTCCCACCCCTGCCTTGGGCAGGGACACCTCCCCCCGGATCTGGTTGCTCAAGGCTCCATTCAATCTGGTCTTGAACACCTCAGATCATCTTTGTGACCTCCTCTGGACCCATTTCAACAGTTCCATGCCATACGACAGACAAGAGAAGCCTTGTTTCTTCTCAAAGCATGGCTGCCTTAGGGGTGAAGGACAGATATGGGAAAGGTGGTCCAGGACTGGAAAAGGCAGCTTGCTTCCAAAAAGGTGAAGACAGATACAAGCAAATGTGACAGTACAAGGTCAGAACAAACAAACCCAAGCCAATTCCAAATTCCAAACAATAAAAACCAAATTCTCTGTAGGGTAGGTCAAGTACCCTCTGATTTTTCTTAATATCTCTTCATGCAGCATTCATCCCCCTGGCTCCTACTCCATGTGCTTCCACCCCTTTGGCATTCCCAGCCCGTAACAGCGGGTTACAAAGCAGCAGCAGTGGGACGTGCTAGAGATTAGGGAGGCAGCCAATGGTTAGTGACCCTAATTCTGTTCCTGGGCCTCTATTCACAGAGAGGTTTTGGCCACTCATTTCATCTTGGCATCTGCTTCCTCAAAGGTGCCATGGGACAACAGAAAAGCAAACAGAACAAAACAAAGAAAACCACCTAGACAGAATCAGCTGGGGTCAGGCACAAAGTTCTGTTCAACCTCAAACAAAAGTTGCGTTTTCAAGTCATTTAACTCTTTCCTTTTCCTTTAAAAAAAATTTTAAATTCCTATGCCACAGAAATCCGTGTCTGCTGAACACAAAGTGGTTTTGCTCTGGGGGCAGTTTCATCCTCTTTTTCTGTCTGTCAAGTCCCAAATGGCATCGGTGACTTTCCTACCTTACAGAATATTCCCTCAGCTCAACCTGCAAAGCTTATCTCCTCGTTAAGTCCTGTACAAACACTAGGAGAAAGGCTCTAAAGTGCTAATTATTTTCACTTTCGGGAAACAGAGAGGATAAATAGAAAGCAAGTTGCCACTTTATCAATAGTTTTAATGAAGCCTCGTGTCCAGCAAAATACATAAGGGTGAGACTAAATGTTTGACTGGAACCCTCTGTTATTTTAATGATGTGCTTAATGTGACAAGAGTTTCTGAAATCCAGTTTAAATGGTACTGGGGAAGGTGTGTACAGAGCAGTTCAGTCGGAGGTCACTGGAAGTAAAGCAGGGAACCATTCCACGTGCTGCCCTTCTGTATTTGGATGCTCCTTTGGGTGACAAGCGTGCAATCCTGTAATAACACCTGCAATGAATTTAGAGATAGAGGAGGTAATGCCAGAGGGCTAATGGCCCTTGTACTTGCTATTTGCTCCCAATGCCACGAGCTGAAGATAACACTAGAAAGGAAGGTGCGATTTCCCCAGTGCTGATCAATGGGAACTTCACCGTGAGCAGAACTGCTTGGTGATTGCATTTCACAGTGCAGCAGCTGCCAAACGCTTGGTTATTCAGATCAGCTCTCACACCAGCAATTGCACCTCTGCAAAGCCAGTTGGGGACACAATCACACCTTAAGCCAAAGAGGACAAAACCCCATTTATTTTGATACATTTAAAGCCATCTCAACGTTGCACTATCCAAATGCAGGCAGAGACAGAAAGCTTTTGAAGTTTGTTTGGCTTCTGCTTGAGCAAACTCAGTCTGAGGAGGGCAGTGCCTGAGAGACAGAGGTGGGGGAGTGGGAAGAAAGAAGTGGGATAGCAGAGGATGCCCTCCATTGCCAACAACCGGCTGAAATAGCAGCAATATGCATGCAAATGTATGTGCATAGATCAAATCCACACTTGAGATGGATAATTTAAGGTGCAACCAGAAACATACTTGGATTTGGCAGTGCTCACCCATGGATTCATCCCGTGAGCCATACCCCACACTGAAACAAGAACAAAGATAAACAAGAGCAACCTGATCCAGTGGGAGGTGTCCCTGCCCATCGCAGGAGGGCTGGGACTGGATGATTGTTAAGGTCCCTTCCAACTCAAACTGTTCTATGATTCTAAGAGTCCATAATCCAAGTTGCTGCTTAGTCAGCACTAGGTACTTAGATCTTCACTGCCTCCGGTCTCAGAACCCCTCAGCAGGTGAATGGCTAATGTGGAGAGCCTTTCTGCAGATAAGAGCTGTAGATGCCAGCCCACTGAGCCAACCTGAGTTATCAGACTCGAGTTCAGACTAGACATAAGGAAGAATTTCTTCATGATGAAAGTGCGGAGGCACTGAAAGAGGCTGTCCAGGGAAGCTGTGACTGCCCCATCCCTGGAGGTGTTCAAAGACAGGTTGGATGGGGCTTTGGGCAGCCTGATCCAGTGGGAGGTGTCCCTGCCCATCACAGGGGTGTTGGAACAAGATCATCTTTGAGGTCCCTTCCAACCCAAACAATTCTATGATTCTATGATGATCTGAGCAAATCCAAAGGCCAGTACCCACCGCAGCAGCCAGCTCGCTTGTTCCCATCACTGACAGAGGCAACTTCGGTAAAGAGCATTTGGCCCAGCAGCGAGCAGCGTAAACAACAAAGCTCCAGCTGTCTTCGGGGGGCAGGATAAGAGGTACAACGGCCAGGATAGCATGGAGAGGCTTGGGCAGTCTTTAACCCAAGGAATATCCCCTAAATGAGTTCCCTACAGACCCACAGTGCGCTGGGGCCACTGGTGGCACCATATTACAGAATGACCACCCCACCGCTACAACCTGTGCAGAAAGGCAGAGAGAGAGATGCTGTTCCACACTGCGGTGATGCCTGAGTCTGTGCCCATCGCCAGCGACTGCCCCACGCTGACTCTGCTGGGAGGCACTGGGAGAGAAATGATGGGGAGACACATTTAGCCAGCCCTCAGGTTCTAAGATAAGAATTGCACAAAGCTCATAAATAATAGTTATGTCACTCAGTGAATCATTTTAACTCATTTTAAGTTTCAAGTGATACTTAATACTGCCATGTAGTAAAGTAATTGTGGAATTAGGAATTCATTCGTCACTCCTGTATGCTCTTACTGGAATCGGATCAAGTTAGAATTATTATTTCTTTTTTAGAAGGATAATTTAAATGACATGGTCAACATTTCACGAGAGTATAGAAAAATCTCCTAATATTCAAAGATTGTAATCTGGTCTTATACCCCCATGCTTTCTCACACACAAACACACACTCTCCCTCCCTGAGTGAAGAAAGCTTTGTTCCTACAGCCTGGAACAGATAACACTTGAGTAACCTTTCACATAACACTTGAGTAACCTTCCACACTGAACTTAGAGCCTCTTTCTCCAAGCGAAAATCACACTTTTGATGTCAGTCCAAGCATGCGAACACAAGATTGGAGGCTGTAATGTCCAAGATAATGAAAAATGTGCTGCTCTCTCCAGGGAGTTGTACAAAATTATTATTATTATTATTATTTTTATGATCAGGAATAATTTACTGATGGGAAATGATATGCCAGTTACAAGATCTTCAATATCAGACCAAATAATTTGTGCTGTGAATTGCTCGTAAATCTCAAAGTACTTTATCAGCAGGACAAAGAATCATGGAATAGTTTGGGTTGGAAGGGACCTCACAGCCCATCCAGTCCCACAAAGGACCACCTGCAAGGACACCTCCTGCTGGATATGGGGCTCTAAGCCCCATCCAACCTGCCCTTGAACCCCTCCAGGGATGGAGCAGCCACCACTGCTCTGGGAAGCCTGGGCCAGGGCCTCCCCACCCTCACAGCAAAACATTTCTGCCTAAGATCTCACCTCAGTCTCTTGTCTTTCAGCTAAAAGACACTACCCCTCATCCTATTCCTGCAGTCCTTGATCAAAAGCCCCTCTCCAGCTTTCCTGAAGCCCCTTTCAGGACTGGAAGCCACTCTAAAGTCTTCCCAGAGCCTTCTCTTCCCCAGGCTGAACAAGCCCAATTTTCTCAGCCTGTCCTTGTATGGGAGGTTCTCCAGCCCTCGGATCACCTTCATGGTCCTAACATTGCACAGCCCAGAGCAATGTGGTGCAGGAAACTCTGTGTCCTCACTGCAGGTGAGAATAGGAGTTCGAGAGAACCTAACCACAATCTGATGTTCTGTCCCATCTGCTCTTCTTCTTCATCTTCACCTTCACCAAAAGACAATCCCTTTCCTTGTCCAAAAAGACAACAGAGTGAGAAGTGAATTTTTGGAGCCCAATAGAACATCATCTGCAGGCAGACGGGAATACAAGACTCAGCCAAAAGGGATCAAAGCAGCAAAAGACAACATGAGTGAAATCAGACAGGGCCTGTCATCGGGGTTTTGCAAGTGAAATGTTAATCAGGACCTAATGGAGGTTCTTTAAAGCAGCTAATGATTCACTATAGCATGGAAGTTAGGATATGGGTGAACCAACTGCAGTCCCTGCTCCTTTCCTGCAGTGGCAAAAAAAAAAACCACTGAAGCACTTTCAGGCAATGATGAGGTCAGAACATCTTTCAGAGTCTGCCCTGGGAACCATGAGAACTAGAAAGTGAGGATTCCATCAAGACATGGGATCAGCCTGGTCAGTCCTCTCCTAAAAGCAGAGAGCTGGAAGGTTAAAAAAAGCTCTTAAAAAGAAGAGGAAAAGGGCTCCAGATTGATGAGGTGGGCAGTAGCTCATATTTACATCTCTGGGGCCTCTTTGACAGCATTAAAAATAAGTTAACCCAAAAACCAGAAATCTAATCTGCATTCATTTCCCAACTTGTCAGAAGCCCTCAGCGTAAAGCAGCCACTCTTGGCTGCACAGAGGTGTTCCACAGAGGGACCCGACCCATAAATCTGTTTGGTTTCCTGTTATGAGAAGCAGACAAAGAGATACGGGATGGGCAGAGCTGTCTGCATAAGACAAGAGCCTGCGCTTTCACCCCAAACTCAAACCCACCCTCTCTGAGGTTAGGAAAAGTTCAGTTCACTTTGGGGATTCCTTAGCATTATTTCTCGTTTCTGCATGTTCCCGTGGGAGCTGGAAGGGATGGGACCAAGTGTGTGTTTCCTGCTGGCAACAAGCAGCCCTGCAAGTGTCACACAAAATTTCATTCTTGAGAGCCTTGCAGCCCCAGGGTGTGACCTCGCAGCCCCTCCAAACATGGAGAATGCAGTGACAGTTTCAATGGTTTTGCTGGTGGTGAGAACTTCTTGGCAGTGCTCTACAAGGGTTTTCTCCCCACCACTTCATCCATGCTTTCCTCACCCCTCCATCCAGTCCATGTTACACATAGAAAAAAAAAGGAAAGCAGTTTTCAAATCAAAAAGCCTTTTTTTTCCCCCTTAAGCCCTGGAGAGAACCTGCACAATGGTACCGGCACTGCAGAATAGCTGCTGTTTGCCTGATCCTGTTGTCCCTGGCCAATAGATAGAATCATAGAATCATAGAATCACCAGGTTGGAAGAGACCCACTGGATCATCAAGTCCAACCACTCCTATCAAACACTAAACCATGTCCCTCAGCACCTTATCCACTTGTCCCTTAAACACCTTCAGGGAAGGTGAATCAACCCCCTCCCTGGGCAGCCTCTGCCAGTGCCCAATGACCCTTTCTGTGAAGATTTTTTCCTAATGTCCAACCTAAACCTCCCCTGGTGGAGCTTGAGGCCATTCCCTCTTGTCCTGTTTCATGGCATAACATTTCCAGAAGCAGAGCAAGTCTATGACAACTTTTGAAAGCAATCAGGATAAATGGGGAATCATTTAGGCATTAGATTCAATATTAGAACCTGGAACCTTGGATAGGATATAAGAAAAAAATTCTTTACTGACAGAGTGGTGAAGCCCTGGCAGAGGCTGCCCAGGGCAGTGGTGGAGTCTCCATCCCTGGAGGGGTTCAAAAACCATCTAGATGTGGTTCTTCAGGCCACGGTTTAGTAGGCACGGTGGGGTTGGGCTGATGATTGAACTGAATGAGCTTAGAGGTCTTTTCCAACCTCAGTGATTCCATGATTCTATGATTTCAGTGCATTTTCTGAAACACCACANCCCCCTCCCTGGGCAGCCTCTGCCAGTGCCCAATGACCCTTTCTGTGAAGATTTTTTCCTAATGTCCAACCTAAACCTCCCCTGGTGGAGCTTGAGGCCATTCCCTCTTGTCCTGTTTCATGGCATAACATTTCCAGAAGCAGAGCAAGTCTATGACAACTTTTGAAAGCAATCAGGATAAATGGGGAATCATTTAGGCATTAGATTCAATATTAGAACCTGGAACCTTGGATAGGATATAAGAAAAAAATTCTTTACTGACAGAGTGGTGAAGCCCTGGCAGAGGCTGCCCAGGGCAGTGGTGGAGTCTCCATCCCTGGAGGGGTTCAAAAACCATCGAGATGTGGTTCTTCAGGCCACAGTTTAGTAGGCACGGTGGGGTTGGGCTGATGATTGAACTGAATGAGCTTAGAGGTCTTTTCCAACCTCAGTGATTCCTTGATTCTATGATTTCAGTGTATTTTCTGAAACACCACCGCTGACACCCATGGTTCTGCAAACGTTTACTTCCAGTGCTACTACTAATTTCCCTACTGCTTCAGTACATCTGTACATCCCCACTGAGTGATCACAGCAAAAACCTTCAAAACCTTTGGTGAAAACAGGACCATGACCAGGAATGGAATTTGCTTATTTGTGTTTATTTTGCTGTTGTTTTTCTTTCTTTTAGAGAGACCCAAAATCTATGAAAAAGAAACTGATTTTGATAAGATTGTGCGGGTGGAATTGAGAAGTAAACACACAATCCATTGCACCGTAGCTGGGAATCCTGACCCAAAGATCGAGTGGAAGTGGCAGCCCTGCAGCCTCACAGATATGCTGTAAGTGGACATTCCTATGGATGAACGTGTTGTAAAACAGCTTTCTATGACTTTTTCTTTCCAGTACACTTTCTTTATCTTAGCTAAAAATCACAGTCGGTGATCCCTGCCTGAGGATCTCAGGGGTTGTCAGCCCAGCAGACATGATTGTGTATGAGATTTTTGGAGTTACAAACACCTTCTGTGTTATAAGAACTGTGCCAAATAAGTTTAAATTGACTAAAGATCAGGCTTGACTTTTCTTTAACTTGACCAGCAAAGTCTATCTGAGTTACTAAGATCTTTTCTTACACCCCCTGGATACGGGTTACGCGGCTGACAATGGAAAATATCTTTCTGTGTAGATGAGACATGCTTTTTTGCCTGTATGAGCTATTGTCAGACAAACCTACTGAAGGCCTGGCTTCAGTTAGTTGCCAGATGGAATTTACACCTCTCCCTAAGGGCTGTCTTCACCAGTGCACACGGAGCATGGGCTTCTGGGGCAGCATCTGCGTTGCAGAAGCTGGAAAAGGCAGCCAAGCCCTTGTGCCTTACTGAGCGCCCTTCCTTGCTGAAGTCTGGGACAGTCTGAGGTGTGAAGACAGAGAAACAAGTCATAGAATCATAGAATCACCAGGCTGGAAGAGACCCAACAGATCATTGAATCCAACCATTCCTATCAAACACTAAACCATGTCCCTCAAGACCTCGTCTACCCGTCCCTTAAACACCTCCAGGGAAGGTGAATCAACCACCTCCCTGGGCAGCCTGTTCCAATGCCCAAAAGTCCTTGGGTCAAAAGTCACTGGGTCAAAACTGTCAGAGAGGAACGAGGCAAGTTTAAACACAAGATGCCTTTTGAGATTCCCCTTATTACAAGCAGACATTTTCTTTGCTCCTGCTGTTGTATGAGCAGAGCGATCTGTCACGAGAGGTCTTGGCCAAGGCCCGAATGCCTCCCCTGGAAGCCCCAGGGGACATACAGGAGTATAACAACCCTGACTGCCCTTCCACTCTTCCCTCCAACAACAGGGCTGAAGTCAGGTTTTCCATCTATTGAAAAATTATCTAGGAAGCAAGAGAGAAAGTTGCTGCATGGTTCCTTATTTTCTCACCATTTCGATGCTGCAAACGGCAGGCTATGAGACTGGGAGAGACCGCAAGGAGAAGCTCCTTTCCCAGCTTCACACGGTTGCAGTGATATCAGGTGATCTAGTCTCAGGCTGAGGTTGAAAAGCGACCTCATGTCCCTCCACACGTGAAGTAGCCCGTAACCTCATTTAGGTAGTCACACTGCTCCTGCAGGAACAAACCAGCAAGAGATTTGTAGGCTTAGGTAGGTCTGTTGGCATCGCAGGTCAGTAGAAGGCACACAAGCTGCTGCTTTGGAGGTGTTCGACAGGCACAGAATGGGAACGCCCGAAGGAAACAGGCTATGCATTCTGTAGGAAAGCCATGGAGATGACCTGAGAGCATTTCCAGACCTTTCTCTCGCGGGAGACTGAATTGGTCATGAATGCCAAATTAAGCCAGATTGGAACCAGCGACCTGGTGGCAAAAGTCCTCACATAACCCTCGTTCCAGCTCCCCGACTCTCTGATCTTATCGATTTAAATACAATTGCAGAGTGGACTCTACCTCCTCCTGCCTCCGGGGCAGCCTTATCTTCTTCCAGCAGAAGCTGTAGGAGGATTCCTGTGGGAAATGACACAGACCCCATTTCCTTCTGTTGTCTCGCTTCCTCTCTCTCTCTTTCTCTCCCCTCTCCTCACCAGTGCACTTCTGGAATCCCAAAACACCATCATTGTTCCTTCGAGCTGCAAAGTGATTTGCTTCCGTTGAGTTTTTTTCCCTTCATCCTCAAGACAGAGTGGTGCCTTGCAGGAAGTCACTCAAGGCATCTTCTAATTAGGTTCTTTTGAGAGCTATAAACCCTCCCCTGACCCAGGGTGTTACGCAGGCATCTTGTGTGGATTTAGCAAAGACACAGCTGATTTATGGATTGGTTTCCTGCAGCACTGGCCATCACCTATAGGAGTCCATATTCATTTTCCCGCCCCTAATCCTAATCCTAATCTGCTATAGTGGGCTCAGAGACCACTGGGACCAGCCACGGGAAGCGCAGCACGTCTGCTGAGGCAGAGGAGGCAATAGGGACATTTCCCTGCTGCGTACAGTGATGACATGTGCAAGGATCCCTTGGTTGTGGAAGTGAACCGACTTCACTAATGTGCTGTCTCAGAGTCACAGTTCCCAGCATCCAGCCCTGCTGGACTTGAGCTGAACTGGCAATTTAAACTGCAAGGCTGCCTCGAGTTGCAGAGCTGGCAGCACCTTCTGCCAGGATGCCTAGAGCTCTGGCCTTGCTGAAGCTCTGGCACTCTGCAAAGACCTGTGTCTCTGCTCATTTACGCCAAGGGTTGGAGTTCAAGAAGATAGAAAAGCTCTTTGCCTCGGATGGTGCAGATCAGCCTTCCTGCGTGCCGTGCTCCGTGGATTGCTCCTTGCCCATAATTTAAAAATGAGGATTGATAACTGGCTGAGGTGTGGCTGCCTGGATGCTGCGGAATTTGCAATACAAAAAGGGCCTTCGGCTATTGTTAGCGGAGCATTTATCCATTCGCCTCCTTCAGCCTGCACTTCATGTGGGGAAGCTGAACAGATAGACAGACACACTCAGCACCAGTGACCTCCCCAGAGTTTTGAAAGACTAGCATTTTGAATTTTGAACTAGGCTACGAGTGCAAAAACAGCACTTAAAAAGCCATAACTGTACGGGGCTGCAGCATAACTAATGTCAGCCAGATTAAACTCACGTGACTTAATTAATTGTCCAGTATTTACTATTTTCGATCTTCAGAAAGCTGAGAGGGGGGTTCTGTGCTGGTCATATCCTGATCTTTGCCTGCCTTTGTCAAGGTGCTTCATACGTAATTCTGAAATGACGCAATGAAGAGACCTCATTGCTCTCTACAACTACCTGAAAGGAAGTTGTGGAGAGGAGGGAGCTGGGCTCTTNTGATTCTATGATTCAATGAAAGAACACAGCAGCATCATGAAGAGGTGATAGTCTCCAGCAGCAACAGCTTCTAGGCGATTTTAAGACCCAAGACTACCGTCTAAGAATTACATTCTCTGTTTAAAAATGCCTCCCTGGGTTATCTGTTGTGATTCCAGTTCCTGAACATCACCTTTGCTTTTCTACCTCCAGGTGCAATCCTGATGGGCAAAAGATTACAGTTCAGGAGAACACGTTCATAGGCAACAAGATCAGAAGCATCAAAAACACCATAATTAAGATCGGGGATAAAAGAATGGTATGTGTCTGATGAACATCCGAGCAATGATGTCATGGAATAGCAGTGGGCTTTCAGAAGGGGACCCGGAGATCTCTCCTGGCAGTTCCCAAGCTGCTGCGGGTTGTCAGCATGCTTCGAATTCCACAGCCCTGGGATCATTTTCAGATCTCTGCTGTTTACAAATGCCGGGATTCTGGCAATGATGTCACACACCCTGTCTAAAGCTCTCCAAAGACTTCTGGGTCAAAAACCTCTCTGCCTCCCTCAGTCTTGAGAAAGTGTTGAGAGTGGTTCAGTGCAGGAGGGGTCCTGTGAAGCGCCTACAACCGGTAAGGACTCTAAATTCATTAACAGCTTAATGCTTAGAGCACTTTGTACTGCCCAACCCTGGCTGCTCTTCCAGTAGGAGGGGTTAAAAGGCTGTGCCATTTCAGAGGCCGGTGGCCAGTGACAGTTGGCCTGGTTTTCAGTTTGTATAAGCCCCTGAGGTACCTGCCTGCTTCAGCTGGAGCTCTCAGCCTTTCTTTACCCGTTTGGGTTGCCAACAATGCTAAAGAGACAACGGAAGTGGGAAGGTCTCCTCCCTCCTGCACATCCCTGCCTACTCCCCCTTCCCAACAGCACCAGGAGCACACTTCTGGCATGAGCTGCACAGATCCCAGCTCTGAATTATGTGTGAATTGCCTCCTGGGTACCTGGAGGCACCAGGTCCCATTCCCACAGCCTTGTGCTAATCCACAAGGAATTGATGCAGCCATCCTGCTGTAGAGTCACAAGCTGCTGGCTCCTCCTTGGCTCCTCCACCCCAGCCAGTGGTCCTACTCCCACTGGACTTAGCAGGGATTCATGACTCTAGCAGTGGTTTTGCAGCTACAGGTTTCAAGGTGGATCCTCCGGGTAGTTTCGTGCCTAATCCTGCAAGGTGCTGAACGCTGCAGTTTGTATCCTGGTACAACTTCAAGCATTCTTGAGCTACTCCCATGCTTAAAGTTAAGCACAAAGTAAAGTGCTCTTCTGGATTGGGTCCAGACTAAATCAGCATCTGGCAGGATCAGTGCCTCAGCCATCTGCTCTTTCTCATGGAGACTTTCCAGCTCCAAACATAATCCAAAGCAGAGCTCTGAAAACCTGGAGTGCAGGCGGGGAAGGAGAAAAGCAGCATTTGCATTTCATTCCTGAGTTTCCCCTTTATAAACTGGATTTATTTAGATGGCACAGTGCCCCTTAAGCTCTGCTCTTAATCTGTTCTCCAAAAATGTCAGATCTCAGGTGAAAGCAACTATGGACAATGTGCTAAGTACCTGTGAAAAATGGAGGCTGGCGATGTGCGTCTACAGAGGTTCTTCGTTTTCTAAGTCTTTCTGGTTGCTGCATGGGCTGCCAAGAGTTTTACAGCTCTCAAGGCTACTGTTCCCCTCCATACACACTCCGTCTGTCTGAACATATGGTCTGGTGTCCAAGAGTTCAGTTTAGAGCTGATGGTCAGTCCTAAAGCTCTGTCAGTCCCCACAGAAGAGTGAAGGATTTCACAGTTGCTGTGACTCAAAAATACCTGTCGGTTAGGCACCTCACCAACACATCAGAAACGCTTTCCTTTGCCTTATGAATACGTGCACCACTCCCATTTCTTCTTTGACTGACTTTTCTGAGGCGAATATGCAACTGGCTGAGATTTTAGTCTGTTGGTAGAGTTTGAATGAGATTTGGCTGCAGTGTCTGAACACCATGGAGTTCAGACTCTGCTCTGCTGCGAAGTTCATGGATTCAGTGGGGCACTCCAAACACACCCACAAGTCCACGTTAGTGCTTGATTAGGGAATTCCAAGTTTTTCCCATCACCTGATTTCCCCAGAAAGAAAAGAGGCAGCAATCTCCAGGTACAGCAGCCAGAGGAGAAGCTCTGCTCCCGCAGAGGACACTGCAGCCCTGCCCATGGGTCCGTCCTGACAGCACTCGAGTTTCCTGCCTCTAGAATCACAGAATCATAGAATCACCAGATTGGGAAACATGGTAGACACCAGAGTGCTAGGAGAAGGGAAGCACAACAGCGTAGCAGAAACAACATTAATAAAGGAACCTCAGTGCCAGGACCTCCCAAAGGACTCCTCTTGTTCCCCAAGAGCTTTGCTGCTGCTCGTATCTGGAGTAACACACATGGCCCCAAGGCTGCTCCTCACTCTCCCAGCTCCCCCCTTTCTGCCCTTTCTGTAGAATCCAGGCATCCTGAACCGTTTCTTTTTTAGACATGTTAAAAAGCTCAGCCCACAACCCTTTAACTTCAGTTTTTACATATTCCGTTATTAAAATTTCATAAAAATACTTCTTTACAAGTTATATAATTTACAATTTATAGTACAGTCATCATTTTCATCTCCTGCTGATCACTGGTTGCAAACAGATTCTGAGGTGGTTCCTAAGAATTTTTATGCCCTGATTAAGATTTATTCAAATTAATAAACCTAGATTTTGTGAATCTCGGGTTTCAGCATTTCGGGTCTCTGCTTGCATTGGCAGACAATTCCTCTCCTTCCCCCACTGAAGACCAAGGCTATCAGTGTTCAGTGGAGTCTTTAGATAATGGAATATAATTCAAAGAAAAGACACCGATGAAAACTGAAAGCCTTCAGACTTTTTCTTGTGTTTTATCAGTCGTCATTCTCATCAGAAATGGCATAGACAGGAAACAGGCCAATCCATTCCTGCCACATCCCAGCAGTTCTTCTGCATCAACCAGCCAGATGAAATCATAAAGATGTTGGAGTTTGACAGAGCCTGGCTTTTACTGACTGTGTTATAAAGCCGGGATTAGCTGAGATCGCGTGTTTTTCCTATGGGATTTGAGCCTGTCCAATGATATCTGGAGTCTCAGGGCAGAAGGTGGAATTTACCCCGTCTCTCAGGTTCCTCAGCATCCCTAGCGCTCCCCCTCCAAGGATGACAGCAATGCATGCTGACTCAGCGATGTCTGAAAAAAAACATATTAGCTTTTTAGAGTTGGGAAGGATCTGGGAGCAGAACAGAAAGCAAAGCCCTTTCCAGCTGGCCACTGATGCTCAATGTGATCTCAAGCTCGTTAAGTCATCTATTTGACAGAAGTGGTGTGTAAAATTGAGGTCTCGTCACCTTCATTATACTAATTATTCCACCACTAGCACAGAGAGAGAAATGAATTTCCCCCCATCCTGTCTTCTAAAGACTAAGTCTCACTCCTAAGAAACCCCATGTGGTTATCGATACAATTATGATGGACTTCAGTGAAGTTTTGCTTAAACAGTGGTTGAGGCAATTGCATCAGGCAAGTTTAATTTTCCAGGTGATTTTGAGACAATATAGAACTTTTCATTTTGTAATTTAAACTCCTGTGTAGCTACCAGGCTGTTTTTTACCACCAGGTAAAACCCTCAGGATTGCCTGAATAGCCTGGATTTCCTCTTCAAGTTGCAAGGAGCCAGGCTGCGATTTTATTCTCTTTCCTGTTAGTAAACTAAACATACTGGTCTAAGCCTGGGAGAAGAGCTCGTAGCAAAACAGAACAGCAAGATCCATGCATAATTCAGTCCTCCTTGGGGGTTTCTTTTCCTCTCCTTTCTCCCTTTCATGCATCTAGGAGAGCGTGGCCTGGCCTCGTGGATGTTTCTGCAATGAAACTCATGCGTCTCTTTTGCTGGTGAAATTCATAACCACTCAAAAAAACCCTGACCCCAAAATGCCAGGTTTAAACCTCCTGAAGGAACAAAAAGGCTGCATTTAGAGTAGCGGGACGTGAAGTGTGAACAACTCCACGGGGCTGTTTCCAACTGTCACCCTGCGTGGGTGCCCGTCCCTGCGAGCTCCCACAAGCCTTGTCACATCAGTCTCTGTGGGGGAAGGTGAGCAGCCCCACGGCTGGGGTTTTAAACAAAGCAGCCGCTCTCAAGGAGACCAGCCCAGATGTGCCAGGCAGTACACAAGCACAAGAGCACGTGAACTACTACACTGCCCTTGGTGAGACCACTTGAGAGCCAAGCATGCAGTAGGGACACGAGAAATGGCCCCCTGCCTTGCCTGCCCTCTGAAACAGCCTGCAGTCACTGGGTGCAAGGAAGAGATTTAGCAGTGATGAACACTCACAACTGGCCGGCACCAACCCACATGCCCTCAGCAGGAGAGTGATTGGTGCATCTTATACACCAATTTCTTCAGAAGCACCTCAAACCTCCAGTTTTCTCCAGTTTCCTGCCTCACAGAATCATAGAATCATAGAATAGTTTGGGTTGGAAAGGACCTTAAAGCCCATCCAGTTCCAACCCATCTGCCATGGGCAGGGACACCTCCTGCCGGATCAGGGGCTCCAAGCCCCATCCAACCTGGCTTTGAACCCCTCCAGGGATGGGGCAGCCACAGCTTCCCTGTGCAACCTGTCCCAGCGCCTCCCCACTCTCATGGTGAAGAAATTCCTCCTTATGGCTAGTCTAAACCTACCCCTCTCCAGTTTATACCCGTTCCCCCTTGTCCTATCACTACAAGCCTCTGTGAACAGTCCCAAAGGCTCATCCAGCACCACTCCCTATCACACAGTACTACATGTTACAGGGAGAGAAGCATCTACTGCCAAAAGGATAGAAAGCCCTAAAAGTTCTCAGCCTGCTCACAGACTTCTCTTACCCCTTGTCCTCAGTCCATCCTTTAGCATGTTTTGAATGAATTAACTCTTATCATAGTTCTGAATTGTCAGGCTATAAAAGTAAGTGTTATCCCATGCCATTCAAGTAGATGGATTGGGAGCTGGCTGAACGTTCTCTTTGCAGGGTCTCTGGTGAAGTTCCTATAATTCCATCTCCCTCCAGCCCCCTCCGCCCCAGCTCTGCCAGCGTTAGACAGCTGAGAAGCTTTCCACCCACTTTTTCTGCTCCTCATCCTCGCCCACATGCAGCTAACGAAGTGAAAGAGAGACAAATTGTTAACTAAAGCCGTTGGAGGCAGAGATTAGACAAAG
This sequence comes from Piaya cayana, assembly GCA_013389865.1. Taxonomy (NCBI): domain Eukaryota; kingdom Metazoa; phylum Chordata; class Aves; order Cuculiformes; family Coccyzidae; genus Piaya; species Piaya cayana. The sequence goes on along the minus strand of WAAB01023546.1, from coordinate 6,553 downwards.
GAAAGAGAAAGCAAGGAATAACAAGATATATTAATTCATGCTGGCTCCAGCCTAAAAAAAAGAGGTCTCACTGCTCTTTCCTTACTACAAGACGTCTTAAAACACTCATGGTACATGACTGTGGAATGTTGTTTGGCTGCTTCTAAAATAACGTGGGTTTATCAGCTCGAACATTACAACACGGGACATATGGACTCTATTGAACGATTCCATTATGAAGTTTCCCAGCAGCAATGCTTATTTACTTGTCATAGCTGTTTCTTCAGACATCAGACCTTTTACTTCTTTTCTTATTGAGTTTTAAAGTCAGTTTATTCTTTTATAGTAATTATTTATTAGCTAATAACCCCTTCTTTGGGATTGGGTGGCCTTTGGGTTAAGTAATAGGAAATGGAGCCCCTTAGTTCCAAATTCAATACAGGTGATCAAAACTGGTCGGAAGGGTGATTTGTGTTTGGTATGCAGTGAACTCATGGGATCTCAGCCCAGCTCCTGCTAGGAAGATATCTAGATGTGCCGTGCCAATAATTTGGTATTAATTACGATTGGTTCTAGTGGAGGCTGCACAGAAGCAAGGACTGAACTGTCCCCCCAGTCTGTGCTGCTGCTTGTGGCTGGAGCATGTTGGCAAGGGTTAATGTGGTGTTTAGTTCGAACCACTCTGGACTAGGACAGGGAGTGGAAGGCAAACTACAAACTGCAGGCTCCCAGGCTGAAAAGACTCTGTGAGCAGTGATTTCTCTGAAGAGATCTGACATTTCAGGGCAATTGCAGATTTCACATCAGCATCATTCTTTAGGATTAGCAGAAAGTGTCGGCTGGGAGCAGAGCTTTCCAAGCAGGAGGCACGAGAAACAGCTTTGGAGTGAACCCTGCTTTGAGCAAGAGGAAGGACCAGAGACCACCAGGACTGCAGGACCACCAGCGGTCCCGTGCAGCGCGGGTCCTTCTGTGATTCCATGAGCCCAGACCTGGCAAATGCCAACAAATTTCACACTTTTCTATCCTGGCTTTGATTCCAGGAATAGAAAATACTTTTCCAGGTGCATGGACTAAGCACACAAAGGAGATTATCTCCTTGGAATTTTTTCCGCTGTATACTACAGGTCCCCAACTGCTGGGGCTGTGCCACTCCGAGAGAGGAGCCTGTGAGCATTTTTCACTGTTAATAGTGGGAAAAAGATGCAAGGTCTGGCTGCTCAAATTCAAACCATTTTCTCATTCAACTTCTTTTTGCAGACTGGCCTTAAAATGGTTGTGTTGAAAGTATAGGGACAGCACTTAGAGGAACAAATCATTATCCCTCTACTTACCCTGGTGACCCATGTTCAGATTTTCAAGATTGTTCAGATGTGGTTGCCTGCAATAATAGGTGATGAACAAGTGACAGGCATCTGCATTGTGAATAGGATCACAGAATCATGGAATCATAGAATCACCAGGTTGGAAAAGACCTCTTGGATCATCGAGTTCACCCATTCCTATCTGCCACTAAATCATGTCCCTGAGCAACCTCATCTACCCATCTTCCTATATCTTCAAGCTCTTTTTGGTAAAACACAAAATGAGGTGGTCTTACAGAGGGAAGGAGGATTTGGATACCTTTGATACAGCACGTGCATGTTCCAAAGCATCACTCTGTTGAGTGTCAGGGCCAAGATTAGGTTAGTTTGGCATCTTCATTATGTTTAGTTTGGCAAATGAAAACTTTATTTAAGATGCTGTAAAGATAATTGGATTCCCACTCTCAGGGAATTACCCAGCAGCACACAGCGAGAGTGAAAAGCTGATGGAGAAGGATTTCAAGGGATTCATCTCTTTAGAAGAAAATCAGCTGTAGGACCAAATCTGTTTCTTTACTGGATTCTGCTGGTTTGCCAATCACAGTCTGGGGGACTCTGGTTGGTGTGAGTTCTAAGACAAGACAGTGAAGTGCATTATCTCCTGTGCCCAGGTGTGTGGCAACCTGCTACCCAAGCGCACGACAGCGATTTGGAGCACACAAACAAGAAAACTACTTTTTATCTTTTCCTCAGTAGATTTTCTTCCAAAGAATTTGTCCCCAGATTGTTTCCCACCACCGTTTGCACACCTCTTTCACCTTCACACGTAGACAATTGAAATTAGCCAGGATGAGGTCTCAGTACAGCTATTTGCTCTTTTTTTTTTCCCTACTACCATGTCAGGCTGTTCTGCAGGTGTACAGTCAAGAGATGTTGGCGCCTCTCTCTGCTCATGCACATGTGTTTACCTTTGGCGCATCGAATGCAGCTCAGGGCACTGCATCAGTATTTAGAGGAGCCACAGTGTCACCCCTAGCATTTGGACACACTCCAAAATGAATAATTACATCCCCTTTATGATTTGAACTGGCTCTCCAGCATTATCCTTGACTCCTCATCTCGAGCTGTCACTTAGCAAGACTAAGTTAAAGAGCTGTCCAAGCGTATCGTCTCCATCCTCAGCATGAACATTTCTATTGGCTTTTTCTATTCCCAAATATAAAATTCTAAGATCCAGTAATCCTGAGAAGAAAGATCTTGGTCCTGGGTCAGCAGTAATTCAGGAGGTAGTGTCTGCAGCTGAGAGCCAGCGCAGCGCTGTGTTAACGACCCGTGGCGTTAGGCCCGCTGCCGCGGGGACATCAACAGGAGGAGGAGCAGACTGCTGCTTGGGGACTTTATATCCACTTTCGAGCTGTTTTCACACCATAAATAAATCCAAACCATGCAGCTCTTTCTTTGGTGGACACCAGAGGGAGCTGGGTTGAATTGTCTCCAGTTTTCACCCCTCAATTTGAGTTGTCCCTACTCCTGCTTAATTTCTGTATTTGATGCCCATGAAAAGTCCAAGAGATACTTTCCCACTTACCCGTTATTCTGCTGAAAGTGCTCCCCATTAGAACGTAAAACGCACTTGGGATCAAAACCTTTGAAACTCATTTCCCTGCAGGATTTAAAGTGCCAAATCTCAGAGAATCTTAAATAACTCGCTGAAAATACATCCCGCTCAGTACAGACACAACCATGGTGCAGCTTTATGAGGAGCAAAGGAATGTCTCGGGCGAGTTTAGTTTAGGATATTAAAAAGAAAGTCCAGAGATGCTTTTGTGCACTTCAAAGCACTCTCTGGAGATAAGAACAAAGGGCCAGAGGGTGTTGTAAGTTTTGATTCTCAAAGTCCTTAGAGAGGACGGCAAAGAAAGTGATATTTGTTCCAAATGTGAGGGCTCAGAGCTCCTCAGGTGAATGGCTGCAGGGGAAGCAAAGCAATCTTGCAAGAATATCTCTGTCGCTTGCACAGTCCCTGCATTCTCCCTGGCAGCCCAAAGGAAGTACTGGAAATACCTAAAGCTGTGACCCGCGGCTAGTCCTCCACGAGCTGCTGATGCCACATCCTGGCAGGGCCAGGGAGCGCCCTGTGCTGGCTCCTCACCAGGGATGCCCTGTATAGAAGCAGGGCTTAGGACGTTTAAGGAACACAAGTTCTTTAGGATGTGTCTGTGTGTCTGAATCACTTCCTTTTTCCATGCGGTGAAGCTCAGGACAAGTGTTCCTTCCTCCTCCTTCACCATCCTCCCTTTCTCCATTTGACAAGTGGTTTAGCACAGGCAGCTTCTCCAGAGCTTCCTTCCTTACCACACCAGTTGTGGTCAGCTTCTGAGGAAGGGTTATATAATCAAGGGGCTTCCAAGCACAATTTCCGAGTGAGCTAGGGCCCAAAGCCCTCCCTCCTCGGGGGTTAGAGCAAAGCAAAATCCACCAATATTCTTTACAGCCCATCCATATGAATGACCTGCTTCCCGTGGAAATGGGAAACCACACATGGAAACTACAACAGAAAAGCAGAAAAGAAGATAGGTCAATATAGGGCTTCATTTCCAGTGCCTTAGATGAACCCTCCAGGTCCTTCACTTCAGCTTTTTGCTGATGTGACAGAAAGCCCTTGTCAGGGTGTTAAAAGGGAACCCTGTTTTTCATCAAAGAGACCAGAAGAAAAGAAGAAGATTTAGAAATGAGGAGGGATGAGAATTAACTGGTGATGTCAGATCAGAGACCAAAAACCTAACCAGAGCACTTGTCTGTGAGCATCATTCATTACTAGAAACCACTTTGTTAAACACTTTTCTTTCACAGAACACGCACTTAGCCGCTACTCTCCAGCCTGTCTGCTAAGCCACACCACTCACTTTTTCTCTTTGCTTAGCAGATTGTGAGCACACTAACCGTGGAAAACTGCAGCACGTCCGGAATCTATTACTGTGTGGCTTCAAACAAGGTTGGCGAAGAAGAGAGGCGCGTTGAGTTCTACGTCTCAGGTAAGCAACACAGAACACTATCCACAATCAAGATGATGCTGATCTGCTTTACCTTAAAGATTTATATCACTATGGCTGGGGAACACTCATCGGAACTCCTGAGAATGTCTGCATGTTGTGTTTTCACAGAAATACAGAATGATTTGGGTTGGAAGGGACCTCAAAGACCACCCAATTCCAACCCTCTACCATGGGCAGTCACATCTCCCACTGGGTCAGGTTGCTCCAAGCCCCATCCAAGCTGGTCTTGGACACCTCTAGGGATGGGGCAGCCACAACATCCCTGGACAACCTGTTCCAGGGCCTGATGTCCCTTCTGCCCTTTTCAAGCTGCAGATGCAGGCCCTGAGCCTTGCTGCCTGTGTCTTACAGCAATGCTCCCAACACGTGAGCGCTGTCCTCAGGAAACCTCCAGCAAAAGCTCAGCCCTTTGTAGCCTTCCAGGGCCTGCAGCCTCCCCCCTGACTCAGGAGAACAGCTGGTCTCCAATTAACCCAGCAGTCATAGGAAAGGTGAGCAAAGCCAATATTCAGGCGTAATCCAGGGCTGATATCACCAGGAGTTGTTGTGACATTGGATCCCTGCCGGAGCAATTAGCCTTTCCAGAGCCCTTTAAGGAGTGAGGAGGTGGACATGCTAGTTCTCCAAAGAACACAAATCCAAACAAATATCTGCTTAACCTTTCAACACAGAAATTCTTTCGTAGTGAGATCAAGATCTACATAACGCTTTTAAGAGAGAATGGGAGTTTTATGAAAGAGAAGAGTCCAGGGACAGCCTTGTTCAAGTGCTTAACCAGAACAAACCGAATAATTTCTGTGCTCACTTTCTGGATGAGTGGATGTTGGCTGGTAGAATTTGCATCAAAATAACAAGTTTGAGAACAAAGAGTGCAGAAATGTCCTGGAAGGTAAATGTCTGATGCTCACTATGTTGTTTCTTCCCCATGAAGTGATTGCTGAGGGCGAAGCTCGCTCCTGGCAGTGCCCTGCGCTGCTCCGCCTCTCCTGCGTCCTATGCCGTTTGCCTCCGTTGCTCTGGAGTAGTTCAGCACATTGCAAATCAAGCTGACTAAAAAGGGGCTCATGAAGTGTCGGAACCATTCTGATTACACAGAACTGCTGATATGAAAAACGGCATCCAATTATAACAAACCTGATGCCACAAGGGGGAAAGATTTCACTTCCATTCAGATTCTTTCTGCCACCCTGACACCTTACAGAGACGGAAGAGGGTTCAGACCTCCAAAAGAGATTTTCCAAAGCCCAAACTCTTATTTACTTAGGAAAATGCCTTTCAAGATGCAGTTTTGGAAGATATAGACAGCACATAAGAGGTGCTCAAGATGTGACAAGATCGATGTGGCTATGTTGGAGTGGGTCCAGAGGCCATGGAGATGATCCAAGAGCTGAAGCACCTCATGTAAAGGACAGGCTGAGAGAGGTGGGGTTGTTCAGCCTGGAGAAGAGAAAGCTGTGGGGAGACCTTAGAGCAGCTTCCAGTGCTGAAAGGGGCTCCAGGAAAGCTGGGGAGGGGCTCTGGATCAGGGAGAGCAGGGAGACGATGAGGGGGATGCTGGGAGTGGGACTCCAGCAACTTGCTGATTTAAAGGACCTGCTCTCCCATTATCTCCTACTGACAAACAAGCTGGTGCATCATGAGCTGCTTTCAGACATTTGGGCTGAACTGAGCTTAGTTCATTTCACCCTGGTAGGAAAACTCTTCTTCTCTCAAACCCTGTTTTGCTAAGCTGGGGTTGAGATGTTTTGTCAGGACATGGCAGAGTCACAGAGACCCTCCCTCGGGTGCTGCTCTGCTCCTGGGGTCCATGCTTTAGTTCAAGCTGGTGTCTGCATCACCACCACGTTCACTGCAGAAGAATGTATTCATCCCAGTGGGATAATGTCAACAGCTTGTTCATTCTCCCACTGCAAAGCCCCCACCAAAACTCCCACGGATGCTAGAAATAGCACTACTCTCTATTTTTAAATCATCTCTTTGCCAGCAGAATTCACTGCAGCAAAGGGTCAATAGGGTTTGGAGACCACACTGAAACCCACCCATATAAGGGGCCCAACGTGATGAGAAACTTTATCACTCAGTGACAACCCTGAAGCCTCCTGAACTCTTTCTGCAATGTCCCCACTGACGATGTTCCCCCTGAGCTCTCTTGAAGTTGTCCATGGCAGCAGATGCTCCGCCTTGGCCTAACTCTTATTCCAGAATTTTTGTTTT
>WAAB01023545.1:0-12557 GCA_013389865.1 Piaya cayana | reverse complement strand
ATGCCTTCATCCAGGTCATTGATGAAGACATTGAACAGGGCTGGACCCAGCACTGAGCCCTGGGGGACCCCACTTGTGACTGGCCTCCAGCTGGATTTAACTCCATTTACCACCACTCTCTGGGCCTGGCCAGCCAACCAGTTCTCCACCCAGGAGAGTGTGGTGAGAGAGTAGTTAGGTGCTAGCATCATACAGAGTGAGTTTTCTTAATACTTCTCAGGTGCTCTATCTCAGCTACAGCTCGTCTAGTGAGAGAAAATTCCATCCGTCTCACACCAGGTTGTTGGGGGACAGTACAACTGTCTTCTGGGAGTAGTTTTGATCCCGTGAAACATACCTCCTGCCCAGGAAAGAGCATGAGAAGGCAGCAGATGCTAACCAGGAGAGGAGTGACAGGCATTGGACTAATAGCCTAGAATAAGAGGTTCTACATCCTCTTGTCATCTTCTGAGCCATCTAGTCCCACCATCTCATCCAACAGGATTAGTCTTCATTTAATACTTTCATTTCTGCCATCTCAGCCTTTGAATACTGTTCATTGCCTTGGGCATTGAAACAGGATGAAATTCTTAAGACTTACGCTGCTGGAATCGCCATTACTTTCTTGACAACTGCTTAAAGAACAAACAGAAAGAGTCTAAGGCTGTTCCTGCCATCTTCTAGAGGTGACGAACCATGCCACACACGCAGTTCCTGCACAGGAAATTCTAATAAATCAGGCTAGTAGCCTCATGTCTGAAGGAGACTGTCTCAGCCTGAGAGAACAAATACAATTTTGACACCAAGTTTTTAAGCCATGTTTCAAAGTTACTACCAGTGAATGAGCTGCTGTACTCCATTCTCAGTCTCCTTGTTCGAAAAATAAATTATGAATAATAAATAATTTTTTAGAATAAAGTAGAGTTCACAGGCAGAATTCTCATTTCCATCTGAAAGAAGGATCACTTTCCACTCTGCTGATCTCTAAGGCACATCATGCACCCAGAGCACAGAACCTGAAAATGAACCTCAGTCTATTTCTCTATCATTTTCTGAGATGCTCATGGTCCTAAATTAAATTCAGCTAGTTTTAGTAAAACTTGCTTTTCTGCTTCATGGTTACATGATTAGCGGACACAGAAACACAGAGCTAGAAAAGCAGGCCACACCATTGTCATATGTAGAAGAGCTGCAGTGAAGAACCTAGCAACAGCCACTAGCTGTGTGTACAGCTACCTTCTATTAAATTGTCCCACTACTGCAGCGGTCATGTAGCTCTGTCTGTTTGTCACTGGCTAGGTTTTTTGGGCTGCTTAGAACTACCCAGTAAACTACAACTCCAGCAGCTTGTGCTGAGCCAGTCACTTTTAGCAACAAAGACCTATTGCACAGCTGGCATGGCAATCATGTCATTTTAGAATAAGGACAGTAGAGATGAGAGCACTGCTTCTGCCACACAGCCCAGGTGGCTTTTCCCAGACTGCCTGAGAGCTCTTTTTTTGTACCTGATTTAGAGCTCTGGCTATGCAATGTTCTAGCAACAATAGTTATTAAACAGATCAAGAGACCCACCTTGTTTGGTCCTATCAACTTACAATCAAAATTTTTCATATTTAAGGCACAATTCCTCGCTAGAGTACAATAACTTTCTCTACACTAGAAGAAATCACTTTCATGTTGTTTTGCTGATCTAAAGTCACACAAATGCTTCATATGCATAGTTGAAACACATACTTCCATTAAACATGTGATTTGCATGTTCTTTTTAATAGCACAGAAGTTCACCCTGTTTTATGAGGTTTTAAATGTCTTTTATGGTATGCCTTTATTTTATTTCTGTGCATTGCTTGCTAGCTTTCTTGCAAGCGTAGAAGTGAGACAGCTTGGATGCAATCTGGAAATGTTGTTTATCTAGTTACAATTCATAATAATGTGAAGACATCTGGGTGATTCTAGGTCTGAGAGAAGGAGAAGTCATCTGCTTGTAGATATTGTCAGGGCAGTCTGAATGTTTTTTGCCTCAAACATTTTGTCACAGTGGGCATTATAACCATATGGCTTCCCTGAAGTCGGGTCTTCTTGTCCGCACCGCCCCCCCCCCTCCCCCCTGGCGGCTCTCTCAGGGGGCCGAAAGGAAGGGGAAGCTCAGGTGCGGGGGAAGTGGCCACGTGGCTGGCACTGGAGTCAGTCGCCATGCGGCCGGGGGTCCTGGCGGTCGCCACACGGCCACGGGGAACGGTCACCTCGTGGCTGTGCAGAGGGGACCCGCAGCCACCGTGCTGGGCAGGAGCCTTGAATGCTTCTCTCCACACTCTCTGCTGTGCCTACACTGAAATACAGACCTGAACTGGAGCAGCCCAAACCACGCAACCGGACCACGTGGTGATATTTCTCTATTTCTCTTTCTGTCCTTTCTCACTACCTCCCCTCTCCCCCTGACCCCACGGCATGCGTATCTGCTTGGATCTTAGGGGTTTTAAGCCACTGGGGGTTTAGTTCTGTAACTCCAGGCGGCTGCGTACCTCGGCTCGTTTTTGTGCCTCCTGTAATAAATACTATTTTCTATTCACCCTGGGAGAAGTCCTTAAATCTCTGGATCGCTACAAAGACAAATGGACACCACGTTTCCTCTCTCCCCCTTGGGTTGAGACAGATATCAACCAAGAATTGGGTTGATGTGTAAAGTATAGAGCAATACTGACCAATTTACTCAACTCATCATCCCCTGGACTTAATTGCATGTTCAAGTATTAATTACTTTTGTGCATTTTTAATCTACCAAAATCTAAGGATTAATTGGTGTCTTCATTTCAAAATGTTGCAAGCAGGTATAAGATGCAAAAGCAGTGTTACAATGACAGGGTAGCCAATGTGGTAAACCCCATATAGGCAGTAACTCTTACTGCTCAAAAGTTCATCCGTATTATTATTTTGCTGCCTTACTATATGCAGTTCTTTTCTATCATCTTTAAGACAGATGATAGCATGCTTTTTTAGACATTTTATTTTCTTTACAATTTTCTTTTCCAATGCAAAATCCATCCACTTGCTCTTTAATGGCCAGTGTAAGCAGCCTCAGTTCACCACTCAGAGAGTAGGAAACTGCATTGGCTGTCAGAAAAAATGAGAAGATTTTCAGCCTCAGCAGACAGACCTCAAGGACAGAAGCAAAATTAATTCCAGGGAAGCTACTTCAGAGCTTCAGTCAACTCATATTGGCAGGGCCAAGCACGTTGTTGTACATTCACTGTAGAGAAAGAGGGCTTCAGTCTCCCTGCAATCAACAAGCCAGCAGGTTTTCTCAGTTCTGCTTTCACTGCAAACTATAAAAGACTGCAAGTATAGCGCAATCATGGTTTGATAATTTTTTATGTCAAGAAATTCTGGAAGAAAACTCTTTTTAAAATCAATCTCTATTATGTCTGTTTGCTAAGAGTACTCGAAAGAAAGCACTGCAAAACTATATAAGCATGTGCAAAATGGTGTTAGATTTTAAAGACAAGAGAATTAAAAAATAAGTGAATCTTACTCCAAACATCAGTGATGCAATCTGCAGTAAAAGACAGCACAACTGTTGTATGATTGAACATTAGAGACCGAGGTAGCAGAGGAAGACTCTCCATGATACCACTTCCAAAAACAGGCTAAGAAATTATTGTTCTAGCAGTTATCAGTGACAAAGAAAAAGAGAAAGGGGGGATTTTTTTCTCACTGAGTAATGTTAGCTGGCAATTTAGAAAGCAATACAGCATGTAAGAAAAAAAATATTCTTAATCATACACAATACTTGTAAATCAACAGCTATATTAACTCTACGTGTTTCTTTCCTGAAGTTTAGTTTTTAAACAGTTCTAGTCGGGATAAAAAAAAAAAAATCTGATACCTGCTTCTAAGTCTGTCATATTAACCAAGTCTTTGTCTCCCTCCTGTGTTCACAGCCTATAGTTAACATAACATTGAGAGAACCATGAAGGTTCCTTTCCATTATTTACAGGTACTGCTTTATGCTTTTTTTATTCAAATCATAAGCAAAGCAACACAAATATTTCTCAGATAAAGTAACTGCTTTCTAGATAAACAGAAGTTCATATCTGATAAAAGCAGGTCAGAAAAAAAATTACAAGGTAGACTGAACAAAATAAATGTAGACCCCTTTCAATTTTTGATTTTTTTTAACGCTGCTAAAATAATACGTCTAAGATTTCTGGTAACCTGCAATACAGTATTTCACAAAAACTTACCAAAGACCTATAAACCTTTCTTTGAACTGCCAGGCTTCTGAATTTACATGATCTCATCAAGCAATGCCTTTCAAAAGCATTAATCTCAGAAGGAGGAAAAATGATTAAAGCACAGATGAAACATACCATTAAATCTTAAAATAATCAATTATTAAATTCTTCAGTATCTTAGCAAAGTTGCCTGGTTTTATTTCCAAAGAGAATATATAGAGCTAGGGTGGATGTATCATACATTTTTGATGCACATACGTATCTATGCCTCAACTCATTAAGTGGTGCAAGACTCCTTTAAAGATACTATTACATGGGAAAGACCCTGAAACAGATCATACGAAACCTACACTTTTATTTTTCATATTTCCCGTATTTGCAATGACCAAGAGAACTGTCTTTGTGAAACACCTACTATACACTTTGTTGCTATATTTTTAAGTTTTCCAGCAGTGAACATGTTCCCCTTTTTAATGCAATTTGTGCAGCAGAGACCTTGTCTTTCTCTGTAAGGGAACAAATCTGCTCTTTAAATTGTCACATTCCTTGGAAGACACACACTTGACACATAAACATTTGAATCTCCATGATAGAAGAAATTTTTTTTCCAAAGAATATGTATCTCTGTATGAACCCTTAGAAATTTGTAGAAGAATGTTCCCAACATTAAAAAAAAAAAATATGACACACAAAGACGTCTACTATGGATTCATTTGCAGGGAAGAGGGAAATGACCATAATTTTAGTCAAATGGAAGTGCGGAAGAAACCCACAACATTCCAGCTCTTGAGTTAGATGTCTCTTACTTGCTATAAGTGCGGAAGAAACCCACAACATTCCAGCTCTTGAGTTAGATGTCTCTTACTTGCTATAAGCACATCCCATCAGTAACAGCTTGTAATCTTCCATTTCTCTTTTCTGCTAGCTATCTCTACCTTTCCCAGAAAGAACAAAGACCTTAGGCCAAATCATTTTCTCATATATGCTTCAGCCACAAATATGTCAAAATCAGGCCTGGTAGAGCTTTGTAGAGCTTGGACATGTATGCCATCATTATTTCCCTCTGCCTCCTCAAAAGGTCCTAAGAATCTTCCAAAAAAATTTTGTTGTGGTTTGGTAAGGTAAATAAGAATTGAACACAAGCTTCAGGCAAAGAATCTTTTAATTTAGCTATCAGCCCATAAATAATTTTATATTACATAGCTAATTATCTAAGCCAATTACACACCCTTACTATTATTGTGAATGACTTGGAATACATTAAATCATTTTAAAGCTTTTGTGGATTGTATCCTAAAATGCTACCTGAAACATGGTTTTGCCCAAATGGAGGGGTCAAAATTTGTCTTCTTTTTCTAACTCTCAATTGCCTTTATAGAAAATACTGTATTCAGCTGCAGTCAAGTTTTCAGTTACTGCAGACATCATAGTGGAAAGCAGACCAGCATGTGGGCAGTAATTTTCACTGTTTGTTTACTCTTGTATCCTTTGATAGCTAGTTGGATGCATGGGAAGCAGTGGAATGATGCAGCCTCCTTCTTCTGAAAGTTCTTTTACAGCAATCCAGACACCAATAAAACCTTGTGAAACAACACATTTTTATGAACCGCTAAAGTGATATGACTCTTACATGCTGATAATGATAAAATGAAGGAGTAATTGACAATAATTTATTGCCATTTTCCTTGGAAGGAAATTACTCAAATGGCTAAATGCTACCAGTATATTATGAAAATTAAGTCATTTCTTTCCAGGGCATTCTTACAGCTTGAAGCCATGGCTCCTACTTTTGCATCTTTCACTGTGTCGAATTCTGAACTCATGTAAAAATGACTGTTCCTTGTTTTCTTTTTGTGGTATACATAATACTATGACACAGGCAGGGATTGAAAGATTTAAATCATCTAACAGAAATAATAATAACAGCAAGGAGAATGAAAGGAAACATTTCTTTATATAGCACATAAAGATACAAGGTAATTTCCTGAACGGGCCACTGATCCAAGGTAGTAATGCAACAAATATCTCACTGAGAAAAAAAGTAAATCTATATTAGTTAAATATGTAGAAACAGAGTGATCTGAATATTTAGAAAGTCATCCTGAGTTATACAAAGCAAGATAAGCATACAACAGAACATCTTTAGCCCTGCTTTCGAAAACACATCAAAGATAACCTGCTTGAGATGAGAAGGAAATTCATTTGATAATTAGCCACGCAGAGGAACCATTCACACTAACAAAATATGCCTACTGTAAAGTTCATGGTCACAGGTTTGTAATAAGAGCACAAATAGCATGGAATATCCTTGAAAGAGCCAAAGCAAAAGCATTGATGGCCACATGTCTATTGACACTGGCCTGAGCTCCTGAGATTTCTTTTTTATAGGAAATGTTTAATTGCTCTTTATGGAGCAGAACCTTTCCTTCTGCTTGTAAAAGAAATTATTGCTTTCCCCCTGTGGTTCAGTCAGAGGAAGTTAATAGTCCCTGTTTCTTCTGGCAGCAGAGAAAGTTAATGACTGGAAGACTATCATAAACAGCATTTATTGCCCAAATTACAATTCAGTTCCTAACTAGCCTTCTCTGTTTAGATTGCCCTCCCGGCATTTTAGTGATTTTCTGACTTATTTTCTGGTTCACCAACACAGTTCTCCAGTATTATAAAATTAAATTTGCCTTATTTTTACAGTATTCACAGTCTATTTCTGCAAGTTTTTAAGTGCATTGTGATGTGTGTATTTATTAATTCATGACAGTAGCCAAAATGCTTCTCAGCAAAGGTAATTTTAAAGTGTGCAGCAAAATCTATGTTCACATACACAAAATAAACTAGTTCCTTCTCTGCCCTCAAGCTGTTCCTTTCATTGTAATGTCTAAGTGCTGTTATTAAGGCATAGGTATAAAAAATATAATTGCATATGCACATATTTGCATATTTTCTGTAGAAACTAGACAAGTGTTATACAAAATAAAAGTTAATAAATGGCTTTCTTCGAGCAGGAGATTTCAGGAAGGAAGATTTAGGAGCTACATTCTTGAGAGTTTCTTTGCTATTATGCTTCATAGTTATGTCCCAGATATTCTAAACAGATAGATATGTATCAGACACTAACTCACAGCAAAATACAGCAGCAAGAAATGTAGCAGGACAAGAAAATCAATTAAAACATTGTATATACTCAGACACTAATTTATAAAATCATAGATGGTCGGCAGGAACAAACTCTGTCAAGACTGCAAGCTTGAAATATGAGCAAGTCTCACCATGAATTCTAAATGCCATTGTTGTCTTTGTATTCAACAAGTCTCCAAAATTTTGCATCATTTAAAAAAAAAAAAAAAGTTGGGCAGAAAATTATCTCAAATTCATTGCCAATGATTCATTTAAAACGTGCCAACCAATCCCTAAGCCTCTGTAGTATCTGAATGCTTCCAGTTCTGTCCCAGATACTGTGCTCAATAATACAGACTGGTGATCTTTTACATTTCATAAGCATGGGTATTGCAATTCTGAAAATATTATCTCTGCATTACAATTTTTACATTTCATGTTGAGTCTAAATATAAATATCAAAGCATCTATTGTGTCTTTTAATTGTTCCTTGAATACAATGAAACTTCTAAAATGCATTTGTATTTTGAGGGAAGAAATAAAAATAATTTGTGTAGAAATAATCTCTAATTCAGTTACAGTTAAGGACTCATACAAGAGTACATACATATACACAAGTATCCATTAGTTCATAAGAGGATGACCATCAAGATGATTGTAATATTTAATTAGTATTTATAGAGCACTTCAATATCATTGGCTACAGTCTACTGCAGGAGTGAATGAGAAATCTGGTGTAGTGAGTGACAGAGGGCTGTATAACCAAGGGATAAAAGATGTCTTCCAATAGCTGCTTGTTTTTAGCTATTATGACAAGTAGAGATGTTAAAAATAAATAAAATATTTCTAAAAGACATAGAGTTCTCTGAAATACAGAATTTTTTTAAGTCCAGTTTCAACCTTGCTTTATTCTTTTCTTACTGTGCCAGTACTCCCTTCAGCTCAGAAACTCATTTCTGAAAGGGCAAAGTACAGAATAACAATGCAAAAGACTGCTGCTGATGACAAATCCCTGAATATTTTTATTTCATATTAGTAGCATGCTATATGACAGGTGATTTCCTAAGTCAGGTACAATGCTCTTTGGGGACCACAGTACATGTAAAGAGTCTCCAGAAGAGCTGCCTCCCTCTCTGGTTTCTTCCTGGTGACTGCATGGTTTTCCACATCAGCAACAGGTGCACCCCACCCTACAAGAGTTAAATAAACCTGTGAAAGGAAAAGCTCTTTAAATTAGCCCTGCTGAGAAGCACCACTTTCAAAGAAGCTCTCCTAATAAAAGCCATCAGACATGAAATTTGTGGCTTTGTATCTTCAGCAATCATGTGCCATCGTTTCATGTTTACAGCAAAGAAAGGGATTAATAGCCTCTTTAAAGGAAGTCAAACCGACACCCCTTAAGTGGTAGATGTAAGTAAAATTTAGGGCTGGGCTATTACCTGCAGCAGTTGCTTATTTCAACAATTCCAGCAGTGCAAAAGAGAAAAGGGACTCTGAGCCCAAATCAGAACCTTGTAACAAGATACAGCAGCTACTCCAGCATTCCTGCTCTAACATGCCATCTTTAGACCTTCAATCTTTATTTCAACCCAACTAAGTCCTGAGTGCCTTCTCCAATTGATAGTGAAAGCTAGATCCCTGCTAGGAGCAGCCATCATTTATTCAGAAGCCAAGAAGTACTAGTCATCATAAAAGCAAATAAAAAAATGAGTCCTTGTGTCCTACAAAGCTTACATGGAAAGAGAAACATAACTGAGGAGGGAAATGAGGGGTCTATTCACAGAACAGAGAATCAAGGTTAAAATGCCAAGGTTATGTTCCCTTTGCTGATTGTACATACAACTTAGGGCTTTGAAGGTGACTCTGGCCTTGCACTAAATGCTCCCTGTCAACCTGAGCTTCACCTCTGTTCATTTTTGCAGGTCCTCTCAGCACTGAGCTCAGTGACCACAAGTAAATTTCCTAACTTCATCCTGCTCTTTGGCTTAGTCCTTTTTTAGTCAATGCATGTATTAAATATCATCAACAATGAAAGTCTTTTATTTGGATTACAGGTAGATGATAGGATAACCTGAAAATCATAACCTAACATGAGAAGCAACATGATAAAAAGGGGATACCTGCAGAGAACCCCTTATGACAAAACAGCAATCCAGTTTTTCAGATTCCACTGTCTGAGCATAACATTCACTCTTTCAGTCCCATATTGTGCCTCCCCTAGTCCCAAAAAAGTATACTGACATTCCATGCACCTGCAACACACGCATCTGATAATTCTCTCACAGTGCAAGCCTGTGAAACAGGAGAAGGATAACCTGAAGCCAGAGGGCTTGCCTCTGCTTAGGAGGAGACATCCCCTGGAGCTGCCTAGCATCTCAATACCTGTGCTGGCACCTAAGCTCCCTATTATGGTCTGTGATCCAATAGGCTGGCATTACAGTAAACTCAGTAGCCATTAGCTCTGTTCATAGGTTTTAGAAAGGCAGATCATATGCCAAATGTCTCACTTTGTACAGTTACTTTACATACACTTTTTAATGGACCCTTTATTTTTTAAGTTAAACAAGTTCAAAATATTAATCTGATCCCTCAGCCTCATAGATACCATCTGTTGGGTGACATAACTTGTTTTGAGTTCCAAGAACCAGATAAATTCAGTTTATATTCTCTTATTCCCAAACCAAAATGAGATGTACAGTTTTAAAAATAGAGTATTACAAAACATGCTTTAATGGGCCATTAACAGAAGCACAGTATAACTGTGACAGATAGCATTTACTTTCTATCACTAAACACTGCATTAATGACCAATTAAAGAATCCTCTGAACTAGCTCATTTGCTGATAGAGTTAAGCTTTTAAACCATATTTTAGAAAACTAAGTTGTTATCTTGCAACATATTGAAGACCAGTGTGCCGCTAAAAAGAAAATAGTAAGACAGTAAGGTCCACAGCCATTCACTCAGTTATACTTCAAACTGTACCCAACACTAGCTCAGGAAGATCAGATCTGGAGAATTAAATGCTCCCATTAAAGCAAATGACAGAAACATTACAGTTGTGGGTAACGGGGGCACCGCAGTGCAGGCTGCTGGGGGATAGGGACCTATCTGTTACAAGGAAGGAACTGAAATAACTTTCAGTGAGTGCAATAAAGGCCACTGACTTTTCCAAAGCCTCGCTTCACTGAAATAATTACAGATATCACTTACACTGACACACATATGCTTAGACTCAAGAGTTTTTCTGATTCTAGTGTATAATGTCAATTATTGTCCAAGTGGCAGGGTACAAGATGAACATTACAGTTTAGATGTAGGACATAGACAGTATCCACCTCCGCCCCTCCACAAAACAATGGCAACCTCAGCTATAAAAGGGGCTCAGCTGGAAAGCTCAGCTATCTGCCCGTTGGCCTTAAGTGGCTTATCCCTAATTGCCACAGATGAAGAAAGAAGGAGGATGGCAAAAGGAAAAATGCATTTTTCAGTCCCTTTTGTATCACTTGATCCAGAACTCTTGCCCCAATTCCCACCAATAAGGCTACTGGGCAACAGGCTTCTGCAGACAAGGTTTCCTCCAAGAGGGCCCTCAGGCTAGAGGTACATGCATCCTGGAGGAGCTATGGGAAGTAACCTAGCTAGAGTCTGTCTTGTTCTCACTGAGGCCTCTTGACTGATGGGAAACACCTGTCATCTTAATGCAACCCTGCAAACAAAGACACTTAATTTTTAATCCTTTAACACAGAGTCTCACCACCTCAACCTGCTCACCAGCATTCAGCTTGTGAGCATCTAGCCCACCAGTCAGCAGCAGCAGTGGCATTTGTTGACACTGGTGCCCAAGCCCTGACTTTTCACACATCCCACTCATCCCTTCTTTTTTATGCTTCACTGTTCATTTCCATGTTCCCACACCACAGTAATCTAGCCTTTAATCTCCCACACTGTTTTGATCTACCTCCTTGCAAAGGGCAGACTCTCTGGAGAGCTAAGACACCAAAACTAACTGCCTACTAACTAAGTGCAGGTATGATTTCTGGAAGATTTTATAGCATGGTCAAGTTCAGGTAGACAGATTGAGCACATCACTACAAGGATTCTTTAAATTCCTGCTCCAGAATATGAGAGCCTACCAGTTAAGTAACTCTTGTGAGAAACACTCTTTCACTGTTAAAATATGAAAAAGGACAAAGTCTTTGAAGCAAAGATAATATTTTTATTTTACAATTCAGCGCTGAATTGGATGCCCTTCTAAAAAAGGGCATACTGCAAAGACTGGTTACAGGAGTTTTATACTCGTCAAACATGTGTATTCATACAGATTTTGAGATCACCCACTATCAACAGTTCCTTTGTGTCTCTGATGCTCTTCATCCCATCTCCCTCCTCATTGTCTCCTCCTGATGAGTTCAAGTCTGCCTTGTTTTGACTTGTAAACAAGCTAAATTCCTGTTACAATCACATCCTTCCTCACTGCAAGCTGGCCAGGATTTGCCCTCAGCATACATACCAGTTTTAGACAAAGAATCGAGACAGATCCACATCACAAAAGCATACAAACCAGCTGCAGCAAAGCCCATCAACAAATTCTCACAATTCACCCCCTTTTACTTATAACATTTTTTGCTGAAGCCCATAGCTTTGCTCTAATTTACACAATATTGTTTGTAATTTCTAATTTTGTTCTTCTTTCTTCCGATCTCTTTTCTTCAACATCATAATTTTCTGGGTCATCTCACTCTGGTCTGTGGCTGCCATCCTCGGATTTGTTGGCATGCTGGTTAGCTGCATTCCTTCAACGACACCAGAAATCAATCTTATAAAACATGGTACAAGACATGGTAGAAAGAGTAACCCAGCAAATGAACATAAAAAGAAATCTACTTTCTTCTACCAAACTACCCCTAAGAGATAATCCCACCAACCAGAATCTAACATAGACTTCAATTTCTGCACTGAGACACGTGCAATTTTGTATGTCCCAATGTCCTTCCTTGGTGAAATACATCCATTCTTATTCCTCAGGTCACTTTATTCCCAGCCTTATTCCTCTTTTTCTTAAGTTTCTTCCTACCCACAGTTGTATTTTCCCCATGTTACAAGGGGTTAAACTTCACGAGCCATAGCAATACCTATTTATGTGACTGTGGTAATTAAAATTGGAAGCTCCTCTAATATGTAGACATTTAGAACATTAATTTAGAGATTCTGGGGTACAATTGGAGGTGAGC
>WAAB01023543.1:0-30689 GCA_013389865.1 Piaya cayana | reverse complement strand
ATCCTGGCTTGTATCAGAAATGGTGTGACCAGCAAGTCCAGGGGGGTTATTCTCCCTCTGTACTCAGCACTGGTGAGACCACACCTTGAATCCCGTGTTCAGTTCTGTGTCCCTCACCACAAGAAGGATGCTGAGGCTCTGGAGTGAGTCCAGAGAAGAGCAAAGAAGCTGATGCAGGGCCTAGACAACAAGTCTTATGAGGAACAGCCGAGAGAGCTGGGGTTGTTTAGCCTTGAGAAGAGATGGATGAGGGGAGATCTTACTGCTCTCTACAAATACCTGAAAAGAGATTGTAGAGTGGAGGGATCTTGGTTCTTGTCCTAAGTGACAGGGAACAGGACAAGAGGGAATGGCCTAAACCTCCACCAGGGGAGGTTCAGGCTGGACATCAGTAAAAAACCCNCTTCTCTTGCTTATTGCACACAAAACTTGTCTGTGGAAAAAAAAACCATGAGCCAGTTGAAAGTTTATCACTAAGAATAAGAGATTGAGGCAACAAAGGGAAACTTACAGCTGATGTCTACTACAGGCTCTCTGATCAAGGGGTGTCTATTGATGAAGCATTCTTAATCCAGCTACAGGAGGTATCATGCTTGCAGGATCTTGTCCAGCTGGAAGACTCCAACCGTCTCAACATCTACTGGCACAGTAGCACGGTAAACTGCAGATAACCCAGAACCTGGGGATTATGGTGGAATAAAAGCTGGACATGAGCCAACAATATGTGCTTGCAACCCAGAAGGCCAACAATATCCTGGGCAGCATCAAAAGAGGTGCAACCATAAGGTCAAGGCAGGTNCTACTGGCACAGTAGCACGGTAAACTGCAGATAACCCAGAACCTGGGGATTATGGTGGAATAAAAGCTGGACATGAGCCAACAATATGTGCTTGCAACCCAGAAGGCCAACAATATCCTGGGCAGCATCAAAAGAGGTGCAACCATAAGGTCAAGGCAGGTGGTTCTAGCTCTTTACTCCTTGGAGTGGTTGGACTCGATGATCCAGTGGGTCTCTTCCAACCCAGTGATTCTGTGATTCTGTGATTCCTTTCTGGTGAGATCCGTGCACTATTTGCACTAAACAGAAAAGAAGTAAAATTTCTCCCACTGTACTGTAATGCCTTCATAGTCAATCCAATTCTTTAAAGATGGTTGTAAGACATTTTAAAATAAAAATAAGCACAAAACAAGCTTCTTTGGGATCCTATTTTTGAAGAACCCTTTTCTTCAGGCTTTCATCCTTTCAAATTATCCGTCACTGATCCTGTTTGTTTTGCTTTCCTTAATATTTGCTTTTCATCCCCTTTTCACAAGACATCTAGTGCCTGAATGGAAATACTTGACTGCTCTAATCCATTTTAACTACAGTATCTCACCAAAAATGGCTGGGATTTTTTTATTCACTCTCACTTTTGCTACATTATTTCCACCAAACTCCCCTTCCCACTGAAAGCACACATGCCACTACATGGTAAGCCAGATCATGGTGCTGAACCAAATGAACACTAACTGTATCAGGGAAATTGCATCAGGGAAGAGGCTATTTTAATCTGGAATGACTACTTGATGCAGCTCAACATGCAGCTATAGAATTACTATGAAAAGTATAAAGGAGAGAGGAAGAAAACATGAGTAGGTTGGAAGAAGGAAACAGAAATAAAGTTCTGTGAAGGAAACCATTCATTCAAAAGCAGCCAACCCAATGCAGATGATCCTACAGCAGTTTTTCCTTTTGTGTGTGCATATTCAGACCCACTCACCCTGTGTCTGTGCATAAGCCATATCTTTGCCTGCCAACTCTTTTCTTCCTCAGCAATTTCTTGTCTGAGCTTCCATCATTTCTCAGGTAAAAATCTGACTGTTCAGACAGGAGAGGATTTTGTCATCTCTTCTGTACTACCATTAGGCCTTTTGCCATATTTTCTCCTATGTTCCAGCTCTAATTCTTGGAAGTACAGAGAACTCAAAAGGTAAGAGTGTACACTGAGGTCCTCAGAGCAACAAGAACAATAGTTTGTTCTTCATCTTGTTGGTTCTTTCTCCACCATTAGAGAATGATACAACTGATATTAAATACATATCTTTGACTATTTTATTCATTTGGTCCTCTTTTAACTGAGAGTTCTACTCTTTGTATCTGTCCAAGCAAGGTCTAGGCATCTGCAAAGGCTCCTCCTGGGGAACACTGCTTCCCAGATAGAAAAGCAGTAAGTAAAGTTGCCTTATTGATATACACTTGGTACCAATAGTGCCAACACTGCTAGAGCCAGAGGCAGAGGTGGTGTGTTTCTCCTCCAGGGTGACATCTCCATCTGTTCTGCTCCCTGCTCTCCTTTCTTAAAGAGATGTCTTAGTAGTAGGTATGGCAGACCTGATTTCACCTGCCTTCAGACAGCAATGTACTGTTGATTTCCTTCTAACAGGCTTCTCAACTCTGTTAGGTCACAAGCTGACTGCTAACTGAACCCCTTGCCTGACTCCATGGCCATAATAAAAACAACCTCTGACTGTGAAACTGCAAGGCTCAGCTCTAAAGTATAGAAGCAGAAAGTTTTCTTAGTAGAACAGCACTGAAAATCAAAATGGGCAGCTGAACATCTTTTCTTCTTGACCTTGTTATGAGAAATAGTGAAATTATTTAAACTGAGTTCAGCCTGAGCCAGAGAGCTGATGTGGAAAACTTCCATTTCAAATTTCAGGTAAGAAAGAGATAAGCAACCAAAAGAAAACATTAACGACATAAAGCAATAGTTACTTTAGGGGATACTATATGACCTTCCTCTTACATTTGTACACTGGGACAATGTTGTATACTCACCACCAATTCCACTGCTTGCGTTATGGAAAAATGACCATGTATGGGTTCATCAGACTGTTGTCAGAACTGCAAGTTAATCTTAACCTCCTAGCACTTTTTTTATCTCATCCTGAATAGAAGTCAGTAATTTTGCCAAAATGAGTTATGTTTAAGGTAACAAACATATGCTGAGGAGTAGGCAGAAAGTACTAATTAATTTCCATTCCTGACCTAAGCAAGATTTCCAGCTTGGCCTACTGCAATAGCTTTCAGTGCCACCTGGCATCCAGATCTATTTTTACTGCATAAGCATCATTTCTATCAGAATATGGTTCAACATGACCTTTCTGTAATGCTCTGATTTATTCTGTATTTCACTTGGAATATATGAAAAAGTAATTAACAAGTTAGCTTCAGGCATTGAAAAATATAATATGAATTTGAAGAAGTAAAAGAAAAGGATTTTTTATGAATGTGTAAACCAAGAGAGTAAATTACTGTTACAGACCCTGGGGGAAAATCTATTCCCTTAGAATCTTTCTTTAAATCTGTGAAACAGAATAGCTTTGCACACCATAGCAAAATTATTATGCCCCAAAAGACAGCCTGAGAGAATGCTATCACAAAAACTACAGCATTTTGGATGCTGTACAGTGTTAAAAACTGAAGTCCTTGAGAGTAGACCAGATGTGGTTTTGAGGTTTAAATCTTAGCAGATTAAATATCTCATGAAGTTCTTGGAAAGTTTCAATCAAATACAGTAGGTACATCAGTCTCGCCTCTTCCTCTTCATCTTCCTCCTTGTCTTCTCCACCAAAGAGTACAATTCCAACTTCTTGCAACTAATAGAAAAACATCAGGGCATTTTTTTTCAGGTAGAAGAGATACCCTTTGTGAAAACCAATTTCATATCAACAACATATTTTGATGAAAAAATACAGCATAATTGGCAAATAAGGATAATGCCTGGATAAAAAATTAATCTCATTGGGATATCTGATTTTTTTCATTTAAACTTATATTGTGCTTTTCTAAGAATCAATAACATGCTGCCAGCACTTTAACCAACTGGAACTTTTACATTCTTTGATGAACAGTGGAACACTAAAGAAAGACAATGAAAGATTGATTACAACATTCCTCTAATCAAAAAGGCCTATCTAATATTTGAATCCAAAAATCATAGAATGGTTTGGTTTGGAAGGGACCTTTAAAGGTCATCTAGCCCACTCTCCATGTTTGAGCACTGGGACATTCTATCAAACAATGGCTTATCTCTAGTACAACTTCCTTCCTGGAACTTCTGCTATTGCACTTTTCAAACCTAATATTTTAATTTATTTTTATGAATTAAACTTAATTCTAGATATTTTCCAATATAAGTACTATTGTCAACTTTCTATGGCATTTTCAAATTCTATTTTTTTTCAAAAGTGATTTTTTCCTTGATTTTTATTTTGTTAGGAAGAAATGCTTTTATAGAATTTGAAATTCTAAGGAAGGAACAGATTAAACATCACAGGAAATTGTAGAAGAGTAATATTTTTTCCATGCAAAATAATACACTGGTTACAGTAGTTACACACAGATATACAACACAAATACCCCTATATAGTGCCACAAGGCTGTTGTAGGGATTACTTTTTACTAATTTCTTTGATGAAGAAATTTCTGTCATAAATTGAGTCTACTATCTCTTCAACACATAAATTTTGTTAGGGCAACCTTAAACTCAAATTGTAAGAGATTTTATTGTCATGAAAGTCTAAATACTTTTGCATATTTTATACAGATAGAATAAAAATACACAAATGTCAGCTGCCTAATACACTAGCTTAAAAAATAATCAGTGACAAATGCAAGGAGTGGCTTCAGTTAAATGATGATCTCAAGGTCATGAGTTTTTTATTTCAGTCAGTGTCACAGTGTAAAGGCAAGTGAACAAAGTGCCACACATTCCACTATATAGTCTAATCATGTCTTCAAAGAATTAGTCTTTGATGCCTGTAGAAATTATTCCAGCCTCCTTGAGGAGAAGGGGGAATGCATAAAACCAAGGGGTTAGTTTTTTGAGCTTCAAACTGCAGCACATTGAACAGAAGTTGAGAAACCAAGCTTAAAAGCAGTTTCTGACAAAGAAATCTCATTTGAGATCAATAAACACCTTTAAAAGAATCATACCACATGCGTAGACAAAAGAAAAAAAAAACCAAACCTCCAAGAGAACTGTGTTGAGATCTTCCTCCCTTTTTTCATAGGATGTATGAACTTCTGGTAAAACTATTTAACTGAACTGAAACTCAAAATAATATATATGCAAGTATCTCATGAGAGAACATCTAGATGTCTGTGACAACAGATAATCATACATATTCAACTGGAAGACAAAATAGATCTAGAACAATGCTCCTTCAGAAGCAGAGCTAAGGAAAATGTTGCTGAAACCACGAGGATCATTTGAAAAACTCTTTGGCTTAGCTTTAGTTTAGAAGGATGCATAAAAATAAGCATGGTTTGTTTTAGATGAAACTTTTAATAATTTTCATCAACAGTTCTTTAGACTGAAGCATTATGAAACTGACAGAATCTCTGTGACATACTGTTTGTATAGAAAGATACTCACAGGATATTTATTATTTCAGGATTATTAAACTTCAGCCTAGTGGCTACAACAATCATACTGAAGTTTTTGTGATTTCATTTCTAAGAGATTACTCACAGAGGGCATTGTAAGATAAGGTACTGTAACGGTTTTGATTTTTAGACCAACCAGGTTGTAGCTGAGAAAAGAACTCCATTTCCCAGTATTCCATGCGATTTCTACGTAAACTAGGGTATAAATCAGAAGGTCAGACACATTATCCCAAAGTGCAGAATATTGGAAACAGAATTGTTCTATCCCTATGACAAAAAAGAAATTCTAATTTTGATCCTGCTCATAGGTAAACAAAAATTTTATAACATTAATAGACTGTTAATATAATTGATATATTGGCTGCAATTTAACCTACCTTGTATCCTTTAATAAGTAAAATATTTATGAAAAAATACTGTTGCCCTCATTAATCTTGTCATCTTTTCTCCCCCACAACTGTTACACTAAATGCAGTCTCTTATCTCAAATGTGTTTTGAAGACAAACATAGGTTACTTCTAATAATGCTGAATGTTAAGTGATGACTTCTGGGCCTTGCAGCTATGAATGTGTGCATACTCAAGTACGTGAATCCCCAGCACTACTGGTTTAGCACCGGAATTAACTAGGACATTAGTTACACTCTATTATGTGTCACAAACTGGAGGAAACTTGCAGCTTTTTTTAGAAAACAGAAAAATCTGGTAGCTGATAGAATTTGCTTTCTGCATATGCAAGGGACATGCCACTGAAATTACTGTGACAGACTGTGGGTGACTGCATTAAGCTTTAGATGTAGCTCCTATTTATTTTCCAACACCTCTGCATTTTTCAAACTGCATGACTGCCTTCCTTCTCTGAGGAAGAGGTATCTGTTTAAAGGAGAACACACATCAATGCAATCTGGCAAACAACTTGTATTAAAACAATCAAATAAGAACACAATCTAACTCATCTGTTATTTTCAAAGTAACAACACCTGTTAGTATCTTAAAGCAAAAATCAATAGATACTGTAAGTTATAAAGGGTACAAAGATCTAGAACTGCTTATTAGGTAAAGAACAAAAACTACACTTTATTCACAGATTTTCCTCTAGAAAAGCTAGAACAAGTAGTATTTTTATAATGAAGGTTTAAAAATAACTTCATTTGAACATGCATGCCTTTCATCTCTAAGTTTAAAACTTTATTTTTGTTCTTAATGTAAGTGTCTTGTTTCATTTTTTACTTCCCCAGAAGCAAGACAGTGTACTTTATTGTTAAAATGGATATCATGCTTTTAGGTTGCTCTTTCACTGCACCTAATTTAAGCTTCAATTTAGCAAACATATGCTTAAAACCATTCTCACAATACATCTACTATACACTGACTATTTAAATATTAACTACATACTTCACTGCTCTGCATAGAAGGAATCAAAACTAGCTACATACACCTATGTAAAAAATTATTGTCTCATCTTAGAAATTTCTAAAAACTAGAATCTATACTTAATTATGATCAGTCACATTCCATGCAAATCTAAAGCTGGGTAATACTCTATTGATATCTGGCAGAATAATTTAAGATCCAAAGTTTGCTACTCAAGGCAGAGACAATAATTCTTTTCCCAAAGGTGAAATCTTTCATTTGACTAGGAAAAAGTTGTCATTCTGTGCGTACGGTAGCTTAGTCAAATCGATTCCCAATAAAAGTTCAGACTAATCAAAATTTTTTCCCAAGTAAATAATTGTTTCAAAAATAATCCCCAAATAATCTAATCATATCAAGTGTCAACATTCTAGCACCAGACTAAACCAGCATAGTTGTTTTATTGTGAGGGTGGTGAGGCACTGGTACAGATTGCCAGAAGCTGTGGATTCTCCATCCCTGGAGGTGCTTAAGGACAGAATGGATAAGTTGTTGAGCAACCTAATCTAGTGGAAGGTTTTCTCACCTATAGCAGGGGGATGGAATTGCATGAGCTTTAAGATACCTTCCAACCAAAACAATTCTAAAATTCTATAGATAACAGGAAGTGTTATGTTAATACTTACTTTCGCAGGTATCTAGTAATTTTCCTTTATAACATAATTCCTGTACAGTTGAAATTTATTTGCATAAGTGTTTGTAAATGTGTGTTTTGTCTCATATAATCAAACTACCATGTACCATTTATGCCAGAGTCATTTATTCATATGTCCAAATCAAAGAACAAAATGCATTTATTTGTTGTAAGTCTGTGTACTTTTAGCTGTTGATTTGTCTGTGTGGGAATATCTGTCTGTGAGGGAATATAAATATAAAAATATATATCAATTTATGAGTGCAACTCCCATGTGCATACTCAATGCAAAAAACACCCTCTTATGGAAAAACTGACATGAAAATGTCACTAGTTTTTCCATTAAGTGTCTTCATACAGAAAGTTACACCAGTATAGCTATTACTGCATAAACAACTTTAGCACATTTTTATGTCAATAAACACTGAAACAATAAGAACAACAATAATAAATTAAAAGAAAAGGCTAAAACTTAGGTGGAGCTCATACAACCAACCAGAAGTAAGTAAATTCTTTGAGTTTAAAACTTATCTAATCAAGACTTGTAGGAAAATATTTGAAAAAATTACTGGTATAAAAGATATTACTAATAATGGATGAATCAGGGAGATTATGACCATTTAGGAATATTCTGTAATGAAGCAATGCTTAAAAGATATTCATCATTAATAGAATGTGTATATAGTTGAAACTGAATGNATCCCCAAATAATCTAATCATATCAAGTGTCAACATTCTAGCACCAGACTAAACCAGCATAGTTGTTTTATTGTGAGGGTGGTGAGGCACTGGTACAGATTGCCAGAAGCTGTGGATTCTCCATCCCTGGAGGTGCTTAAGGACAGAATGGATAAGTTGTTGAGCAACCTAATCTAGTGGAAGGTTTTCTCACCTATAGCAGGGGGATGGAATTGCATGAGCTTTAAGATACCTTCCAACCAAAACAATTCTAAAATTCTATAGATAACAGGAAGTGTTATGTTAATACTTACTTTCGCAGGTATCTAGTAATTTTCCTTTATAACATAATTCCTGTACAGTTGAAATTTATTTGCATAAGTGTTTGTAAATGTGTGTTTTGTCTCATATAATCAAACTACCATGTACCATTTATGCCAGAGTCATTTATTCATATGTCCAAATCAAAGAACAAAATGCATTTATTTGTTGTAAGTCTGTGTACTTTTAGCTGTTGATTTGTCTGTGTGGGAATATCTGTCTGTGAGGGAATATAAATATAAAAATATATATCAATTTATGAGTGCAACTCCCATGTGCATACTCAATGCAAAAAACACCCTCTTATGGAAAAACTGACATGAAAATGTCACTAGTTTTTCCATTAAGTGTCTTCATACAGAAAGTTACACCAGTATAGCTATTACTGCATAAACAACTTTAGCACATTTTTATGTCAATAAACACTGAAACAATAAGAACAACAATAATAAATTAAAAGAAAAGGCTAAAACTTAGGTGGAGCTCATACAACCAACCAGAAGTAAGTAAATTCTTTGAGTTTAAAACTTATCTAATCAAGACTTGTAGGAAAATATTTGAAAAAATTACTGGTATAAAAGATATTACTAATAATGGATGAATCAGGGAGATTATGACCATTTAGGAATATTCTGTAATGAAGCAATGCTTAAAAGATATTCATCATTAATAGAATGTGTATATAGTTGAAACTGAATGTGTCATATGAGCATATGTGCAATAGCAAGAATGCATTATCAAAGATATAATGTCTGTTTAAGATTTTTACAGTTGTAGTGGTTTAAAATGGTTTAGGGAATTGTTTAGGTGGTTGAGTCACTTTCCCTGGGGGTGTTTAAAAGGCAGGTGGGTGAGGTGCTGAGGGGTATGGTTTAGTGTTTGATAGGAATGGTTGGGACTCGATGATCCAGTGGATCCTTTCCAACCTAGTGGTTCTATGATTCTATGATTGTATCATAAATTACTGGCTGAGCTTTGTTGAACACAAGAATTATATGGAGAAATAACCAAAGCAGTCATACAGAGCAGAGTAAAACAAAACAGTCAGAGTTGATTAAAACCAATCTATTTAAATGAATAAAAAAGTAAATAAATAGCATCACCTGACACTCCAAAAGGCAAAGGTTCCTGGGGAGCTAAATATAGAATCTGTAAGCTTTTGTGAAATGACTGAAATTTCAGCTGGTGAGTCTAATAGAGACCTGCAGTGAAGCTCATGTGGCAGTCTTATAAATTCCACTCCCTTCCTTTCACAAATTTTCAACTCATGTGTCTTGTTAGCTTGGCCAACTCACAGCTACAGGCTTTCAGAAAAGCTACAGTGATGTTAAAAATGAAAACAGGGAGACTGTATCTTTATAAGATGCTCCACTGGCAGTAACAGGAATAATGGTTTTACAGGGCACAACCATAGCAAGATTGTTTTAAACATTACTGCAACATGTTCACATATGGTTCTGTCTCTACAAACATGCAAATTTACGTCAGCTTCATGAAAGGGAAAATAGGCTGCTCATCCCCTATGTTAAAAAAAAAAAATCTCATTTGTAACTGACACTTTAACAGAGCAGCTGCAATAGTTTACTATTAAGGTATTTTCCATGAGAATTTAAAGGCTGACAGATTTCACAAGAAATAGACAGCTTGAAAGCTGATGTTTAATAATTATAATATATTCTCCTTAGGGATGTGTCAGTACTTTACAGTTCTTTCCCAAACTTTTCCTTCCTCTGTTTCATGGTGTTTTCTCTCATCTCAGGTATGCATTCTTTCCATTCTACTACTATCTTCATGTTTAAACTCCCTTTTACTTTCTCCTCTATTCAGAATTAGTCTTAAGTACTCTCTCTCTCTCTCATATTCTTTTTTGGCTTGGTTCTCTGTCCTTTCATTTATTATTCTCCATTGTACCCTAATTACTTTTATTGCTCTCAAGCTGTAGATTAGTGTTGTAAACAGCGTTTAATGCTTCCTTTGCCATCTTCCTTTCTTCATTCGCTTGCGTTACTTTTTCTCCTTTAGCCTTCTGGAGACCCCTACTTTTCCTATAAAGCCACTATAAAGTGACTCCCTATTCTTTTATGTTTAAGCTTACTGAATTAATACAACTAAATGCCATTTCAAGTATATTAAGCTCTTCAGTGGCATTCTTCTTTTGTATGTTGTCTTCTTTTTCTTTAAATACTTCCAAGATAATGGATTGTCAATTAATTAGAAACAGTTAATCTTCACTAACAGAATAAACATTACGTGTTTGTGTGTCTTGGGACCTCCTAAACTAATTTTTATGACCATGTTGTTAACTGTTCTTATGACTTGGCAGGCTGTCAATGGAAATAAAAATTCACTGAGTAGATGTCCAGGCCATAGTTTGTAGAATGTTTTCTTTAAGCAGGATGTTCCTACACCTGCTCTTCTTCCCTTTGGTTACTGCTTGTTCCCAGGCTGCTTTGTCTTTAAGAAAGACAGTTTTGGGCAGACATACAGATGAATTATCTTCCCCAGCATAAAGACAGACAAAAATTTTAAGCCAACTTAACCAAAGAAGAAGCAAAAATAGATAAAAACATGTGGTAGAGAAGATCTGCAAGTACTGCTGGAGGAATATGTCTCCTACAGACTCTAAACTGAGGGGGTAAAAAAGAAAAGGAAGGGGAGCATACACAGGAGAAAAGAACCAAACAGTATGATATCTACTTAGCATGTGTAATACAGAAAGAAAAACTGATTAAAATGATATTTTTAAAAAGGTATCTCTGGAGGAATGGTTGCCATAATGCAAAAAGTAATCATAAATTATTCATACCTGCTGAAGTTGGTTCCTCTTCAACTGAGGCTATGCATAAAGGCAGCAGTGGAGTGATGGTGGTAGAGACACAGGGAAGGAGAAAAGAAGGGAAGAGAGAAAAAAACACAGATGAAGAAATCCATATAGTCCTAATTGTTATATTATTAAAATTTTCTTAACATAAAAGAAATAAGACATCATGAAAAAAACTTTATCCTAAAGAACTTGATAAATTTTAGTAATGGATGTTTCATCTTAATGGAGAATTAAGCTAAAATGAGTTAAGGTCTTAGTTTACTTTTATAAAATTTACCCTCCTAACCCTTCCATCTAATTTAGCTAGTAAGATACGCCGAATACTGCAATAGCAAAGCTCAGCAGAAAAGTTTCAGCCAACTTCTCTGTAGTGAAATTCACTGCCAGAACTAGCTGTTAGTACTAAAAAGGAGTTGTTCTTAAGGTAAAGCCTTCTGAAAAATCAACAACAGGACCAAGTTATTTAGTCAGCTAATTGAAGATGCTGTCTTATGACACAGCTAAGCCAGTTGATGGTTAGCATTTAATGAGAGGCGTGGTCAACACCTTTTTCCTGTCTCTTCATCCTACACTCCTCTTGTTTCCTTCAGTTTCTTTCAAACATGGTGCTGGCAGTAATGAATGAATGATCCTGAAATTAGGTAGTCAGGCAGAAAAAAAAGGCAGTTTTGGGGTTTAGTGTTTTACTGCTAGGTTGAGGGTGGGAAGGCTGTTGCCTATTGGACTCTCTATTCCAGATGTTTGTCTGAGGAAAGCAATAAAACTTCCTATCTTCATACTAGAACCTTTCCCTTTTGGTGACAGATAACCAGTAAATTGCCTTAACTTAACATCACAAACTACCTTTGACTGTTGACTATTTATTACCCTTACATTCAAAAGAAAGATGCAGATGTATTCACAATAAAACTGTATTTTAAAAATACATCGGTGACCTAGTTCTTCCTCTCCTTGTAGTCATTATGTTCCATACACACGTACTTCATTAAAAACTTCTCAGAATTTTACAAAGTTTTCACTGGCAGAAAAAAAACCAGTAATCAACTTTTCCTTACTTGGATACTCTAAAAACACCCAGAAGTGTAGTGGACAGGTGTGGTTTGACTCAATGATGTCAAAGGTCCTTTTCAATCAAGTCTTTTTCAACCAGACTTTTTCTAAGTCTGAAAGGGCTCTCCATAAATGTGATATTGAGACCCTGTTATGTGTACTTCTATTTTTTTCTCTTCTACCAAGTCTTTTCTACAAGTTCAAATGGAAGCTCCTTATCTCCGATCTTCTGTAGAATCAGTTCCATACATACAGTGCTCCCACAGCTGAGGCAAACACTGATCAACTTTGCTGGCTTCAGAGCTTGCCTTTGGCATGGCTAAACATTTCAGACATTTTCTCAAAGATCAGTCCTGTGCTTGGTAAGTTGAATTGTTCGGCTTCAATATCACTCCATGGATTATGCTAGGTGAAATTAGGCAAGGACCAGGAAGATCTTTCCTCTCCTTAGTGAAACTTCATCAGACATAGCAGAGACTTTGTCAGCAGACACTCAACTGCATTTGAGACTAAATATAAAACTTCATTCGATTCAGTGCAATATTCTATATGCAACTGTGTGTGACAATTAATGCTGGACACAGGTTATTTATAACTGCAGAATAGCATGTTGTCCTTTGGGGGCTGTCAAATCTAATCCACAGAAAATAATGAATTACTGTCTGAAACACCAGATAACCATCTTGTCTCTAAAGTTTTCTGTGGTAAATAGGTGATTTTTATTTACATAGCTTGGTGTTCAGATAAACACTTAAGAAGGCTACTTTACAAGAGCAGGACATTATGAAATGCAGAATCTAAAATGGTCTAAACGGGTTACTCTGTAGGCTAACCTTTTCCATTTATAACTCCTCAATTAGTGTCTAGATATGTATTTAGAAAGTACATTAATCCATTTTTAAGTGTACATACATAAAGATCACTTCAAACTTTTAAATTTCACAATAGCAATTCTTTTAGTGTATAATCACCAAATGTAAGTAATATGTGTTTGCAAGAGTAGATTTCAAGACAATTAAAGAAAGAAGATAGAATAACACCCTGTTATTTCTAAATTAAACTGATCAGACACATAATTAGTTCAATAACATGACAGCTAATTCCACAGAAAAGAAACCAAGCATTTAAATCTTAACAGAATCACAAGTAAATAAGCAAACTAAAAAATAAATCAATCAAGTACATTGTAATTTCTCAATGTACCAGTGTCAGAGAGGACTGCACAAACAGAACAGAAGATGGAAGCTAGTTATAAGTTCTGTAATATTTACAAAACCCGAATTCTGTATTAGCTGCAAGCTCCACTGCCGTTTGAACAACAAATAATTAAAAGTACTAGTAACTGTATTAAATGTGGTTAAACAGAATAGTCCAATTATACAAAGAATATTCATTCCCGTAGCATTTTTTTTCAGACTGCTATCTGAATAATACTCTTACACTTAAGTTCAAAACTGGATTCTATTAACACCTTGATGGTTGTTTCAGTGCAACCATTCTGCACTTAGGTACACATCTACATAAAATACATTAAATAGGATAACTGAATCTCAGCTGAAACAAATATTCAGATGTCAGTATAGCTATGCCAAAAATACTACGTTTCTGTTTATTTCATTAATTTTTACTATCTGACTGTGGCTGTAGGCTTGTTCAAGATTAGGCTATGTTAATTTCTTATCTGAGTTAGACCAGACCTAGTGAGAACAGGTTATGCAAAATGCAAAAGGTCTGCTTTCTATTTGTCAATATGGTATTTATTAACACTAGGCAGAAATTAAAGTTGTATACTAAAATAAATAGTAAAACATAGCTATGAACTTGTTTGTACTTAACGCACACTTTAAAAAAAATCTCTTGCTCTATGTGCCAGGACTTATTTCACTCCTTGTAGCTTGATAAACCATGCTTAAAATAACAGCCTTCAGCAAGCTGTTACAATCTCAAAGAGTACACTATTTTTGCTTTATCATACTGGCTCAAATGCAGTGCCAGCACTCTGCTTTCTCCTTGTTAAGGAAATGCACCAAATCATCACACCAAAAATATCCTACATAACAACAGTTTTGAGTTTTTTAACCCCATCGGCAGGGATTAAAAACTTCAAGTTATTTTAAAAAAAGGATTTATACAATGATTCATTTCCATAGTAATTATCTTTAATTTACTTTCTTTACTAATTTCAGAGAGTTGGAGTAAGTTGTAATTGCCTAACACAACCAAGCTGGCACAAGCTGATGATTCATGCTGGGTAGTGGATGATCAACTGACTGCAAAGTAGTGAGACTCACCCCAACAAGTTAGGTATTTGACAAAAAAACTCTGAAAACCACCACAGACTTCCCCAAATCATGGTCTGATAATAGCTTTTAATACATCATTGACAAAATATAATAAGACATATGGCAGCACAAACATTGGGGTTTTTTTATTTTATAGAGAAAATCTGGTGTTCACTTTAGAAAACTTAATCATGTTCTCCTTAGAGGTGAATAAAACTGCACAACAGCAGCAAGGGAAAAAAATCCAATAAGCCACTGGCAAATCTGGAAAGTGTATACCAGAACACATTTTGTCCAATTTATATTACCTTAACATAGATAATATAAGAAGGCAATGCTTGGCTTATATGTAAATACTATGCCAGATTTCTGATTATTTATGTTACAATGGTGGAAGCCTTGACAGATCTGGGAAAAATCTGAACCCTTTTGCAACTTGCAAAAAGTAGATTCAGTGTAACAGTGAGTTCTACTGTTATATATTATTATGTATTGCATTAGATTTGCATTTATATTAAAGAACTTGTTAAATTCACATTAATGTGAAAGACAATTGACTTTAATGTTCAAATAAAATATAAGACTCATATGAAAGAACAAACTTAGATATATTATCTTTATGGAAAAGGATATGCAAGAACTCTATAATATTATCCAAATGACCCAGCTGTGAACAGCAGGTGCAACAAGTAAATAATATTTTTCTGAATGCAACATCAAAAATAAATTATATGCTGCTCAGCATCAAATCTCAGGATCTCAGAGGACCTGCACACCATGAATACTGACTGACTGACTTTCCAAAATCTCAGCATCCATCATTAAGAACATGATTTTAAAGCTTCAGGCATTTAATTGAAAACACGTGCTTAAGAATCATAGAAACACTTGGTTGAAAAAGACCATCGAGATCATCAAGCCGAACAATTCCTGTCGGCTACAAAATCACATCTCTAAGCACTTCACCTACTCATCTGTTAAACACCTTCAGAGATAGGTACTCGACTACATCCCTGAACAGCCCCTTCAGTGCCCAACAACCCTTTTGATGAAGAAGTTCCTCCTAATACCCAATCTGAACCTCCAATGGCACTACTTGAAGCCATTCCCTATCACCTATCACTTGGGAGAACAGACCAGCACCCACTTCTCTACAATCTCTTTTCAGATAGTTGTAGATAGTGATAAGGTTTCTCCTCAGCCTTCTTTTCTATAGGCTAAACAACCCCAGTTCCCTCAGCTGCTCCTCATAAGACTTTTTCTCCATCCCCTTCACCAGTGTTGTTGCTCTTCTCTGGCCCAGGACCTCTATGTCTTTCTTGTAAAGAGGGACCAAAAACTCAACACAGTATTCAAGATGCGGCTTCAGCAATGCTGAGTACAGTGGAAGAATAACTTCCCTAGTCCTGCTGGCTGCGCTGTTTGATACAAGCCAAGATGCTATTGGTCTTCTTGGCCACTTGGGCACGCTGCTGATTCATTTTAAACCAGCTGTCAACCAACAGCCCCAGGTCCTTCTCTGCCAGGTAGTTTTCTAGCCACTTTCCTCTAAGCCTGTGGCACTACACACAGCTGTTGTGTCTAAAGTGCAGAACTTGGCACTCGGTCCTGTTA
This sequence comes from Piaya cayana, assembly GCA_013389865.1. Classification (NCBI taxonomy): domain Eukaryota; kingdom Metazoa; phylum Chordata; class Aves; order Cuculiformes; family Coccyzidae; genus Piaya; species Piaya cayana. The sequence goes on along the minus strand of WAAB01023543.1, from coordinate 14,443 downwards.
AATCTCATGCCATTGGTCTCAGCCTATTGATCCAGCCAGTTCAAATCCCTCTGTAGATCCTCCCTACCCTCAAGCAGATGGGTGTTTCCTCCTAGCTCAGTGTCATCTGCAAACTTACTAAGGGTACACTCAATCCCTTTATCCAGGTCACTGATAAAGATTTCAAATGGAACTGGATCCAGCACTGAGCTCTAGGGAACACCACTTATAACTGGCCTCCAATTGGATTCAGCTCCATTTAGCACCACTCTTTGATAGAGTGTGCCAGTTTTTTACCCAGCAGAGGGTACGCCTGTCCAGGCCAGTGGTAACCAGTTTCTCCAGCTGAATATTGTGAGGAAACAATGTCAAAGGTTTTATTGAAGTTCAAATACACTATATCCACAGCCTTTCACTCATCCATTAATTGAGTCACCTTGTCATAGAAGGAGATTGGTTAGTTTGGCAGGACCTGCCTTTCATAAATGAGTTGTGATTGGTCCTAATCACCCAGTTGTCTTACATGTGCTGTGTGACAGCACTCAAGATGTCCTGCTCCCTGACCTTCCTGGCATCAAGGTCAGACCGACAGACCTGTAGTTCCCTGGATTCTCCCTCTGAACTTCCTTGCAAATGGGTTTAATACTATACAACCTCCAGTCAAGAACTTTCAACAGTCAGCCAGAACTGCTGGTAGATGATGTTTGCCAAGCACCTCTTCCAGCAGCTTTAATACCCTTGGGTGGATCCCATCCAGCCCCATAGACTTGTGAATGGCTAATTGTCCAAGCAGGTCTCTAACCATCTCCTCTTGGATCATTGGTGCTTTGTTCTGCTCCCCCTCCATGTCTTCTGGCTCAGCAGGATGAGCACCCAGAGAATGTCTCATCTTACTATTGAATACTGAGGCAAAGAAACCATTAGGTACCTCATCTTTATCCCCATCCTTTGTCACTATTGTTTCCACTGCACCTAGTAAAGGATGGAGATTTTCTTTGGCCCTCCTTTTGTTCTTAATATATTTGCAGTAATATGTTTGCTATCTTTCACAGAACTGGCTAATCAAAGTTCTAGTTGGGCTTTAGATTTTGATTTTATCTCTCTATGATGTCACTTGATCCTTGCAGTCCTCCTGAGATATCAGGACCTTCTTCCAATGACCATATACTTTCCTCTTTTTTTCTGAGATCCACTCAGAGGTCTCTGCTCAACCAAGCCAGTTTTCTTCCCTGCCAGCTCATTGTCCAGTATAGGGGGATGGCCTGCTCTTATGCCACCAGGATTTCCTTCTTAAAAAGCAACCAGCCCTGATGTACTCTTTTGCCTTTTAGGACTACCACCCATGGAACTTTGTCAACCAGCCTTCTAATCAGTCCAAAGTCTGCCCTTTGGAAGTTCAATGTGGCCATTCTGCTGATCCCCCTCCTTAATTCTCCTAGAAATAAAAATCCTATCGTCTCATGATCCCTGTGCCCCAGGCATCCTCCAACCTTCACATCTCCCACAAGGCTCTCTCTGTTCACAAATAGCACGTCCAGTGGGGCACTTTCCCTAGTCAGCTCACTCACCAGTTTTGTCAGAAAATTGTCTTCCACACACTCCAGGAACTTCCTACACTGTTTTCGCCTTGCTGTATTCTACTCCCAGCAGACATCTGGGAAGTCGAAGTCTCTGCTGAGGACAAAAGCTAGTGGTGTGAGACTTATTCCAATTGCTTGTAGAACTCATCAGCCTCTTCTTCCTGGCTGGGTGGTCTGTAGCAGACTCCTACCATGATATCTGCCTTATCGGGTGCTCTAATGATTTTTACCCATAGACAGTCAACTCATCATCACTATAATTAAGCTCAAAGCTGTCAAAATACTTTCTAACATAGAGGGCTATCCTACCACCTCTGCTTTCTTGCCTATTCAGCCTGACAAATTTATAGCCAACCACTGCAGCACTCTAGTTAGATGAGTCATCCTACCACATTTTCATAATGGCAATTATATTGTAATTTTCTTGCTTTACAATAAATTCTGCTTTGTACTGCTTTTTGCCTGTGCTACATGCATTGTTATAGATGTACTTCAGTTGGACTGTTGATCCTGTTATGTTCTTGAGGGGAAGAGTCTAAATTCCTAAGTGACCACGCACTAAATTTTCTAACACATCCACCTCTATGTCTTTGCTGCCAAAGTGCTATTCCCCACTTCTTCTGAGGTGGCAGACTGAAGGGCTTCTGTAGCACACTATCCCTCAGACACTGGAATGCCATTACCAGGCTTTTCCTTATCAAGTCTGGTTTTGAACCCCACCTTCCTCACATCTAGGTTAAAGCTCTATTGGTGAGCGCTGCTAGTTTCTTGGTAAGTATCCTTTTGCCCCCTGGGGACAACCGTACACTATCCTTAGACCACAACCCCCTTGTTGTGCAGGTCAACATATGGTCAGAAAACCTGAAGTTTTGCTCCTTACACCAGGTTTGGAACCAGGTATTTATTTCCTGGCTCTTCCTACTCCTTCCCTCATCATGCAGTAGGAATGACAGAGGAGAACACTGGGCACCCAATCCCTTCACCATTCACCCCAAGGTCCTGAGGTACCTTTTAATTGTCCTCAGATTTCGTGTTGGGATTTCATTACTGCCTACTTGGAAAATCAATAGTGGATAGTAACTCATGGGCCTGACTGGAGGTGGATTTTTTATTTCTACATCTCTGACAGAGACCCCAGGTAGGCAGCAGACTTCCCTGTGTAATGGGTCCGGTCTACATATCGAGTTTTCTTTTCCCTTCAGAAGAGAGCCCTCTGTGACCATGACCTGTCTTTTCTTCTTAACAGAAGCCATTTTGAGGGATGGCTTAGGATGTCTTAACCTAGGGAATGTTTCTAGACTGTGAGTCACATCATCCTCACTGAGGTTTGGTTCCACTTGCAGAGTTTCATGTCTGTTGTGAAAGGGAACCTGGGAGGCTGAGCCTGACACAGGGTGACACATATCCTGTACAAAGCAGGAACATGCTGCCATTCCCCTCAATCTCCTAAATTTCTCTCTACAGATGAATGGAGAGAGGATGAGGAGTCCTCTAACACATGACGCACGCCTGCCTGTTGGGCCTGAGACAGGGATCATGGGATGTTGCAGTGTTCAAACTCCCTCTCACAATCCCTGATGGTCTTCAGCCTGTTCACCTCCTCCAGGAGTTCAATCACCAAGGAGAGGAGTTCCTTCATCTGAGCACAGCTCCAAGAAGTGATTTCTCCACTGGTGTCCAATGCAAGAAGGAGGGGTGTGCATCCTGCAGCCCAGAATCTTGCTGTCAGAGTGCAACCTCTCAGTGATTAGCTGCATCAGTTATTGCTGGCACAGAATATGGAACAGCATTAGTTTTCTGCCGAGTGGACACCATTGTTCCCTGGTCCTCCTGGTCAAGGTCCAGGATCATCCCTGGGCCCTCCCTGCACATCCAGCCTGCTTGTCCTGTCTGTATAAAGTGCTGTGCCACCTTTTTCTGATGTGCCACACACTGCTTTGCCTTCTCCTGTTCTCTGTATTCTGGTTGTTGTCATTCCCTAGGGGTAAAACCTTGTCTCTTTACCCTGCCTCCCTATTCAGGGGTAACTTCAGGTAATTTTTCCATAAACCAGCTCAATCTTTGGTCTTCAACATGGCCCTCTGTGCAGTACTGGGATGACTGATAAGGCAACCCCTCAACAAGTAGAGAGCTGAAGTAAGCCCTGTTTTCCAACTATCCCCTTTTGCATCAAAACCTCACTGTCTCCCATTGTCAGCTTAAATGTACTAAAGACACCTTGAAGCCACAGTTCAGATGATTAATGCTATCTCACTACTTCAGAACAGCTGACAACAAACTCAGCTGGTTGCCACTGCAACAACTGATATAAATGTCACACCTAATTATAAAGAGGAGGAGCAAACACTATGGAAAACAGACTGTTTTCAAGATGCAGGAATCTGATGACTCTGGAAAACATGCCATTTATGCCAGTCAATTAAATACTCATCTGTTAGTGTAAGTAAAAACTTTTTATCTTGCAGTTTTACAGTGAGGTTGGATTTACTCTATTACTGTGCATTAATTTTAATTGTAATACTGGGATGCCAGCACATCCTTCAGCATTCACAGGCCCTTGAGGACATCAGTGTCTACTTCTAGCTTCAACTGGCTATTATGTGTTTGCAGCTATTCCTGAAAAAAAAAAGAAAAAACCCAAACCAAAAGCAAAAAAACCCAGCCCCAGCCATCCCCCAACAAAAAAAAAGAAGGAAGACAAAAAGCAACTCACTAGTCATGTCAGAGATAACTTGCTATGAACTGATAAAACTCCGCATGGATGAGAGACGTTAAATGGAAACAGAGTCATTAATTAAGAAATCCTAGACATGCCTGTGGAACTTAATAGTGGACATCTATCACTTTTCATAGGTTTATATCTACTTAAACACTTGAAGCATATGAAAAACTTACTCTTTCTTCTCTTCATTATTTTATTTCAAGAAATAAATCTCTAACAGAAAGTGATTATCTGAGAAAAAGCTCATGTATTATTAAAATCTAGATTATTAGTGTCTTAATATACAGTCTTAGAAATGTCAATAAAGGTGGCTACTTCACTCTTAGTGGCTTTACTTTTATCCTAAGCATCAGAACCTGGTGCTGAATGAGAATATGTTTAATTATGAAATAAAGTATTTATTTAGGTGAAGTTCTATATTTTGTAGAAGACAATATTATTTTTTTTGTTAGTCCCTTCACATTTACAACTCTGTAGAATAAGGTAATCAATGGAATGCCCACCACATCTAATATTTGATGAGATGTTCTTCTTAAAGAAAACAGCATAAAAATATTCAGTTTTAAAACAACTATTCAGTTCTTAGTCAGCTGCAGTTCTTGCCAAAGTTTCAAGTACTGCCAAACATTGTACTTAAAAAGTTTTACTTCTGAAACCAGGATCAGTCTGTCATGACTTGAAATACCACACGGTTTTACATCCATATGCACTACTGTATGCAGTTTTGAAAATATGTGTGTGTTCCAAAACAGCAAAGATTTTAATCAGAAAATATCTAGCATTTTTATGTTCCAAAATAAGTGCAAATAGTTAAGTGACTAAGACTGTAGATCACTGTACAGTAGACTTTTCTTCTTTAGTTTTTAAAAAGCCTTCTCCAGCATCCAAATGCATAATCTGAAAATTAAATACTTTAGAAGGCTGTAAAATACAGTTATGGTTAAGTAACTACCTGCTGGCATGTTACACTTAAGGCAGCAAAAATCTATCCAGGATGTCCCCATAGTTATACATGAAAGGCACCTACCAAGCCAAAGGATTTCATACTTTCACACTTCAGTCACTTGCCTAAAGCATTTTCACTCAGTGGTTTTATGTGTTTTCTTATGTAAACAGGTTATTTCAAAGTAACACCAGTAAATTAATAATGATAAAAATGAGAATTTTTATTTTATGGATATTCTCCCTTTTGGGAAAGAAAGCACACAACTCACATTAAAGACCAATCATACGCTCAATGTGCTTGAGTGTGGTTTTGGACTTATATATGGTTCTGGAGTAGCTCTCTCACTGCAGATGTGTACCCAAGTGCTTGATCCAGCCCAAGTCATCAAGATACCTGGGTGTTATGTAAGATACCATTCCTTTGTACTATGGTCTGAAAACATCTTCCATCTCAGCCTGCAGAGAACAGAGTATAACTAAGAGGGTAATTTAATATGCTTTTGAGAACAGTTTATTCAAAGCAGGGAAAGCCCTGACACTTGCTTTCTGTGCAAGGAAGGAGCGCAAGACTTTCTCAAAGGTACAGAAATTCAGGCTGAAATAAAGTGTGACTGAGATAAGCAAAGGTTGAATGGGTTTGAGCGTCGCCAAATCTTCCACCAGAAATCAGAAGATAGAATTATGACCATGCTACTTGGCAACATTCAATATCTAACATCTAACAGAATGAGGGAAGATTAAAAAAAACATTAAACAATGTTCAAAACAGAGCAGAAAATAGCAGTGAAGATGAAGAAACTCCAACTCTACATGGTCATGTAACACCAGATAGCAACTTTAATGTACAAAATTGCTGTGAGGCTATTGTGACATTTTTTACCCTAGATTAACCTCAGCCAGCATGCAAATTTTGTCCAGACTGACCAGCTTACTTCACTGAAATACATACTAGGAAGTTCAATAAACACACAGGAAAACTAAACAGCTTTCAAGCCCTAACATTTCAGGACAAATATGTATCCTGCAATTTTCAGTGCTTTCCCAAATACATTGTGGTTTTTCGCATATTTTCTAATATGGCAGTTACAAAGATTGTATCACCATCCTTTCTGAGGAAACGAACCAGTATAAACCAACAGGTAATTTTATCATCATATGAAAAGTCTTAAGATTGCAGCAAAATATTATGAAAATTATTTACTAGCCCCTGTTTCATAGACAATACTCTACAACGTATTAAACAATAATACATAGGACTAGAGCCATACTGTTCTCAGTTCAAATGCCTTGCTTGGTTCATAGGCCCTACAGAAGAATTAACTACCTTTTTTTTCTAAGTCCAAGTCTACAGTACTCTATTCAGCATGACTGAGGGTCAGTGTAGTGCTTTACTGAGATAATTTCCATACTCCACAATCTTCACTACAGAAAATGTGAGCTGTAAACTCTATAACATGCCCAGAGGAGAACTCAAAAGAGCAGGTGGCACTTAAAATGAAGGATGTGGCATTAGACAAGTCCTATGCAGGGAAACCTATTGCTTTGGTGTGGTACATGTTTTTTAATTGATTTTTAGTAATTTTAGGGGCAGGAAATACACCATGATAAACCTACATAGCATGCACATGGATATAGAAAAGACTATAGTCCTGGTATAAGAAAGGCAAAACAGATGTTTTCAAGTGAATAAAACAATATTTTGGTTTACCAGGTAAGTTTTGGAGACTGGAATATTGCTTAAGGAATGACTGACATACTAATATTCACATCCAGCTTTTCTGACTGGGCAGAAACAAAAGAAAATCCTATTACATTTTCAGTTAATACTGGTTTTATAATATAAACTTTAGTACAACTGAAGTAATAACCTGAATAAATTTGGATCTACTATTGTTTGATATTGAAAAATATATGTTGAAAAATACATAAGATATAATCTGTCAAAATTTGTCAATAATGTCTAGCTTCAATAAAACATTGTTCTCACCTAGATCTTAAAGAATTTACTATGGTATGTCTATGTTAAAAGCAGCCGAAATGACTTGTAGAAAATATCAGCTTATCTAAGGAAATCTCCAGAGGCCACATTGAACCTGGACTTTTTAAAACTTAGCACACTGTTCTGCCCTAAAGTATGAGCTGCAAAGCAGCTTACCTTAAACCTGGGGCAGTTTGAACAGATTACTGTGATCTAGACTAGTTTTACTGAGCCTGAGAAGTTCTTTACTGACAACTGTATTTCAACAAACAGAAATGTCAAGAGAAACATGCTTAAACATAGCTGTAAAAGCAAATATTTTTCTCTCTTGCTACCAGTAAGGTGGCTTTCCTCCATGCAGTGAATGAAGGCAAGAGGGAACATGGTGATATGAGGTAAAAAAATGGCATGAGGTTTCTTTATTCTCAGAAATCACACATTTTTCCCCTTACCGTGTCATGTATATACTACTCTCAATTTTTCAGAAAAAAATTAGAACTTGAGTACTCAAGCCTTTCTGTTATGAACAAGTGAAGAAAATTTAGCTCAATTTTAGTTTTATCTTAATGAATAAAGCCACTAGAATTCAAAAGTTAATCAGCCTCTCTGACTTCATCCCTGTAAGAAGTATTTTCACTGCAGTTGTCAGTCAACACTCTGGTGCTCCTCCATGCCTTTCAATTTTCATTAGTGTAGGAGTCAGGCACACTTATTCTAAGCTATGTTTCTTTAAGATTTTTTTTTCAGTCCCAGTACATTGATTTTCTGAAACCAATTTCACTCTTACTTTTCCATACATTTCTCAGAGCAGATATATTTATTCTCCACACATCATCTTCCATCAGAAACCGAGCCCTATATTTTCAGAAGATGCTTAGCACAATCTCCAGTGGGTGCACTTCAAAGGCAATGCCAACTAGCACCTCCCACCATGAGAAATAAGGACTATTGGACTCTGGTGAGCTGTGTTAAAAATCTGTCCTTCCTTCCTTTTGATTTTCCCTCTTTGGTGCTGCTAACAGATGGTAAAACCTCTCCTGGCATTACTCCCTCCCAGCTGATGTTTGATAGAGTCTAGAGCACACTCACATCCCCAGAGGACATCACTGCAGCCCGTCTGAAAACCAAGCATTATGCTTCTTATAATCTCTTCTCCTCAGCAGTTGAGATGTTGCAAATGCTTTTTCCTTGGTTGCTTCAGTTCAGGATAATATAAATCATTACTTTGATCCTTGCTTCTACCTTAGAATCCTTAGATTCAGTAGGGCCTTGTGTTCTTTGTAAAAAAGGCATACAGAAATGCAAGATATACACAGAAAGCTGTAAGGAACTCTGAGCCATTGAGAACAAGACACATATTCTTACATTAGGAAGGACTGTACAATTGAAGAGAAACAAAATACACTTCTTTTTACTCAACTTTTTTCCCTTTATTTCCTACCTTTTGATCTCTTTACATAGCAATCCAAAATGAACTTTATGACATGTTGACTACTATATTCCTTCAGAACAGAAAAAACATGGGTCTGTTAGGGCGAGACCAGAGGAGGGCCATGAAGATAATCTGAGACATGTAACAACTCCCATATGAGGACCGACTGAGAGCACATGTCTTGTTCAGCCTAGACAAGAGAAGGCTCCAGAAAGACCTTATAGCAGCTTTCCAGTACTTAAAGGGGGGCCTTCAGGAAAGCTGGGGAGGGGCTCTGTATAAGACAATGCACGGACAGGATGAGGGGTAATATCTTTCAGCAGAAAAAGAGGAGCCTTGGATAGGATATTAGAAGGAAACTTTTTATTATGAAGACAGTGATGTACTAGAATGGGGTGTCTGGAGAAGCTGTGGAGAAGCTGAAGTTCATCCTGGCTCATCCCAGGCTGTATGAGGCTATAGGCAACCTGATGTAGTGGAAGGTGTCAATACTCTTGGCAAGATAGTTATAATTAGATGATCTGTAAGGTCTTTTACAAACCAAACTATTATTATAGACTCTATGATTCTATGATATTATCATTACTGAAGTACATTAGATCTAAAAGACAAATTACACCAACAGTGATGTAAAAGATCCTATTGCTTCCACAGTCATTATCTGTAACATTCAAGGTAAATGCATTTAACTGGTCAAAGTATGCTTCTGGAGATCTGGAAGAAAGACAGGCAGATACTTAACTCAGAGGCACTACTGTGACAATCTTGACTGGAATGCAACTGATTTTTATTGCTTTTAAGTACACTAAGGAAAAAGAAATTACTAGCTTATCTTCTCCATCATTAATTGCTTTTTTCAGGTAAACTTTTGGTTTATATTTTTATTTTTCTCACCTAATGGAAAACAAAAATTAGTATATATTAAGCAGAAGAGAAAATCTTTATATTTGGGTCAACTTAAAACCTNCAGTACATTGATTTTCTGAAACCAATTTCACTCTTACTTTTCCATACATTTCTCAGAGCAGATATATTTATTCTCCACACATCATCTTCCATCAGAAACCGAGCCCTATATTTTCAGAAGATGCTTAGCACAATCTCCAGTGGGTGCACTTCAAAGGCAATGCCAACTAGCACCTCCCACCATGAGAAATAAGGACTATTGGACTCTGGTGAGCTGTGTTAAAAATCTGTCCTTCCTTCCTTTTGATTTTCCCTCTTTGGTGCTGCTAACAGATGGTAAAACCTCTCCTGGCATTACTCCCTCCCAGCTGATGTTTGATAGAGTCTAGAGCACACTCACATCCCCAGAGGACATCACTGCAGCCCGTCTGAAAACCAAGCATTATGCTTCTTATAATCTCTTCTCCTCAGCAGTTGAGATGTTGCAAATGCTTTTTCCTTGGTTGCTTCAGTTCAGGATAATATAAATCATTACTTTGATCCTTGCTTCTACCTTAGAATCCTTAGATTCAGTAGGGCCTTGTGTTCTTTGTAAAAAAGGCATACAGAAATGCAAGATATACACAGAAAGCTGTAAGGAACTCTGAGCCATTGAGAACAAGACACATATTCTTACATTAGGAAGGACTGTACAATTGAAGAGAAACAAAATACACTTCTTTTTACTCAACTTTTTTCCCTTTATTTCCTACCTTTTGATCTCTTTACATAGCAATCCAAAATGAACTTTATGACATGTTGACTACTATATTCCTTCAGAACAGAAAAAACATGGGTCTGTTAGGGCGAGACCAGAGGAGGGCCATGAAGATAATCTGAGACATGTAACAACTCCCATATGAGGACCGACTGAGAGCACATGTCTTGTTCAGCCTAGACAAGAGAAGGCTCCAGAAAGACCTTATAGCAGCTTTCCAGTACTTAAAGGGGGGCCTTCAGGAAAGCTGGGGAGGGGCTCTGTATAAGACAATGCACGGACAGGATGAGGGGTAATATCTTTCAGCAGAAAAAGAGGAGCCTTGGATAGGATATTAGAAGGAAACTTTTTATTATGAAGACAGTGATGTACTAGAATGGGGTGTCTGGAGAAGCTGTGGAGAAGCTGAAGTTCATCCTGGCTCATCCCAGGCTGTATGAGGCTATAGGCAACCTGATGTAGTGGAAGGTGTCAATACTCTTGGCAAGATAGTTATAATTAGATGATCTGTAAGGTCTTTTACAAACCAAACTATTATTATAGACTCTATGATTCTATGATATTATCATTACTGAAGTACATTAGATCTAAAAGACAAATTACACCAACAGTGATGTAAAAGATCCTATTGCTTCCACAGTCATTATCTGTAACATTCAAGGTAAATGCATTTAACTGGTCAAAGTATGCTTCTGGAGATCTGGAAGAAAGACAGGCAGATACTTAACTCAGAGGCACTACTGTGACAATCTTGACTGGAATGCAACTGATTTTTATTGCTTTTAAGTACACTAAGGAAAAAGAAATTACTAGCTTATCTTCTCCATCATTAATTGCTTTTTTCAGGTAAACTTTTGGTTTATATTTTTATTTTTCTCACCTAATGGAAAACAAAAATTAGTATATATTAAGCAGAAGAGAAAATCTTTATATTTGGGTCAACTTAAAACCTTCATGCCTATACTGAAAATACCTCATAGTGTCATAGAATCACCAGGTTGGAAGAGACCCAACTTCATCGAGTCCAGCCATTCCTATCAAACACTAAATCATGCCCCTCAGCGCCTCATCCACTCATGCCTTAAATACCTCCAGGGAAGGTGACTCTACTACCTCCCTGGGCAGCTTTATTAATTAAGAAGTGATAAATGTGACCATTTAAGAAAATATATTTAAAATACTTAATATCCTTCCTATTGACCTATTTACAGAGATTTGAGGTTCAGCTCAGTTGAGCTTTTGCAGTATAGAAATGTCCTAAAGTTAAAAGTCATACTCTATACCCATTATCTGAACCAATTTGATCCCACAAAGAAATAGCTCAAAAGATCTACCATTTTTCTCCAATTTTCTAACTGGTTTAGGATACTGATAAACATGCTCACTTTCTAATGAAGTTTAATAGATTGCTCAGGAAAGCTTTTTTCTTTAAAAAAAATCTTGTTTATGCATTTCAATTACAAAGTGTGCCAAAAATAGTATTTTGTTTTCTAAATGAGCAGCAAACTATTTGCACTGTCAAACCAGGGAGGAAAACAACTCCTGCATCACAGTGTTTTATCAAAATGGAAGGTCTTAGGAATGTGTGTTTTACTATAACCACTTGAGATGGCATGAATCAATATGAAACACATGTTCTTTGTAAGCTTTATTTTATTTTTTTGTGAGATACCCACCACTGATTTTAAACAGTGAAGTCCATCAAATCTGCTTGACAGAAAAACACTGATCAAAGGGACTGAGCTCATTAGAGTACTAATTACTATGAAATACAAGGTCATTTCCTCAATATTGCATAGATTCTTTACATTTTCTTTTTAACAAGACAGAATTGAATTTGTCTTAAAGTAGATGACCTCTCAGAATAACAGCATATCTCAAACACTTACTATTTTCATCTTAATTTCAAACCTCTTAAGAGGCAAAATAAAACCCAAATGATTTTAAGACACTTGGGATATTTTTTAAAAAGTTCAGTTAGACATCAGTAAACATTGCCTCATAAAAATAAAAGTTAAATTCTGTAGTATGTTTTCATTACTATTTTCCCATGATTTTAGGTTAGATCTTCTTCTGTTAGTTTTTAGGTCAAATATATATATGTGTGTTAGTTTCTAAAGGAAAAAAAAAACCAAACTCCTGAATTTAATTCACATTCATGAATAATTAGAACAGCCCCCATGGCCTTTTCCAGTTAATATTCAATGCAAGAAAAAGTTCAGGTTTAAAGATGGGCAGTCTAAATGCCTATAATGGTAACAGATGCAGTTTTACTCCCCTTTCAGTTGCTCAGTTTCACACAGCATTATTAATATTAACAGGAAATACTAGCTAATACCAGTACCTGATAATAAAGTAAACTTGAAATGACCCCACTGACTTAACAAAAAAAAACCCAAGAGATAACTTTTTTCCCCTCCAAACCTTTTTTACTTAGGTTTACTAGACTTCACTGAACAGAATATAACCCCTTTAAGAAAAATTACTAGAATATTTAATCCATGTATTTTAAAGTCTATATTAATTACTATGTGAAGCACTCTGCAAGAGCTTTCTACATCAAAGATTATTATTACTAAATACAAAATACATTCAAGAAACAGATATAAAAAACAGTAGACATGAGTCAACTGATGAACAAATTCTTCTGCTTCCATGTTTTAACCTAGTGACTCTGCATTAAAAGGACAAAATGGCACAGCATATATGCAAAAAAAAATTCAATTGCCATCTGCAGTCAATGACTAAAGCAAAATATCCATTATTTGACTGCATTTCCTTCAATTACAAATGTTCTAACTGATTCTTTGCACTACTCAAAGGTCTTTAAAAGACATCCACTTTATAAATGCAAAAGTGACTGACTGACTTTATTGTCTCCTGGTGACCTGGAATAAATCAATCAAATACACATTTCTATTAACTTGACTGGTTGTTCTTCTCTTACTGTACTATCATGCAATTTAAGAATTTTTAAATGGGCCTTCACAACACTAAGGGACAATTCAGATCTATATAATGAAGACAGAAATTCCAATGAAATAACTGGAGTTTGGTCTAGCCAGGACAAATCCAGGCTTACAACTCCATGGTGATTAATTCCTCTGTAATTAGGTCAAGTTTTCCCAGCAGAAAGCGATCATCTAAATTTTGCCACCATTCTGCCATGACTAGAGCACAACTCAGTGAATGAGATGCTCAATGCATATTCTTGCACAAAAATCTTCAGCCTTCACTCCACGTGTGGTGTCACAAGCCTATGGAGATCAGTAGTTAGTTGAACGTCTGTGATTGGGTACTGTACATCAAGGCGGTCTATGAGGTCACAGAAAAAATGGGGGTTTTAAATTCCCTTCTTTAATATTGGTAGAAACTTCTGTTCTCCTCAGGTGAGAGGACAGCATTATTTAATGAGCTTTCTTTTCTTTCAGCCAGTCTTTTGCTTGACTTGTCAGGCAACTCAAAAAGTGATAGTCACTCTGGTGGACTGATTCACTTGGTAAAATCAAAGGAATGGCAGATATTGTTTGTTTCCTAAGAATATTAAGGAGGAAAAGACTTAAGGGTAAATCCACATTATATATAAAAATTGAACCAGTAAAAAAAATGAAAATCAGTAAAAAATATGAAAACCAAAATGTTTTCTACTCATGTTTCCTCTTCTTTATCTTCTAAAAGTCCTTTTGCCTTTCTTAGTCATCTTGAAGCCATTAAAGGGTACTTTGTTTTCTGTATTGTTCATTCTGTACTGCATAATGACAAGAGATATGTTGGATTTTTAAAAACAAAAAGTCCAATTTACTTTTTAAAAAAATCTTAATGGAAATCATCCAAGTCAGAATTTTATACTTCCAACAAAATTCCCTGTCTCAATTTCTCTATATGCTGTGTACCTCTTTAAGTACAATATTCCCTGAATAAGTGTCCCTATTCATTTGGATTATTACCGTGATTTGGGGATTTATTTCCAAATGGTTTGAGACCCTGAAGAGAAAGACTTGTGGGTGCTGGTGGAAGAGAAGCTCAACATGAGCTGGTAATGTGCGCTTGCAAACCAGAAATTCAATCATGCCCTGGGTTGCATCAGAAGAAGATTGACTAGCAGGCTGAAGAAGGTGCCCCTCCCTCTCTGGGAGATTTAGAT
>WAAB01023542.1:0-71211 GCA_013389865.1 Piaya cayana | reverse complement strand
AAGAGTGTCTGCAGAGTAATACATGGAGGTACCCAAGAGAGTCTTGTTCTCAATGAGTCCTGCAGTCAATGAGTCCTGCAGGCAAGCAGAGAGGTCCCATCTAAGTCACCAAATCTGAAACAAAGAAACTTATGTTTGTAATAGTTTAATTTAACCATTAAGGCAGGTACACCTTTATTCAGCACTGGAGAAGAGTGATTCTGCTGATCAGTGATTTCAGAAATCTTTACACGGAATTGTATTCGTGTCTATATTTTCCCAAAAAATGACAAGCACACTTCATTCCTGGAACTTCATTGCATATCCAGGATGGATGATGAGATCAATCCCACCCAGAGTCGTTAAGGTGTGGCCATATCTGAGTGGTCAATCTCAACAACTCTGGCCTACAAGAACATAAGGGTCATTATCATTATCTTAGTTGTTAATCTTGTTTCTAACACATTGCAGTTGACATTCCATCCCACCATTTACAAATCACCATTTCAATATGCAGTGTTCCCTTACACAGATTTTTTTTTTATCATATGCTATCTGCATTTTTTTAAGGGGAATTTGAAAACCGTTTCACTCATTTCCTGAGATTCAGCATTCTGTGTTGGTTTAGAATACAGTAACCATCAAAATCAAACTTTTTTTTATCCAATAGAGTATAAACTTCTTCAAAGATCAAGGAGGGGGATAGTTTCAGAGGATACTTTTCCCCTGTCCTTTGAGGAGTGCTTAAAACTACAGAATAATGTCTTTTGAAGTTCTCCCATTTACATTTGTTGGATTTGTTGTACACCTGAATGTTTGTTCTCAGTTGACTACAAAGCTTTTGTACTTAGTTCTATCACCAATATTCATACTCTGACCGCTCTTTCATAGTATTGTTTTACAAGAACCTTTTGTGGTTTAGCACTTCCAGTTGGGCAATTGTTTGCTCTTCAGCCTAGAAAGAGTCTTTGAATCACTCATGAGCTTGCCCCAAGTACTTAGCCACTCACTCTTCAAGGTTTCAAAGAAGGGAAGGACCATCAAGGATTTCTGGTGCTAAGTGCAAAAGAAAATTGTACAGAAAACACCACAAAATCAGAAGAAACGAAGGAAAGTCTTAAAACTATCAGCAGTTTAGCAGTGGAATTCCTTGCCTCAGGAAACTGAACACAGCTAAAGCAGGATATTTGACAGGTTAAGAGGAATACAATTGAAAGCTGTTAGTTACAAATTCTGCCCCTGAGCCACAGACTGGAAGAACATTGCAGGAAAATGTCACATCAGGTTTTTTCCAACATTTATGCTCTCCTATACAC
Source organism: Piaya cayana (assembly GCA_013389865.1). Lineage (NCBI taxonomy): Eukaryota > Metazoa > Chordata > Aves > Cuculiformes > Coccyzidae > Piaya > Piaya cayana. The sequence continues at coordinate 69,916 of WAAB01023542.1, read as the reverse complement.
TGGTATTTCTCTCTGTGGTTTAGACAGGGTACTGGCAGAGGTGGATCTCTGGTCTGACCCAGGACAGGTGGTCTTATATTCCTAAGCAAGTAAATGCCTTAAGCAGAGCAGGAGTGTGGAGTGTTTACTTTTGGCTCGGGATTTTTTCTGTACGGGAAGGTCAAAGGCCAGAATGGGAAAAAGAATGAGGAACAGAAGTTCTTCTGTAAGGTCTTGGGCTTTTCTTCTTATCAAAACTTCAAATACCAAATGTGCTTGTGTTTTTTAAACACAGCATGTTTGGCCTGTCTTTCTATTTCATCTTGCCTTTTTTTTCTCTCTAATCTAAATTTACCTAACTATCTAGAGAGCCCTGGTTTCCTTTAAACTAACTTCAAGTACCTAGCTAAAGAATCTATATTTGTATCAAGGACACTGTAGCATCCCTTTACAGTCAATGAAGAATGCTAGGCACCTCCAGTGGGTGATTCATAGCACAGGGATCATGCATCTCCCTAAGGAAGCATGAATTAACTATGTTAGAAACCTAATGTGACCTTGTTCCTAATTTAAGCACATCAGCTAAGTGTCTAACTTGTCAAGGCCTCAATTTAGGTAGGAACAGAACTTACTGTCCTTGTACTTTATACCCTTTTAGAGATTTATTATGTGCATGTGTTGTGAAAAAGTCAGCAACTTTTTCGAACTTCTAATCTACAGAAACTATGTCACAGCTGCTGTTGATGGGTCTGTAAAATCAAGATCTTTAATGAAAAGAAATAAAGGACAGATGCTTGGGATCCTCTATTTCCAGATAGTTTTCATATACTAAGAATGCTATCAGGATAAACCAGAACAAGCTCAGTAGGCAGAATAGAGCAAAGATAATACCACATAAAACCAACATTTTTGCACTATACAGCCAACAACATAGGTCCTGCTATATTATGCAGCCAATCATTATTCATTTTCAAAGCACAGGAAAAAGGAGCCGTAAGGATTTTATTTGCCATACTGTTGTTTCTGTTCTACTGTTCATACTATCTGTTTCTATTGGAATTCTTTTATAATTTAGTAATCAACCTAATTCTGTACAAAATAATATGTTGTCATGATAACTTCACTTCACATTTTCCTAGGAAAGACAATAAGGTTTTTTTAAAAATAAGGTTTCCAGTAAGCAATCTAGTGGAATGTTTTTCTTAAAACTGAGCGTGTATCAATTTTTGCTTGTAATACACACAAAGACATACAGTTACCATAGCTTTCCCCATAAGCAGCAGAAGTCTAGAAACCATTATTATGAATTTTACTTTTCTTCTCAAGTACTTCATTAGATGAGCAAGGGTGGGGTTGAGTTCTCCGTTTTGGCAATATCCACACAAGGATTATGAGAGTTAAATGCTGTTTCTCAAGATTTTAACAATTCAATTTTGATTTTATGAAGGAATGAATCACATATACATTGTGCAGGTGTTTTATGGGTGGTTTATCCAAAAGCGATTTTTCTCAGTGATGCTTTCATGTTTCTTTTGTCTGGAATGTTTAAGTATTCTCATTTTGCAGATGAGATGATTCACAGATTTATACACTGAAGTTCATCTCCGTTTTTGCATTGATACTGGCCATTTCTCTTGATATTGTCACAAAGCACGAACTCGCACAGGTCTTAATAAAATACTAGTGGTCACATGGTAACAATTATCTGGGAAGACCATGTTAGAGTCCACACCAGCCACTATAAAATAAACTCTTTTGATGTGGAGTAGTGACTTTTCATCCTAGTAGCAACCTGTCATGAAATGGGGTACAGCCTCGGTTTAACAGTGGACCCCACCACATCAATAGATCTCAACCTTGTCTGTTCATAAGTTATATTTGTATACCAGTGCAATAGTATTAAGAGATATTGGAACTAGATATCTGTCTCTGTGCTACAGGCAATGTAGTTTCCTTAGCTTGGTACTCCTTTTGGAAACTTTAGTGGTTCATCTGGAGACAGCTGAGGCATATCTACATGGTGTTGTGTGTTTTATATTTTAGAATGATCAAAATCAGGGATTTTAAGAAATGCTGAACAGGATACAAGCCAAGATGCCATTGGCCTTCTTGGCCACCTGGGCATACTGCTGTGTTTTCCAACTTTTTTAATATCAAGGATTAATTGGATTCTCATTTATTATAGTATCGTGTTCTTTATAAAACACAACCCGGTCATAACATGATATTGGAGTTTATTCTCATATTCCTGTATTATTATTTATCTTTCTGAGTCACTAAGTATATTCAACAATGCCTAAAGTATTAAGAAATACTGCTATTCAATCAGAATTGAAAGACTCAGTTCACTTTGACCAAATAACAACCTTGTTCTATTGCTAAAACATAGCCCCATACATTTCAGTGGGGTCATATTGATCCAAGGGCAGAAGACATTACCGAATGCTAGTCAGCAGACACTACAGAAGCAGGAGAAGACAGTGTGGACAAGTCTTCCAATACATTGGAGAACAGGCAAGTACAGGTGCTGTGTTGGCACTGTGTCCTCTTCTGCGTTCTGACAATGATAAACCAAAGGTACTCTCTCAGCATAAATCATCCCGTTTCTGCCAGTGGCTGAAGTACTGTGCACATACTTCTTACATAAAGGAAAGTGAACGAAGTCAATCACATAACATTATGTTGTCTCTGTAAGTGAAAGGAAAGTTCAATTCATTCAGATCGAAGCATCATCAACCTAGTCTTTTTCTTTCTTCTCTCTAAGTGGTCTTACATGGAAGAATGAAAATGGAAAGTTGTTTTAAATACTGCATGCTCACCTTGTGGTCTCAACAAAAAACCCGCATATTTTGCTTCTGTTTTCATTGAGTGCCACAGAGGTTTGTTTGCCTTCCAATGCACAGAGCATTTGTTCTTCCTGACTGTAATAAGCTGAGATTTTGGCAAAGTAATTTTTTTCTTACACGGGTAGGAACTGGACACTGTAGGAGCTTTATGTCATATGTGGTGCGTTAAAAACTTGAATTTATCATGAACAATATGTACATTTTTCAGAGAAGAAAGGCCCAACACCAGTAATAATTTCTTAAATTCACATTTCAGTTTTCATTGTGTTGCAAATTTAAGCTACCACAAGAGCAAAAAGAATGAGATCAGGCAATGATGAGATTTGCCTCATGGTGTAATTTGCCTCACTTTGTATATAGTGTTTCTCCAAGAGACAAACCACCAGACTCACTGAACTATGAGTATGGCTTATAGAAAATAATTATTTTCTGTAGCCTGTAGGTCTCCCTGCTGATTCTACATTAGTAATTTTATCTTTCCAAACTCAAAGAGTATTTCAATTGGTGCTGCTCAGTAACAGCATTCTAAGTGTATCTACTATAAAAAATGAAAGAAACTAACTTTAAAAATACATCTAATAATAAAGGATAGAAGCTTCTTTATATCTGGTATTGTTCAAAATATGGAGGCAGGAGACTTGAGGGGAGAAAAGGGGCATCATTTTGGGGAGCTTGAGAGGGGTAAATCCCATTAATGACACAATTTAATACAGCAAATTCAAAATTAAAACATCTATTGTCATCTAGACTGCAAGTAACACTGAAAATACAGATTTCAGTTTATAAATGCAGTAAGGCAATAGGAGAATGGGGTATCCTACTGTTAAAATAATACTTGTCAGGAAATAGAAAACACCTGGAATTTTGTTTGGTTTCATGATCAATGCACTGTCATGCCATATTCCCTGAATACAGCCACAGTTAATTATAAGTTGCAGTGTGGCATATGCTACATGCACTTGCTCTATGACAGTACCATACTCTATTCACTTTCATCTGTAGCCCTTATTTTGTGCATCACTGTGAACTATTTCAAACAACATTTAATATAACTTATTATTTAGGTTTTTTTTGGTTTATACTGTGGTGCAATGCTGTTTAATACATAGGGCAGCCTATCAAGCTATGTAAATTATCATGCACTTTGAAAACTAGTACACATGAGTTGAGTTGACAGCAACATATTTCCTGAAGAATGAAAGCCTGGTGGTCATGCTCTCTGTAGCCAGTGTGGGATAGCTGTAAATGGGTAGAAACCCCCTTTCCATCACTGCAGATGATCCATACAAAGCACTGGTGACTTGATGTCTTAGGACCAGTTTTCGTTACCTTCTTCTGTTTCAACTATGAGAAAAGCTGGAGCCCAGAATTTCTGAAAATCAGACTCATCATGCTCTATATCCTGCACGTGTTCAAACCAGTATTCTCATGAAAGGAACACAATCCTTTGGATTTGAAATTAGAAAGTCCTTTCTTGAGGCACTGGCTGAGAGTAACAGATCTGTATTCTGTTTTATCAGTTGGACACATGGATCTAGGCACACAAAGACAAAAATCATCTGGATTCTTAACCTCTTCCCTCTTAGTTAATTGTTTATAGCTCTTTAAGCATGAAGCACCTAAATTGACAACATCCTACCAGCTTATTTAAGAAAAAAAAAGGTGGAACCTCTTTGTCAAAGGAATAGAAAAAAAATATCGAGATGGAGAGAAATCAAGGGGTTGCCTTCTCACCTTATTAACTTTGATATATGTCTTTAGTTACTTCACCGAAGCTGGAGAGACAAGCTCTGTAGTAAAGAATGAAGGAGGGCTGCAAAGTAAAGAAGGCTAGCTAGCTAGCTGAGGATCTTCACACACCTTTAAACACCAGTTCAGTGCTATACCTCTGTATGAAATTGGCCTGTAACTTACAAGGCTTACAGTGGTTTTGCTGCCTGGTCATATCACAAGCAAGCCACCATAATCACCAGTCTTATGAAAGTGAGAAAGGTCCTAAGTTGACGCCAGCTTTATACCTCTATAACTGACTCCCATAAAGAAAAGCCAGACCCTACTGATGAACACAAAACACTAGCCTACTGTTGTATTACTTTAACAACTGTTTCTGTTATGGAAATCTAATAGGTATATACAGGCTTGCAGAAAAAATAATATCCACTGAGCCACGGATTTGTTTTGAAATGCTGGTCATAATGCTGAGCAGAAAGCTCAGACTGTCTGATTTCTGTTGTATGGTGTTTCATTATGATCAGAGGACCTACACCGCTACACACCCTACTGCAACTTCAGCTCAAGGGAGGGAGAATCCAATGTGGCCTTCGCTCTGTTTGAGAAAATGTTAACAGCATCCCCACTAATGGGAAAATGCTTCACTTCCTCCCTGGAAGAAACATGGGAGAAGCTTTTATCCCAGGGGGACTTACCCATTTTGCCTTTATCAACAGCCTGTGTTGAGTTTGTTCTGCTGCATGTTAGGGACTTTTTGGTGAGTATTTTTTTTTTTTTTTAAATTCCTCTTGTACTGTTTCCATGTGCAGTTCCATAGCACACTAGAGAAAATACAATGCATTCTGGGGTTCAGGGATGTGGACAGCACAACCATGGTGTTTGTAGATATTTGTGACATGTTTTATATTTCTGGTTCAGATACTCTTTCTTGTTCCTTCTGGAGTATAGTTGAGCACAGCAAGCAAGCTACTTACTTGAGTTAGGTAAGCTGAGAAAGTAGGAAGCTGCTGGGAAAAAAAAGGATAAGATGCAATTTCATTATAGGATCTTGTTTTGAATTCATTTCATCATTTAAAGTGCATGGGTGTTGGACAAAGTGGTACTGAGTGTCTAGTAAAGGAGAGTTTGCTCTATGCGTTGAAGTTCTCATACAATACTGACATGTTTCTTTCATAAAATATGACTAAACAGTTTTCCAAAAAGTAAATTAAATGCACTGCTCCTCTCTTCTTCCACACTTAGGGACACAGAGCTAATTAAAAGCTGCTTGCTAGAAGACAGACAGAACAAACCAGTAACAAAAACATTAGGAAAATATAAAAAACATATATACATAAAATACCAGAGAAAGTGACTACTTTAATAAATATTTCTTACAGTATTTGCAATTCAAATGTTATATTGGTGTTTGAGAGAGACCTAAAATGAAAATGACTATAAAGTAACTATTTTTATTGCAAACAGAAGGAAATAGGCAAGGTAATCAACAACCATACACAAAGAAAAGCAAACTAGATTTCTGAAACTCTTCTGGTTTTTAGTGACTACAACCTAGCTTTTGCAACATAAGCAAGCAAACTTGTTTATTTTATAAATACTAGGCTAAATCCTTACATCCTCCCCATTCCCCTCATGTCACTGTAACACCACAGGTGATGATAAGTTGATTTAACAGCTGCTTTCGCAGCCACCCTGTAAAGGGTTGTCATAACCCTTCAGCTGCACCAAGTGTAAACAGTGAGCTAGAGGGAGGAGGAGGGCTGATTATGGAAAGAATATAATGTACTGGTTTGAGCTGGGTAAGGGGCAAAATAGGACAAAGCCAGTTGCGTATAAAAGAGCATTATCTTCAAGCCACTCTGAAATGACAAGTGGGAGCTGAAATACAGTGTAGATGAAGAGAACAGCAGTCCATCTGGCAAGTTGAGAAATAATTATTTTCCTTTACAAAATATTAGATACTCTTACATTTTAATCATAATGCCTGATTACATGTGAGATAGGTGAGAAATATTGCCAGAAAGTAAAACTATATCTCAGTAGTGATATATATGCAAATTGATGAACCCAGACAGATTGACAAATTGCTACCATTGCTCACTATTCTTCAGCATTTCTGTTTTCTAAATATTTTTTATTTTGTAACATCAAGGAACTTGGTAGTGACTCCTGTAATCTGATTGTTTCCCTAGGTGATCCTGAACAGGTTACTTAATTAATTTTAATTTGAATGCTGTCATGAGAAGAGGCTTGTAGAGCTGGGCTGCAAGGCTGCAGACATTCAATCCTTACTCGGTCAAATTCCTATTACTTCTAGTGGAAATTCGTTCTGCGTCAAGGCTGCAAGATTTGCAGCAACTGCATGGACTTAAAATGCAGCTACAGTTGGATATTCTTTTTGGTCATGTGAAGGTTATAGATGAATAGCAGATTAGACTCTGTTATTAATACTTATGTGTTTGCCACTTGAACAAATTTTAAAAGGCCCTTCCTCAGTCTTTACTGGCTGTTTTCAATCACAGCAGGCATTGCCAGGTGAGTTTGTATTTCTGTTGGCAGCTCTGCCTAGTCAATTCAAACTCTGGGCGAGTCTTGGCAATGAAGGAAAAAGCACAAAATAATGGGGTTGTCGGGGTGGGATTGTGGTTCCTACCATTGTGCAGCAGAAATGAACAGGTAAATATGGTTTCCCAGAAAATCTTTTGTTCTTGTACCCATCTCTGAACAGGCTGTGAACAGCCCAAGAGAAGACCAGGCTGACTTCAATTGCAGGAGAAATCAAGCCAAATGTGATTCTTCAGCAGAGAAGATCAGAGACAGTTTAAATAATTCTTACAACATCCTTAAGAATATTATAAATAACTAGAATGTGGAAATACTAGATTAGAATGTGAATATGCCTGATATACATAGCTTTTTAGGGCAAATATTGCTGTTTTAATTAAAGCAATGAAAAATACTGTTTAAACAATATCCTTTTAAATGCATACAGGAATACTATAAAAATACAAGAAGAGTCCGAAAAAAACCCCAGAACTGTGAAAAAAATAAGAACAAAAATTAAAACAAATATTATTACATTTCACCTGTATTTTCTGCAGCTCTTCTCACATTCATTTTTGGTCCTCAGGAAACTGCAACAAGCTCTTGAGATGTGGGACAGATGAGGAGGATATATTTGTGAATGTTCATCTTCAAAACTGAAGATCTGAAAATATTTGTGACTTCTGTTTATTTACTCATTTGCATACTTTTCTTTTCAAGTTCTTTTGCCTCAAGAGAATGTCCAGAATTCCAACGGGCATGATCAGCCATGTTGGTAGTAGCATTCCTGCCTACCTTGAAAGGGCTTTAATGTGAGCGACAATCTAACAGGATTCAGAAACCCTGGCATGTAAATGCCACCATGCATTCGGATAAGAAGCAACCACAGTCACTGTCACCATGGCTGGCATTGAAGACCTCCAGTCCTCTAATTCTGCACACACTGTTTACAGAAGCCATTAGATCATTATAGTGAACTGATTCCTGTTTCATCCCTTACACCTCCCTGTGTGTTCCTCATTGAGTTGCTTCTCTTTCTCTTCTTTGATTCTCCCCGTATTTCAATAATTCTTCCCTTTTCTTCTGCGATCCCTTCTTACCCACTTCTAACACTTTGAAAGAGTTTGTTTCCAACCTCTGTGCTCCACTAACCTCAAAGACTGACTTATGTCTTTCCCTGAGCCTCTCCCCTACCACCTGCTGCCGCAAAGTCCAGATCGCTCTCCCTCTTTAAGCACAGTAAGCAGCTCAGCCCAATGGATATTACTTGGTGAGTTAGGAAACCTGAGTATGACTCAATACTGACTGATGTGCTTTCTGGTAAGATTTAATTTATTCTATGCAAAGGAAAAATAAATACTTTAGCCAAGATAAACAGAAATCTTCCCAAAGAGCAACCTGCAAAGCATTCCTCTATTTTTATGAAAATTATGGAAATACAAGCTTAATATTATGACATCAACTGTCTAGCAATTACTACTTAGAGGCACTCATATTGTTTAATGCATTTTGCCCTAAAAAGAAATTCCATCAGTCATTGCTGACAGAACCCCATAGATATGCAGTCATCATTTAGCAAAGAAGAGCAAAACCACAGCATCTTATCAGGTTTGTGTTGAACAGAAAAGGACCTTCATTTTAGAAGTTGTACTCTTCCTGTAGAAAGACACACAAAGCACAATTTATCTAGCTCAGACAGAAGTGCATGAGTTTCAACATATCCTTCCAGAAACGGTAGGAATTTCTCATGTACTCTGGTCACCTCTGCTTGCTTTCTCCCTGGGTTTGACTGCCAGCCCATTGGTCAAAATAGTTTCTTCCATTTCCTGTCAGTGATACGTGGCATCTTAATGTAGGTGTGTCACCCCGCAAAAAATATTTTTTCCTCAAAATAAATAGTGGCCCAAGAATGTAAGGTTAAGGGTCTGAAATACAAAGTATCCTATTTCTGCTTCTGTCACTAACAAAAAGGTATCTGGTATAAATAATTAAGAAAAGAAGAATCAGCAAGTAGCACTTCAAAGTGAAGAGAATATTTCATAATACATCTGTAACCCAGACCATAAAGGATACATAGCTGGTTTACTTGGATGCTTAAATAATTTTAAGGTTATGGGCAGACAAGATTTAGAAGGGCACCTAAATAATTGTCATGTTGTTGATGGATCCATTCTTGCAAAGATCTGCAAAGGAGAAAACACTGAAGAGAATGCATAGCAGTGAAATGAAAACATTTCTGAGAAGTTCTAGAAAATATCCGGACCATGGTGAAAGCACTGGTGCTGTTTAGTACACTGTCTCTTCACACATCTCTGTGAATGGTTGCAGTGAGTTAAGTGCAGAAGGAAGAATAAAGCAGCACTGTGAGGGAAGCATGTCATCACAGGGAAGGCAACCATCCTAGTTTCCAATTCATATAGGACAAGAATTTTACAGTGGAGTTGAAATTTTGTTTTTCCTGTCCATCAGTAAGAAATCCTAAACAGAAGAATGGAATACTGTTTTGGATGCAATCACTTATCAGTATTTTGATTATAATCCATGATGATTATTAGTAAAGGCATATTTATAGCATGCAAATCCTACCCCAAGGATGGCAATCTAAAACCTGCGAACATGGAACACTGTGGAAGAGTAACCTATTTATATGATGGTTTTACTGTTTAGTTTTACAGTTTAGTTTTTCTGTGTGCTTGTTGTGCACAAACAGATTCCATGGAAATTGAACATATAGAAAAACATAAGCAACTGCACAAAGTACACTTCAGTCTCTGGGTTCAGCTCACATTAAAAACCCTTTCACTCATCTTTTGCAATTCATTTCCATATGGTAGCAAAATCCCTTTGCTGGTATGGCTCAATGTTGCAACTGCATGTTTCTCATTCAAATACTTGTTTTCTTCCCACCCCCCACCCCCCCCGGGAAATACTAACTTCAGGGAGTATTTTGAATAAAATGCTAAGACATAAATTATGTAAATCTTTACTATAGTATAAAGAGAAGGGAGATCCAACATCTTGACCTCTTCTCTTGAGCAGTATGTTTGGACACTTTCACTATTTTATGTGCTCTCTCTAATAACAAGGATTAATGTAATGTACCTATAAAGAGATTACGTGAATGAATTGCACAGGAGATTAAGGAAAAATCTCAGCACTCATCAAAATAAAACCTCTCCTGACTCAAAGAAAAGCAGCTATCCTTTTCTCCCTCATTGGACCAGATCATTAAGTGTCCTACAATTAACTATAAGAGGACTGAAAGAGACTGGTGAACTCAAAGCTAACTTGTATTCCCAGCAAAATTCTAAACAATCTATCCTGCAAAGGTCACTTAAGCCATCTAAGCAATACGAACATGAATAAGTCCCGTGTGTCTCTCACATGTACCATCGTCCAAAACCCAGGAGCACGCAGTGAGGGAGTTAGTTCTAGAAGAGCTACTGCTGGTTTATAGTAAGCAAAATACAAGTACAACCTTAAAATACTTTACAAACAATATGTCACCCAGCACATCTGGGAGACCAGATATTTTTGTGTTTATATTATGGATAGTTAAACTAAAGCATTGCCTAATTGTCAAAGGTACCAAGAGAATCAAAAGCCTAGGAGGAAAAAACCCAAATCAACAAACCAAAATAATTCCCAAGGATTTTGGGCTGTAACCACAAGAAATCTCACCCTATTTGCCATCCTCCTTGACTTCTTGGGTATTCCTTGGTAAAATATAGTCATCACACTTCTGTGTAGCTCTTGTCATATCAAGATATGACTCCTTTAAAAATTGTGAAATATACAATTCAGTGATAATGATTCCAGCCTTTAAATGAAGCCTTATTTGGAATGAAATGTAGCCACTGTTAAACAATTCAACCCTGTGTAGTAGCCTCTGACAGAAAGTGAACAGTGACACAATTAAGCTTGTGGAAAAACTATTAGATGACATGTGACATGCATTGTACAATAATTTAAAGTCATTGAGAATATAAAACTTGTCCCTGCATTTGGTCTCTTTTTCTCTTCACATCTTTTTTTTTTCTTTTGCATAACTCCATTTACACTGCAGTTGTTCTTCCATCACTTTTTTCTTATCCAAGTCCAACTACTGTATCTATCTGTATCACTTTTTTCACAACCGAAGGATTTGTCTGGACACTGTGGCCACAAAGACCACTTCTTTCCACTTCCTCCCTCCTCTCTCCATAAACACAAACTTATACAGTCTCATCCAATTCTGATTCTTCTGGAACTGGTAACTTCTCTGACATGTGCAGAATTATTCAGAAGGGTAGGCTGTCTTTGAAAAAAATGGTGCCCTCATAGAAAACTATAGAAATACCTTTATTTTTAATGTCAGGCAAGAATGCTGCTCCAGCTCTCCACCCTCTGATATACAAGTTGATTGTAACACAATCTAAAAGCACGGATCTATTAACCTTTTTGGGAAAAATGGAGATCAGACATTTTCTTCTGGGAAATCAGTAGAAAGATAAATAGTAAGAAGTATCTAAAAGATAGAAGAGATAGAGGGAGGCTAGGGAAGGCTTCACTGAGCTATTGAGTGATAATCCACCCATTGCATAATATTTCTATGACAAGTGTTAATGGGTTTTAAATGTCAGGAGTTGTAGCATAACCTGCTGTCTACACAAAAGAAGTAACCAATATTTTTTATGTGCTTACATAAAAATAGTTACCCTCCTGTCCTTCTCTCCTGAACAGCAGCTGCCTGGGTTGTGTGTGAGTGGGAGAAAGGTGCTGTAGGATAACTTGCTTAGCAATCAAATGGAGGAGAGAGCATCCTGAATTCACACTAGATTGCTCTGTGGGAGGAGTGGTGAATGTCCTTCCCTCCTCGATAACAGGATTAATGCCAGTCTCATGCATTTGTGTGTGTTCTGAGTTGGATTTATCGGAACGAGCCCTTATCACAAGCTAACATGGCAGAGGCATCTGTACTGTGTAACGTGACCCATTCTGCTTCCCCAGATGTAAGCTTGAAAGTGAACATGTATATTTTTGCACATGTGCCTATGTGTGTGTCTTCTCATCCACTTTTTAAATACCAGTTTCTTCTTGCATACATATATACACATACATACAGACTGGACAGCAACAGTAAGGCCTATCCCTGAGTCACTTCCTCAAAATTTAGTTCTGAAAATAATTTCTAGCAATCTTCCAGGACAATGTGGTAGCCAGGGCCATGTCCAAACCAGCTGAGCTTGGACTTCCTTATTTGCAGTTAGCACTTTGATTGTTAATTCACTATAGATGTCAACAATTCTCATCTGGAAGAATCCAAAGCCTTGGGAGTACCTTGTTAGGATGCAAGTCCCTCACAAAAAGAATATCTAGGCAAGTTCCCCCTAGATAATATTTAAAGATTAATTATGAAAGAAGGTTGAAACAACACTTGGAAACGCTCTCTTTTCCAAGTACTACGTCATAACAGTCCAATGAAAAAACATTTAGAATACTAAGCAGTTTGAATTAGGCGTTTTGAAAATTAACTTGATACTGATGTGTGCTGTACTTCTGTGCTTATAATGCATTATTAAAATTTCCTGAGATGGCCTAGGAAAAAAGCTGTGTGACAACAGTTAGACAGAGGGTGAAAATCCGTGGAATTGCAATGCAGCTTTGTTGGATTTGGCAAAGTACAACTCATTAGTGATGAACGATAGATCTGTGAAATTTGGGGTCAGTCCCAGAAAGGCTTATTGACATATCCTACCCCCACCCCAAGCTGCTGAAGAGGACTGCTGCTTTGCTGAGTTGCGGGGTGGAGAGGGGCCAGACAGAGGTCTGGTGGCCACTCGACATCAGCAGCCATATCAAAGCCCATCTGTGCAGCAAGGATAAGTAGGGGAGAATAAGCGATTATGTCTCTGCCACTTGTTCGCCTATCAGGATGACCAAACTGGACAGTGGTCAGCCCCCACCCACATACCAACACAGGTATGTGGAGGTACATCCTAACTGTGGAACAAAAACAAGACTCAGAGGTGATCCTCAAAACAAAAGTACTAATAAGATTTGTTAATTGAAATCTATGTATGTTATATTCGGCTATGAGTTTCTTGTGATGGAAACATCCTGATCTACGACCCTGGAGTTCTCTGGATTCCTACACACTGGTGGGGGTGCACTGCAATCCACTGTCCCCCTATCATCAAAACCACTGACAAGATTGGGCCAACTGGGACACCAGATATTATCACTACAGAACAGACTATAAGAGAATGAGAGGGGAAGAGGAGGCTTGAGGGGAGACCTTATTGCTTTCTACAGCTACCTGAAGGGAGGTGGGAGAGGAGGGTGCTGGCCTCTTCTCCCAAATGACAGGGGACAGGACGAGAGGGAATGGCCTCAAGCTCCACCAGGGGAGGTTCAAGCTTGACATAAGGAAAAAATTCTTCACTGAAAGGGTCATTAGGCAATGGAATGGTCTGCCCAGGGAGGTGGTTGACTCGCCTTCTCTGGAGGTGTTTAAGGTGCGGGTGGATGAGGTACTGAGGGGCATCGTTTAGAGATTAGTGGGAATGATTGGACTCAATGATCCGGTGGGTCTCTTCCAAGCTGGTGTTTCTATGATTCTATGAAATCAGAGCTCCCTGTCATCTGGTCTGAGACCCCCCACTGGCATCATCAAAAATCCACAAGCACCAGTGTCTTTGCAGAAACTTCACTGGAAGTAGCTTTGAGGAAACATCTAAAGACTCTATTACTGAACTCTGTACAGGTCATATAGGCCTTTCCAAACCCTTATAGGATGCTAATATTGGCCTAAGCTTATATTCTTGACTTAGAATTGTAACATTATAGGTAATAAAGTAAATGTTAAAATACAATTCTGGGTCCTACTCTGTCTAACTCGGGGTGTGACACTTATCTTTATGCATAACTCATGCATGCAAATTGTTACAGCATTTGGCCTCTGACATGGTTGCTTCAGTGTTGAGCTCTGTTCTGTAAAGTCTAGGGCGTAATCTTGTCCTTACTGAAGTCAGTGGAATCTATTTATATGAGCCAGCAGAGCTGGCCTTTAAGTGGCTGAAACAGTAAATTAGCTACTTAAATGCTGTGAAGTTTAGAATAGTTATTTTCTCTAGCTTTGGAGGGGACACAACAACCCTGTGCAGTGCTACAGACTAAGAGGAGAGTGGCTAAAACGTTGCCTGAAGGAGAAAGACCTGGGGATGTTGGTTGACAGCCAACTGAACATGAGCCAACAGTGTGCCCAGGTGGCCAAGAAGGCCAATGCCATCCTGGCCTGTATCAGGTCAAGCAGATCGAGGGAGGTTATTCTCCCCCTGTACTTGGTGCTGGTGAGACCACAGCACAAATACTGTGTTCAGTTCTGGGCCCCTTGCTGCAAGAAGGATGTTGAGGCTCTGGAGCCTGTCCAGGGAAAAGCAATGAAGCCAGTGAAGAGGCTGGAGAACAACTCTTACGAGTAGTGGCTGAGGGAACCGGGGCTGTTTAGCCTTGAGAAGAGAAGGCTGAGGGGTGACCTTATTGCTCTTTACAATAACCTGAAAGGTTGTAAGAGGAGAGTGCTGGCCTCTTCTCCTAAGTGACAGGGGACAGGACAAGGGGGAATGGCCTCAAGCTATGTCAGGGGACATTCAGACTAGGTATCAGAAAGGTTGATTTGGCACTGGAACAGGCTGCCCAGGGAGGTGGTTGAGTCACCATCCCTAGAGGTATTTAAAAGACAGGTAGATGAGGTGCTCAGGGACATGGTTTAGTGGCAGACAGGTATGGTTGGACTCAATTACCCAGGAGGCCTTTTCCAAGCTGGTGATTCTATGATTCTGTTATGATTCTATGCCAGGGAAAGAGACTAGGGTTAAGAAATGATGCCTTACTTCCTTCAGATAATAAATATAATGAAGCAGTTTAGAATATCCAGATATGTTACCAAGCAGCCCAGTTTAAACATAGCTCCATCCGCAAACAGTAAATAATGTACGTGTGGTGGACATGAGTGATCACTCTTGCAACAGTGTCTGTGAAGCTCCCTGGTTTTGCATGAGTTACACAAGAAAAAGTAAATGAAAAATTATTTTTGTTATAATTTGAGATCATTTATAGACCTTGATTTAGAGCAGTGACCTTTCTGTGGTCACATCCACCTGTCGGACTACAGAGCTGTGGCACAAGAGGAGGGAGGGAGAGGAGAGGAAGCTTTAGCCATTGTTAGAAAAGTAAGCTTGTATTTCTTCCTCTCTCAGAGTTGCTTTAACATTTCTCTTAGAGGGGCAGGCTTTGTTGTTGCAGCAGCAAGTGCATAGTGGGTGTGCAGATGGGCATTGGAATTGCCCCTCAGTGGGGTATCAAGAGGGCTCATATTGCTCTGTCTCAGCATATATGCATCTTCTGAAGTTGCACCATAAAGAAACCAAGCTTTGACTGGTGTATAGAATGTGCAATTACTCCAGTGCCTGCTTGATGGACAGACCCCATCTAGCCTCAGTTCTTCTAATTCATAGTGAGAGGTAGGACTCGAACCCTTATGCTGTTACTAAGTAGAGGCTGGGGCTTGCCAGCAGTGGCACCAGACTGGTGCTTGCGTCACACTGCTCCTAGGAGATGCTGTGCCAGTGCCTTAAAACATCCTCATAACACGCTCCCTTTGCATTTGCTATGGTGCATACCAGCACCCATGGCTGCTCACTGGTACCTGCGCCTACCAGGCCTTCACCACAGATACCTGTGTCCTTGCTCCACCCAAATGGACACACAGGTGTGTAGGGCAGGGCTGCGACCTCAGACACACAGCAACCATCTCTCTTACAACACATTCTGCTGTCAGCAACTCTCTTTTAATGCATTTTCTTAGGGAAGCCAAAACAGACTTTATGCTGGGGCTCTCTGTGTCCTTAAGCCAGAGGCACTGGAGGACGTGGCGCCTGAGCTTTGATCCTTCCGATTAAAATGACCTCAGAGAGGATAGCTTCTTAACAGGCTGCTGAATGCTCCCAGAGTAATTTTAAATTACCGAACCACTATTTATTAATGTAATGCTCTTAAAACTGAGAGTACACTTAATCCCCAGTGCCGTCGTAACAGGGTATAGAATGGAGCGGCAGGGGGGAAACCGGGCAGGAGCTGAACCCTCGCTGCTGGAGCCTCCAGGCCCCGTGAGAGGTGAGGAGCCTCCCTCTCGGCAGTGACACTTTCACTGGGGGTAAAGCCACCCCAAGGCCACCGGAGAGACACCACACGGCACCCGCTCCTGCCACCCTTGACCTGCAGATTCCCCCCTCCCTCTCTTCCCACTCGTCTCTCTCCCTCCTGCAGCAGGTGCCGGCAGCAGCTGGAAGACACGTCAGTCCTCAGCAAGCCCCGCAGGAAAAGGAGGAAGACGAGGAGGGTGTGGGGTGTGCCCCGCGCACCCGTTAGGCTTCGCTTCCATCGGTGATGTCGCGGCTCTCACCAGACCTGCTCGCGCGCGCCCTTCCCGCTTCCACCAGGCTTTCCTGAGGTGAGCGCCCATCCCCGGGCAGCCCTGCCCTTCCCCGAGCCGGGACAGAGCTCCGGGCACCGCCACCACAGGCAGCGGGTGGGGAATTTGTGTGCGGGGCAGCGGAGCCGCCGGCGCGGGGAGCAGCAGCGTCACGGCTCCTGCGCTTCATCTGCCGTAGCGGGGACGCGTGTGGGAGCGGAGAGGCACCTGGCAAGCCGGCTCTGGGCAGAGGGAGAGCAGCTGGTTGGAGCGGAGGCGGGGGGAGGGAAGGAGAAGGTGGGGAAGCAGGCGGGGACAGAAAGGAACCGGCGAGCGTCAGAGCGGGGAGGTAGAGAGGAGGTAGCGGCGGCTGCTGAGCGCCGGCATCTTGTCGCCCGGCTCGTGGACTGGAAGCTCCGCGCTCCGCTCCCTGGAAAAAAATCGGCGGTGCCGCCGCCCCGGGCGCTGCTCCCGCCCCCAGCCCCGCGGCGGAGGCGAGTTTTCCTTCGGGGCTTCGCCGCGCAACTGTTGGGAAAAGTGGCTGCGCCCCGAGAGGGACTTAGCGCCAGGTCAGGGGCCGGTTCGTTGCTGGGAAGCGGTCGCGCGTCGCTCCGCTCCGGGCGCTTCCCTGGAGCAGCCCCGGCTGGGCCGGGCGGCCGCCGCCTTTTCCCGGCGTTCGGGAAAGTTTGTGTCCCCGGCGGAGCGAGGGGAGCGCGGGGCGGTGTGTAAACAGCGCGGCCGAGGGAGCCGCTGGGGAGCAAAGAGCCGCGGGGCGGCCGCCTCGTCTGTTTGCCCGTTACCTGAGCTGCTGGCGAGGGGGTTTATTATGTGTGGGGGTTGAATCGGTATTTATTTACAGGGCTCGGGTATTAATCACTCCCGTCTTGGAAAGCTCATTAGCGGTGACTTGTTTCCATGACAACAGCACCCTTCCGAGTCTTCGGGGTTATCTGTTTGCCCGCTTTCATTTTTTTTTCCTCTTCTTGAAGCGCGTTAGTACCAGTGTTGTGTTTTGTCACCGAGGAGAAAAACAAGCAAATGAATCTAGGTGGTTCTGTGTCCCTGTTCAACGTTCCTCTAACGCTCAGTTATTGTCCCAGCCTTAATTAATGATATATGGATGGGACTGAGCAAGTGTGTGAGTTATACAAGATTTCATAGTACTTGTTTTACTGCCTTATCTCATTTATCTAAAAAGTTCAGACTAAAATATGGTTTGTCAGTCGTTCAAAATACTCTTTGGATGTGTTAGTGCTGAAAAGTGTGATTTATCTTTTTGTTTGTGTATCATTTAGTAGCACAGAACCCTTTGAGGAGGATTGTATTGCCGTCTGCAGGAGAGCTGGGAATCAGGAGTGACTTACTGAGGAACTTTATCACCTTCTTGTGTGACCTTGACAGATCTCTTAACTTATATCCCGCTGTGTCTCAACAAAAGGAGATGCTGCCCAATTTTACCTGTGAAACGTTCTGAGCTAATCAAGCAAAACACTTTTTCTAAGATGGAGTATAGTTAAAACTGAGTATATTGTTCTCTAAGGAGTAAACGTATCTTAACATAGCTTTTGTCTAATGATATAAGTCAAAATCTCTCTTTTTAACTTGTCTTTATTTAGCACAGCACAGTCACGTTAGCTTAAAATTATGTGTACTGTTATAATCCATCTGAAATCAATGATTATAATCCCATTTATGCTACCAGTCACTGCTTTCTTAGATTGACTTCATTAATCAGGTTAAAATGTCACTCTTTATCACTCTTAAATATCTACTGTGATGAAGAGTATACATCCAAAATTAAGGTAAAACAGTAAAGAAGGAAGGCTGTAAAATTGAGTTACAGTCTTGATTCCTTGCCTTAGAATTGCAGCCTGAGGAGGACTTAATGCTTTCTTTGAAAGAGAGAGTGAGCAAGCACACACTTTCAGCTTAACTAGGTCTCAAGTTAAACATCTGAAACTGTTCTAGCAATTTTTATTGTTTTCCAATAAATGTTTTAACATGTAGTATTCTGTTGAGAAGCATTGGAAGGGAATGTGTACAAAGTATTTTAGAAATACAATTCTAAACTAAAATACTGCCTGAGTGATGTTCAGTTATGACTATTTTGGATGACAGAAGTACTAAGTTATAATAGTAGAAGAACCTTAGTAAGAATCATATATTTTGAAATAACCTTTTAAGAGTATAAATGATATCTGTTATTAAACTGTCTTTCATACTGTGAGGAAGAGTCTATCCCCAGCTCAGCTCAAGTCCTAATACATATGCCTCATTCCAAATGTTTTAGTGTTCTCCAATATCTGCAAGCAAATTGCACTCCAAACATCCTTAGTTTCCAGTGGAGTTACTTTATGACAGTCCCATGAGAAGAAAGAAAGAAAAAGAAATGACATCTTAGTCAGCATCTTCTCTCCTTTGGATGTCATTGACTAAAATTTCTGTACTGAACTATTAAATTTTTACTACTTACTGCTGCACAATCAATGCAGGTAGAGAGAAAGTGATCTAGGTTTTATTCTGTGCTTTATGTCCTTTGCAAAGCTCAGCATTTTATCGCTGATGATTGCAAAAAAAAAGATATTCCAATTCAATTCTGAGACTCTGTGCTGTGAGAAGGAAAAATATCTTCATTTTATTTTTTTAAAACTGATAACAGAGCAGCAAGGAAGATTATTTACAAGAAGCTGGCATTACTTTTGTAGTTATTCTCAGAACAATAATCACTTAGGATCGTAAGAAGACAACTGAGCATATGAGCTGTCACTGATAAAGATGTTTGAGGGAGTAGGAAAAAAGTACATAGATGTGAAGGCTAAATCCATAGGTATAGGTGATTTATATTGTGTTTTACTTATTATATCAAAGTAACTTGGATGTACACTGGCTTTCATAAGCAAACATGCTTGTAACTGTTCATATTCACTGCTCAAGCAGTGTATTGCTTAAATTTTGCTGGCACATGGAAATAAACTTAGTATTATTTGTTTCTATAGTATTATAAGTCCCTCAACTGGTAAGATGAATAAGGTACTGGGTATTTTGGTTTTTTCCTATTCGTCCTCCCCCTATTTATCATTATTGCTTATTTTGGGAGTGCAGGATATTCAGTGTAGAGTCTTGTTATGGGCATATATTGTGTCCAGCCAGTTCTCTGTTGGAGCAGCAAAATGTTACCGCAGTACAATAACAAGAAACAAGTCAATGTTTTTCCTGTATTGGTCACCATGACTCTGCCTGATCACTAGTTACTGTCCAAGAGGGAGTGACATTGTTTCAGATCAATGTGAAGATGTAATGGAGAAATTGCTTCTAGTGCTAGTCCTTGAAAATTCCTTTTGCTAAATATATTTACAGAAAACACCTTGCAGAGAACAAGTTCACAGATCTTTCCTCCAAGGACTAGAGAGTAAGTAATGGCTTATTTCTGCTTTCCCTGAACACCTATGTTTGCTGTCAGGTTGAATGTACTAGTTTTCTGGGTGTAAAAATAAGGCAATTATGAATTTAAAATATGGATATTCCTGGAAGAGGCTCATAAGGGGCAGAAATCAACAGTAAAGATCCAAAGTGGAATAATGACTTCCCCACCCCTTCACCCCAATGTTTTTAGGAGGGATGAAAGCAAATGAGTTTGGGTATACTTTCTGAGTTTATAAAGCACACAGCTTCATTTGGCAGATGTGAGTAATAACACTAGAAAGGTATGACAGCAGTTTCTGTTATTCCAGTTGGAAGCTTAGGTTCTTCATAAACTACTATCAAATGTTTACACTTCAAAATACAAAGTACTTGGTTCAGCTATGGAGTTTTAGTTTGTCTTACTTTCTAAAATCACTATGCTAATCGATAATGATACTTTCTGATAAACCAGGCTCTTAGATTGAGGCAGGGTTATTTCCTATGAAAAGTTTACAGATGAAAAACTGAGTTTTAAAGTCATCTCTTCTCTGTTTTATACAGTAGACTTGTGTCTTTCATCAGAGTTTAGCTCTCAAAATTAAGCGAGGTACAGCAAAGAATGTATTTTCATATACCAATGGAAGGTACAGTAAAACTCTTCTGTTTTGATAATTTTAATCTTCCTGAGGACAGGATCTCTTGAATGTGAAGAAGTAGTAAAGCTCCTTTCTGACTGTTCATTTAGTTGCTGTATATTTAATGAGCACAGTACAACGATTTCAAAATGGCTTAGACTGTTGAGGCCCAAATATGAAACAAGTAATATTGCACACTTGCAAGCTGACATGCAAACTGTCCGGTCACTTTGGAAGTTTTAGACTTGTGTGGCTTGCTACTTATGAAATAAATGAAAAAATACATCAGCTCAAATTACTTCCAAATTTGAGTTCCTTCCAAATCTTTTCATTGCTTAGACTAGTACTGGACTTAAGTAGTTGTAGAGTTCAGCCAACAATCAATTTGTACATCTCTGTGTGATAAACTATAGGAAGTCTGAGGACCAAAGTAAATTTTCCTTCTCATGGAGTCCCACTGAACATGATGTGGCTTCCTGCATGTAGGAAGAGAAAGCACAGAAGTTTTTATAAGGACTTAAAAATTCAGAAAGGAATACAGTACTCGGTGAAGACATGCATTAGGAAAGAGTTATCCTGATACTGGTGAATTGGATAGTAATAGTGATGTTAATGGTCACCAGAAACCCAGTAAGAACAGGAGCCAAATCACAGATATTGGAATAGATCAAATCTGAGAGTGGGCAGACCAGGCTGCTATATTGCTTCAGAAACACTAAACAAGAATTATTTTCAAAGGGACTGACAACAGAGATATTTACTGGCCTCTATAGATTCTGCAGTGGGAAGTCTTCATTATCTCTGTGCCTTTGCCTCTGCTGTAAAAAGTTTGTCTACTGATGATGGGAAATATCAGTGGTGTAATTCTGATTCAAAGACGCTGACTAGTGTCTAGAGATAGAGGTAAAACACATGTAGCAAACAATTTGTCTTTGCCGTATTGTGTCTTTGCTCTGGCATCTGGATAATATCCAGTAGACTTTAGAAGCCTCTGCTCTTGGGAGAATCCTTGAAAATCTGAGAACAGAGTAGTGCAGCCTTTGGAAGAGTTCACATTTAAAATACTGAAGGAAAAAAATAATTTTTTCTTTTCTTTCCGATAACTGGAAAAATGTAGCTAAATTTATTTGCTAGTTTGTAGGACAGAGGATAGATTTCTGTCTTGATTGGTAGCCCAGATGCACATATATTGCTTGCCTAAATGTAAAGAGGGAACACCCCATCCCCAAGAAATCAATGTACAGCAGGAAAACAGATAACATTACTCGCTTACAGCTCACTACACTGTCTATATATGATGCCTATGGAGAGGAGCTGCTGAGTACTTATGTGAGTTTAGGTGGCCATCTCAACCATTACATGCTGCTTCAGAACTGCCTTTTCTCTTCAGCTGGTGCAATACAGCATTGCTTTTGTGATAGGACTGGTTTGCGTAGGTCTCTGTCATTTGCAGGAGATATGCTCTGGGCACAGCAGGTCTGCCTGGCTGGCTCTGCAGGTTGGAAGCCAAGTGCAAATTTGTGACATTCTCTGGAGATAAGGCAGGGAGAGACTGCACCTCTGCATGTGCAGTGTCCCCAGCAACAGCCTGCATGCTTCTCTTGATTTGTAGGCTGACCTCTTCACACTAGTGAAGCTTAGCAGGCCCACCCAATTTTGTCGCTTTATGCCAGGATGTCTGATGTTGCAGACAGGGAGTCTGTTCCTGCTCTATTTGGAGACAAGGGCAGAATTCTCACTGATTTCCATAGGAACAAGATTTGTTCCTAAACATACTTCAGTAGCTCAAAAAAACTCCTAATAAAGAACTAGACTCTAAAGTTACACAAAACATCAAGCATTGTTCTAGGCTTCAGAGCTCTTAACAGTAACATGCTTGTAGACCAAACACTGCAAACAACAAATCTCAATGCATTCCTGGCAGGACTGTGGATGATTACCAGCTATCTTTCTGGTCTGAGGAACAATGGAGCCTTGGTCATATTGCTAATACTATCCACTTATTCTAATGGACAGTATTGAGGCCTTTGACATTTTATCAGGAATGGAATTCCAGAATTGGTGAAGTGTGACATAATAGCTGTTACACAAAGTATTTACTATGTCAAGCAGTGAGATTTCAATTTACTTGAAGAAGCAAAAGATGCTTTCCTGCACTGATGTAGAGACTGTTGGAAGTTACCATGGAAAACTTTGCACTGCAATTCTTCTACTTGGAGTTGTTATACTATAGACAGACCGTTACTAACTAATTTTTTTTTCTTCTTCTGTGTATTAATATTTTCTCCTATCCCCACCCCTCATTTTACCCTTACTGACATTCCTATGTCACACTTAACAGGAAATTTTTCAGTCACAGGCTTTTTCTTTAGGAGGGGTTGAAATGGAGTACCTAGAACCTGTTGGATTTAGGAGGTTCCAAAAAGCTCTTTGATATCTGCAATTTCTTGCTTGCTTTCCAACATCCCTGTGTTCCATTAGTTTTGCCACTGTTCTGTCCAAATAAAGCTGTCCAGGTGCAAGTAAGTGATGGGAAGGTAGTCATTTGAGTCATATATATCATGCTTTTGCCATTTGTGTTGCATTCCCAAATGTCAGAACTCCAGAGCTGCTTTTCAGACAGTTTTTGGCTTATGGTAGTCAGAATACCATTATCTCCGATTACCAGGTGAAGCATGGTTATCTCCCATCTTAGCTTGGGGTTTTTTGTGGTGAATATTTGGGAGACTGATTGCTTCTGTGGTGTCCTAACAGCAATAATATTTATGAAATTCTTCTTCACTTAATCCCCTGCCCAACAATTCTTATACTAGTGGAAAAAAAACCCCAAAAACAGTCCATAAAGAAAAAAACTTTGTCTCATAGAGCATGTGACTGCTATGTAGTTGCCAGGTCATTCATATTTTAACATAGACACAATTCCACAAAGCTAAAGTTTTCCAAGGAAATTGTGCCTGCTTCAGATGCTTTGTCTTGAATGGCAAATATAAATATTTAGTATGCATTAAGATCGAGAGTACTTGGCTTTGTCTTATGCAGTTAAGTTGGGTTCTTTGTTCATGTCTTGTTTTTTGACTATAATCATAGCATGTCGGTTGATGTCAGAAATATGCCAGAATAGCCCAAACTTTTTTTCTTGCTAAGAGACCAGTCTTTCTGTTCTAAAGATAGGAAATGTTTCTATTTCTAATACTACAGAATATCTCCAAATGCAGAACTTGGAATACAAAGCTGACTGATATAGTTGCAAGCTGTAAAAGGCACTGTAAGACTGCAGGTAGAAATGGTATCAGCTCAGACTTTTATAGTCATGAACAACTTAATACTATCCAAAATGTAGGAAATGTTATTCAGCCTTCATTCACACATACTCAACACCTTCACAGGATGGCCTTCATTGCTATTTTGTGGGGCAAAACCCCTTAAGTCTTTCATTCTTCTAGATATCAAATTGTCATTTATATCAGCAGTTAAAACTTCCCTTGTATGCCTTGCAAGAACTCTGATCTGAATAACGTACTGGTTGCATATCTGGCTTCTTGGGACTTGGGCTAAGTTTGGAAGGTCATAAGAGAAATTGGTGAGTGGCTGTTCTCAGTATTTCAACTATTTTTAAGAAGCAAGTTCAATGTAATCACACTTGTTATCTTTTTTTTGATTTTGTAGAGTTTTAAGAATAATTCATTGTAATCCTGTTGTAAAGCATTCTGACATGACAACATTTCCTTGATTAAGATATTGCTGGATTTTCATTTCTAGAAATACTATTGGCAGGGATTTAGAAGCCTGGATTCTAGCCAGATAATAAACAATCACTGAAGCCAACTGTGCAAGGAGGTTCTGTACACATAAATTGGAGACTGTTAATTTTTATTGTGTATTGCAGCCTTTCTTGTCTGTGTTTGGGCAAGTCTGTGAACTCCCATATGAAGTAGCTCGGTAGTTATCTAACTGTTCTCAGAGGGTTTGCTCTAGTGCAGGGTCATTAGACAGGTCAATGGTTACTGAGCCATATCCTGTCCCATAGTCCTTCAAGGACTGGTGGCACCAGGGCTTGGTGCTTTTCTGCTCCTAGCCTGTGACTTGTGACAGTCTTCAAGTTGTTCTGTTTCTAGAAGAGCATCAGGGTGTATGAATCACTATGTGGCTAGCGTCTTTGCTGCAAAGACCAGTCTCAGTCACTCTTAACTTCTTCCCATTTCTGTACCATGCTTTTTCACTCAGAGTGAGCTTCACTGTTTATCACAAGTGTCAGTCAAAAGCAGCTCCGTTAAAAGTCTAGAGGTGTAAAATTTAAACAAGAAAACAGTTCACATCATACATTGCTTTTTAGGAGCCTCATGCATAGAACTATAAGTAAAAATTAAGACTATCTTGTACAAAGAAACTCTTCACCTTTATTTCAGAGTTGAAGAGCACAGGTGTAAGTTACTGGATAGGACTGAAGTATTTCTTTAGTGTGAAAGAACTGGTTTTAAGACCTGAATCCTAATTTTATAAGTCTATGGGCAAATTCTTGTTTATTCAAATGGAAGCAGGGTCAAGCCCCATGGGTCTGCAAGATCCTATTGTGAAAGCAAACCACTGCTGAGTTTCATCTACAGAAATTGGGATGCACTCCTGGCCAATAATCTAAATATAACAATGTGAAATTTATGAGGAAGGGAATTGGCAGTAGTAATATTTCTTTGCCTTTCTACTCCTTATTGTTATCTTCCCAGACTTTTAGGTCATTCTTAGGAGAGAGCTGTTCAGTCCATTAATTGTCTTTGTTAGACAGTTTCTATCTTATTTCTCATAGTAACATACTCATACCAAGGAAAATTCTACCCATCATTAGTCATTTAAGCCCTAGGGCATAGTTCAAAGCTTGCTTCCATTTTTTTTCTAGAATCTATTATACCCAAGATAATTGAATATATATCCACATGCACATATATAGGTAGGCATACAAGTGTAGCTCACCTTGAAATTAATTTCGGTTGCATGTATTCATTTTATATTTCTGTAATTGGTCGAATCTTTCAGTGATGATATGAGGGGTGAAAAAAGGTTAATGCTTATGGTAAATTTTGGTCCAGAGGTTGTAACCCTTATAACTGTTTTCTAACTCCTCCTCGCTTCTCCCTAAATCTTCTGAGTTTGGTTTGCAGTGGAAGATTTGCAGTAACCGGAACACTATTGACAACTGATAAGAACAAAAATTATTATTTTAAGTATTGAACATATTTCTAAACTTAATGCAGTGATGGAAATGAATTATGGGATAGATACATTCACAATGTTTTAGAGTTTTAAACATTTAAGAGATTTTTCCTTTTCTTTCGTTCTTATATGACGTATGAAATTTAATCCAATAATCTTGAATCAATAGTAATTGTAGTCCAACCTTAAAACATTAAGGAAGAGTGTGAACAACACAGTCGTGCTTTTCAGAAGTGCCTTGTACTGCATTTGTCTCACAGTAAGCCCTAGTCAAGACTCTCAATGCTAGGTGCTTTTTAGGGAAAGCTAAGAGGTACAATATTCTCAAAGAAGTCAGACACTTACTCAAGTGGTTTATCTTGTTATCTGTTTTGATAATCAGGCTTCAAAAGCAAGTGGTTTTTTTGCAAGCTTTTGCATGATACTTATATTACAACAAACAATTAGAAACTCTCTATAAAAATAATGTAAATGAAAATGGAGTGCTGTCATTCTTCACACTGAAAGTTGAGATTTTTCTTCTTTTAGTTTCTGAACTTGCCCTTCTTTTTCTGTTCTGTCTGCCTTGTCATTCATGTATCCCTCTTTAGGTGGGCTTAGACAGTGCATATGGAGGGTGATGGAACTCCTGTAATTTATTTTAAATTACCAAAGGACTGACTGTTTTTTGCAGTGTACTGGTGGTGTCTGGGTGCCCAGCAGCTGCCTGTAAACTTCCAACACTTGCTGTATT
The DNA here is from genome assembly GCA_013389865.1 of Piaya cayana. NCBI lineage: Eukaryota > Metazoa > Chordata > Aves > Cuculiformes > Coccyzidae > Piaya > Piaya cayana. Next base: position 43,387 of record WAAB01023542.1, on the reverse strand, counting down.
TTTATCTCAAAAAATACTTATTGTGCCTTCTTCCTCTTCATATCTTGCATGGGAAATGTGCCAGGAACAGCAGCAGTGGTTTTGTTTCATGCAATAGTGATCAGAACCAGAACATTCTTTTCCTGTTTCACGAGCCTAATTCCTGCTTCCTTTGCTTTTTCCTTTCCTTTTTCTTTCTGTCTGGTATGAAGTAAGTGTTCTGGTATAGTTTCAAGAGTCAAACCCAAACAAATGTTATCCTATTTAAACATGAACGTCTTTTCTAGTATTTTCTAAGATTTTCCAATTCACCTGCCAAACCAACAAAAAATAAGTCAGTCACTTAACCTTACTGAAGGATTTATATCTAGCACAGAGTGATCCCCCAAAAGAACATGGGATTTTCTGTGAATTGAGATACTGAGCACAAGATCCTCTCCGTCTGTTCCAGGAGGAAAAGTCCTGTCTTCTTGTACAAGGACATTTTCTATGACTGAAGAGTCAAAGACTCAGAATTTGAAGAGTCTAAAAAACCACTGAAATAACCCTTAGAGCTTTTTTTTTTTTTGGTATCTCCAGTTCTTAAGCCCATACTGACTATGCTTACAATAGAATAAAAACCTTTATTAAGTTCAAAAAGTGCTGTAAATTTGAAATATACTTGTTGGGTCATATGGTAGAATTTATCTCCCATGTCATTTCTAGACATGTGGTGAATGCAATACATGAGTACGATGGGATTGTTCATTTTGGAAGGAGTGGAGGGTGTCATCTAAATCAAATTGTCTAGCTATCAGTGGCAAAGCAGGCCAAATAAAGCAAGGCCTGTATTGTACAACTAGCTAGGGCTAACAAATGTAACGAAAACAAATGTAATGAAATACCGAGCCTAAATTTTGAAGTACCAAGTGATGATGGATGCAACTGAAATTCTTCAAGGTGACAGATTCTCTGACCTTTCTTCCCTTGTGAAAGGGATCCAGACTTTTCAGCAAAACTCGGCAGGAATGTCAGGGCTTTAAAACACATACCTAAGTGACACTCAAGTTTGTTCTGTCATAAGAGCGAAGAATCTCTGACAACGTCATGAGATAAGCATCAGATCTTCCACATCAGAAAGATGAAAAAAATGTCTGAAGAACATGCTGCTTTAGTGTTTCTGTCTTAACACACCACTTAAAATTTAAAAAGTAAAAAAAATATTCTCTTCACAGTCTATTTGGTCAACTTCAGTTTGGTCAAAAATCTTGTTCCATTTTCTACCATATAAAGCACAATACAATAGGAAGTAAAGCCCTCAAAACACAGATGATCAGCAGGACATAAGTAAGGCATAAATATCTATAGAATATTAGATTCTGACCAACAAAATCCTTGGGAGGATTCTCATTCTTGTCTCATTATAACAACAAAAGAAATCAGCTACTTTCCTAGAACAATTTAAGGACTGTAGAATTACGTTATTTTTTCTCAAGACCTTAGATAAGGTCAGAGGCCAAAACCAAAGCAATGCGCAAGCTGACCACTTTACAGGACTCTGCTGAAGGTTTTGCCTGCTGTACACCCTGAGCAGATTCCAGAGCAATTTTAAGTTGACTGTCTATTGTGTTGTCTAAATACAATAAAACCTGCACATCAATACAGGGGGCTTTGTCCTTTAACACAAATCTGCTTTCAAGATGTGAAAATCTGTTTGAAGAGTTCTCTTGTATGCTCTGAGCCTACATTGTGACTTCATTATATTCTGTGGTTTTAGAGGATCCAAAATGGGGTCAGCTCTTCCATAGTGTACAATGAAGGGTGGCTTATAACTATCTAATAGTTAAGTTTTTCTGTTTGCCCAGAAACAAACTTTCAGACAGCCTGGAGAATGTTTTCTACTACCAAGAGATTTTGGGAAACTCTCATCTTTGCAACCATTAAAAGGTGACACTGAAATAATGACCTGGTCTTGTAGAAAAATGCTTTGGTTTTGTATAGGCATTTGACAGGGACTGCAGAGAGGGAAAGAAGAGACTGGGTTTTGGCATGGTTCTTTTGGATTGGGCAGATGACACAGAAAAAGGGTGTAAGAGTGGTTTATGTCAGGTTAAGCGTCCATCTAACATGCTGCTGTGTCTCTCATTCTGACTGGGCTAGATGTTCTGTTGTGTAAGTACGGGGCAAACATCTTTACTGAACTATAACCTTTTAACTTCTGGCCATCTGTACTGCAGGTACTTCCTGCATTGGAGGTCATAATTTTGTGTTTGATAAGTGTTGATGGATCTGTGACATTTTTTTAACTCTTTGTAAAATGTAAGCTTCTGTCATCAAAACATCCAGTTAAATTGTATGACCTGTAGAGGGGAAAAAAACCTACAAAAACCCAGAACCAAAACATAAAAAAACGCACCCGCTTGTTTCAGAACTGGTACCTGATAATACTCTTAGTCCTATATTATAAGAAATGACACATGATTGTTGCCTATTCAGTTTGTGCATGCCACTTGTACATTTTTGTAGACTTTCGTGAGATTCCTTCCCAACCAAATCTTCCTAGTCTATTTAAATGCTTGCATACAGAAGATATTCTGCAAATCTTACTATCCTCATTCCCTCCAGTTCCCTTTCCAGCTCTAGAGATGTAGAGCAACCGTAAATTAGTACCACGGCAGCACAAGCTTCGCTTTTATTCTCTCTCTCTATTTTTTTTCTCAGCAGCTTCTGAAATTCTGCTGACTGCTACTGAGTGCTAAATCACCATCTGCGTAGAATTGACTTGCATAAATTTTATTATAATAGTCACATTCCCATCTGAAGAAGCCCACCCAATGCTGCAGACCACCACTGTGCAAAGCTAGTAAGGGAAAGGGGTTTCCTCCCTGTGTTAATTTGAATTTACCATCTTGAATTTAATTTGCCATTTTATCCTCTACTTAGCGGTACAGGATTCTAATTGAAGGATTTCTGGGTGAAGGCAAGTAAGTGTTCTGCCATGCTGTGGATGCTTTGAAGAAAGAGTCAGCTCAGTATAAGGGAATGTATATCTCGGGGCTGTACAGTTTTGTAGAACTGGAACTCCTAAGCTCTCTAAAATAAGTTTGGTCAAGAAATTACCATGTAAAGCCTGTACTTTTCTTTGACTTCTGCCCCAGAGTCTCTGAAGGACTTAATGGGCAAAACCTGACAGCTAAATGAGGTTATGGAATAGTAGTGACAAAAGGAATGTAGAAAGACTGCCTTACAAGTTTTCAGGATCAAGAGCAGCAGCAGGAGGAGCAGAACACATGGTTCCAGAAGGTAAGTTGACAAGAAAGAGAGGAAAAGAAACTTAGTCTCTACCAGAAATCTGTTAACTTAGAAGCACAGTACCATGGTCAGTTACTTGATTGGGTGACAGCAGAAATGTTCACAGAATACGTGTACTGTGGTCATCGTGTTTCTGTAGTTTTTTTTTTTTTCTCAACTGGCAGCAGTGATGCAGTTCACCATCACTTTATGCTTTGTTTCTTGCATAGGTTCAAAGTTTCTGAGACAGAGGTGTTACCTTTTTTTTTTTCTCACTATGCAATGTTTTGGTCAGGAGTAGGAATTGGACTCCTTGGTGCTGAGAAAAATCATCTGAATTCTCCATGCTTATTCAGACTGTTTTTTATAACAGAGTATGTGTCCTCAGGGATGCAGGACTTCGGCTTCTTGTGTAAGGCAATCTTAAGATGTGTCTCCTCACAAAATAAGAAGAAAAGTCTTTAAGTTTGTCAAATCTTCCTTCTATTACTAATCCTAAGTATTTCTCATGTGAGAAACTAGCAATGGCTTCAGTGAGTCAATAGATACTTAGAGGTTTTCCCTCCCACTGTCCTTAACTTGGCTATGGTATTGGTAGTCATAACCTCTTGGGAAAGAAAATTTCAGTTGTAGGTATTGTAGAAGAATTTGGTTCATTGTAGAGTCACACAGAGTGAATCTACAAAATATTCTTAAGGTGAATGCTATCTAGCTAGTCTTCACATGACTTTCTCAAGGAGACAGAACACTGAACAACATCAACAGCAAACAGTAGCAACTCAGATCAAATATTTAAGAAAACAAAGTTATTTTTGCAGCAACCATTTGTTGTGGCATTTTTATGGTCACATGAACAGTTTGAGTTGCCTGCATTTCCAAATGTATTTTTGATTTTATTTTTATGAGGTTTACCTTCTTACTCTGATATATTCTGTGAATTCTAGTTCTTCCCAGAACTGTTTAGAGTCTGATTGTGTTCTTTTGCCCTTTCTTTTAGATTAAGGCTTCAGCATCTTCAGCATTAACCTTTTATATCATAAGAAAAATCCATTACTTTCCTTTAATAACCTTCTTTGCTGGGAATGCAATCTATAGAATGTATTCGCTTAATGGTATTGTAAAGGTATTCTGGTTTTGTGATATCTTTAAGCACAACCTTGCCTAAGGTATAGGAACTACTTAGAATAGTTTCTCTTTCTAGATTTCTCCCCCCATTCTCTTTCCATGTATGTGATTGGTTCTTCTCAACTGATATCTAAGTTCTACCTTCTTTCGTACTGCAAGTGCATTCACTCTTCGCTTTTACATGTAAGCACCCATGCGACAAAAGAATCCTGCTGTAATCTGTGTCTTAAGGCACAGACTGCAGTGTTTGAACTTTTGAGCTCTGTTCTGTCCCCTTGTATATCACATTAGCATTGTTCTTGGACCCTCCATTAACAGTTTTATATACATAGAAATAGCTTGCCTAGTGAGCAGTGTGTTTAAACTCAGTGATGGAGTTAAAATGCCTTAAAATTCTTCCTCCAAGTATCTCTATGCATTGTACCCTTCTCAGTTAACTTATTTAAGCATTTTGTTCTTTATTCTCCCATTATGAAAACAAAATACACTTGAACCTCAGTTTAATGCCTTTCCCTAAAGTTTTGGAGGGGGTTAAGTTTTTTATATCGTGATTTGGCTAACCATGCCAACTTCTGTATGCCAAAACCCAAAGTAATAAACAGCCTGTTTGATTTCAGGCTGATAGTCTTGCTTATCTTCTTGTAAAACTCTGTACATAACTCAAATAGAATGCTATGACATTGTTACTGACCTTGTTCTCATCTGTGTCATGCAAACTCTGGTTCTTGTATGCTCTTGTTTAGCTGACATAGTCCCGTTGTAGTCACTGCATCCGTTCTTCATATGGAAAGAAGTCATTTTACTATCAGTTCACCATGGACTATCAGGTCCATGGGTGGCTTTCTGTACTAGACTTCTTTTGCTTATAATAGCTTGGGTTCTTTGCAGTTTGCATATTGGTTGTGTAGTGTATACTTAGATTTGCTTTACTTCATCTTCGTTTACAGATCCTCAGGGAAGTTCAAGTCTGCATCTTCTGGTGGTTTTACTGTTTCTGTTGACAGCCCATTGCCTAGTTAGTGCAGTATTCCTCATTTATCTCTGACAGTGTTCCATAGTTGGCCCTTTCTACTGGATTTGACTAAAAGACACTCAACTGTAGTCAGAAATAAAGTTTCTTAAAACTGTCTCACACTTAGGTGGTGCTCAGTGCTCATAGACAGGGTGTAATTAATCAAACTGGACCTATTCAAGTATTGTGGCTTTCTCTATACCTGTCATCATTCAGTGGAGTCAGCAGCACATTCCTTATCTTGCAAATGGAGATACTCATATTGATGTGTATGCTTCCTTCTCTGCTGAACTGAGTATAGATATAGATCTGTATGGTGGAGAAAGTTTTTAAGTGTAGGTGAGGTGTATCCCAGGAATGTCTAAATATCTGCCAGAGGAATCACTTCTTAAGGACCCCTCTTGTATTAGAAGCATTGAATAGAGAACAGATTTCTTGCCCTACTGTCCATTTTGGTGTGGTTTGGTTTGGTTTTGTTCTTGGAATACTGTTCTGTACTTAATTTTAGAAATAAGTCGTGGGGCACAACATTCTTTCCCACAAGAACCAGGCCCTTTATGAGATTGTGTCTAGAGATGGGAAACCAGAGCAACAATCACAGCTAGTCAATCCATCATCATGGGCCAGTAGACAGTCTCTAGATAGTGTAAGCTTATCCAGAAGACTTGTTCCCAGCATTCCTCTCTTCTTTGTATTTATTATTGGATACTACTCAGTCCATCTTTTGGATGAAGCTGGTCTTGGACAAGTAAACCAAGCTGATACAACAGAGCTCTAGTGCCCAGAAAACTTGTGAATTTACTACTGACTGGCAACAGCAAGACTGACATTTCAAATCAGGCCATTCACAGGTATGTGTAGCATTGTTTAGCAAGTTAATATAATAAGCAAATTAATATTTTGTTTACTGATTTTTAAGTATCATAACTCTGTAGCATAGTCTCATTGGTTTGTCATAGTTGTTAACATTTAAGTTCTTTGGAGGTGGGAGATCAAGGAGAGGGGATATGAGTCAGTGTACAGCACACAAAGGTGCCTTTGGCATGGTGCCAGTTAAATAGCTAAAATGAAGCAGGGACATTTGGGTCTGAGGTGCTGGGTAACAAAACTGACAGTGTTTCAAGTGTGCAGGAATTGTTAGCTTGAAGTAATTTACTGTGAAGTGACTTAAATTAAAATATTGTTCAGTGCTGAAGTATTACATGATTATTGCTATGGAAATGAAAATAGTGGTTTTTAGTTCTTCCTTAGCTGCACTGATTCTTAAAAGAATTGGAGCAAGCTTTGAATTTGCGTTGTGCGCAACTGGGTTTTGGGAAGTTCAAAGTGTATTTAGGGCAGAAAACTCTCATGAACATTCCGCTGTTCAAGAATACTTTCCCGTGTACCTTCAGTCCATTTATGAGTAGTGAGAAAATGTTGATGTTTTTAAACAAGTACAGTTTCCTAAACATCTGAAAGAAATGTGTTTTTATTACTGGAAAATGGATCCTTTTTCAGTTGGACTCTAGCCTGTGTTTTGTATAAACTTGCTTCATACGTGCAGCATCCTTTTCATTTTTGAACCTTGTTGCTAAGAGGCTTTCTCCATTGATGGTCCATCTCCTCACTCTTCATTTTTATTTATGTGCTATCTCAATAATAGTTTGTTTCCAATTATGTAGAGCACTGTTTCAGCACAGTTAATAGAAGACACTATTGCAAGGCAGTAAAATGATTACTGGAATAGGTTTTAATACATATTTTAGTGGGTTTGAAAACCTGACTTGTCACATTTAGCAGCTTGAGACAATATACTATGATTTCTAGCTTAATTCAGGCAGATTCTAAAAGATCAAGCTATGAAATGGAAAAGCCTTTATGAACTCACCAGTACACAAAGGTTTTGTTTCACTGAATACACAGTATGCATTGTGACAATGTTACTGATCGTTCAAGATTCAACACAGTTTGAGGTTCTGACTCTCTCCTGTTTTTCTAAGGTTGTTCAATGCCATTCTTTGAGTACACAAGAAGTCCAGCTAACAGGAGAGATGACTCTGATGGAATATGACTAATTTCATGCAGATTTACCAAAAAAAAAAAGGAAAGGTCTTTATATCACATTTTGCTTATATCACATGTATCTTTCTTCCTTCTGCAAGCCTGATTGAAAGGAAGCGAGTTAACTTTGCATTTACTATATCATTTTAATGTGTTTTTTTCTTTGTAGGTATCATGCTGGTCCTCTTTTGGCCAATTTCAAGCAGGAGTTACTGCAGTAGAAAAAAAAAATCTGTATTTTATGCCAGGAAATTTGGTGGGTGCAGCTCTGTAGGTGGTTTGAAATCAGGGCTTTCCGGGGAAATAAGGAAATAATGTACCCTCAGCTGAAGCAGAGGCTGAAACACTTATCTTCCACATGGATGGGTGAAACTTATAGAATCATTCTTACTGGGCAGGAAACATATCATTTGATATAGGTTTCTGTGCCGAACTTTAATGCCATGTGTTGCATATCACATATGGCACATATATCACAGAATCACCAGGTTGGAAGAGACCCACTGGATCATCGGGTCCAACCATTCCCATCAATCTCTAACCCATGTCTCTCAGCTCCTCATCCACCCGGCCCTTAAACCCCTCCAGGGAAGGCAACTCAACCCCCTCCCTGTTCCAATGCCCAGTGACCCTTTCTGTGAAATATTTCACCCTGGGGTCCAGCCTGACCCTCCCCTGGTGGAGCTTGAGGCCATTCCCTCTCATCCTGTCCCCTGTCTCTTGGGAGAAGAGCCCAGCTCCCTCCTCTCCACAACCTCCTCTCAGGTAGTTGCAGAGAGCAATGAGGTCTCCCCTCAGCCTCCTCTTCTCCAGGCTGAACACCCCCAGCTCTCTCAGCTGCTCCTCATAAGGCTTGTACCCCCTTGTCCCCTCAGTGCCTGCAGGTCTGCACCCCCCATGGGTCTCTCCTTGTCCCCTTCACGTCCCCCCTTGTCCCCTCAGTGCCTGCAGGTCTATGCTCCGCAGCTGGACAAGGATCGCATCATACAATATGATATATTGTACATATTGCACATGACATATCACACATATACAATATATTGTACCTATCCCACGTTTTAGCACACATATCATATATATATATATATGCAATATATTGCATATCACACATTGCAAATATACAACATCACACATACAATATATCATGCATATTGCACATCATGTACCACACATATCACATGTTGCATATGTTGCATATTTCACATATACATCACATTGCGTGTATCACATAATATCATGTTGCATATATATCAGGTGTCACATTGGATATATATCACGTCACACATATCACGTGTCATGTCACATATATATTACAGATGTGTCCTGCTTTGACAAATTACAGGGAACAGCTGCAGTGTGACTTCTGAAACTGCCTGCATTATCTCAGCAATGTTGATATGAGAGTGGTGCTGCTCCAAAGGGTTCCCAGTGTTATGACTTGCTCAAAGCAGTAATTGAAAAATGAAGAATGAGTAGCTTCAATTTTCAATCATGTAACAATAAACTTTTAGAGGGAAGTTTTCTGTAATCAAATTAAACCCAAGAATGTTTGGCATCTGTTTCTGCTCCCACATGTTGCTTAAATGAAGTATTTTTACTCACTTAAACATGGAATCCTACTTCAATCCTACAAAAGGACTATTGGTGGCTTTGCAAGATCCAAAGGGCAGAAGTCGAGCTGCTACGCCCAAAGAAGGGCTTTTTTTTGTCAAGGCAGCGTGAATATGCCAGTCAGATTTTAAATACCTTCCTTGTCACTTTTCATGAATGAAAATACTTTGTAAAAGATTGAATATATTTGGTATTAGGTCCATTCCAACCTGAACTATTCTCTAATTCTGTGGAAATGCTACAGAAATCTTTTAGCTAACGGGATAAATCATTTCCATATCACTTGTTCTCCAGAAGAAAAACTTCCTAGTGTTTGAACAGAAATGCTGCTTGTAATTAATGACAGAATCATTTTTCTCTTCAAAAAGCTTATTCTTAAAAGGGTGAGACATTGAAAGGGCCCAAGTCTATTAAGAGGAGCAAGATCTTTCATTTTTTCAATCCAGCTCTTGCTTCGCAAGCCCTGAACAAAGCAGGTTGTTTCGGTACTCAAAGCAGGCAATCTGGTACTGACAGAACTGCCCTTGCATAAGGGAAAGAGGTCGTGCTTCCAAGGCCATGTCGACACTGTAGTGGTGATAATCAACTTGAGACCTAAGTTGTCCGCTGGTTATGGAGTGCTAGAGTAACTGGATAGATTTTTAGCCCGTATGTTGCTGAAAAATACAGAACCACTTGCGGCTGTTAAAAATTGCACACTTTCAAATTTAATCAGGTTTGTAACAGTGGAGAATATATTAATATTTGTACCAGTAGTTACTTTCTGTTGTAAAAATTACTGAGTTTTCTGATGAGGAACAGCTTTCTTTAATTATCTGATTACCTTTTTTAGAGTAAGAAAATTCTGAAGGGTTGAAAGTATAAAAGTATAATGCGTAACTTTAGAATGTGTTTATTTTCTCATAGCATTGAGCCAATGGAAAATAAACATTTTATCTTCATAAGAATGAACAATCTGAACAATGTTTTTGCATGACAGAACAATATGTATTATATAGAATATACACAGACTTATTTTCAATAATACATTTTATTAAAAGCAAAGAAGCTTTACGTTGGCTTCTAGTATTAAAAATAGGTGATGTAAATATATGTAGTACACTATAAATACTTGTAAGGTTCATTGTTTTTTTTTCTTAGGGTATAACAAACCTTTCAAGAATGCTTTTCATTTTCCACCTACAAAGGCAAATTGAAATATGATGCAAGGTGGATAAAGAAGTAGCAGGCTAATTAGATGTCACAATATAGTGTTGACAGGTTGATAGATCCATTACAGTGCAAATGCTTTTGCTGTAGTGCCCACTTTGTATCTGCTTGTAATAAAACCAAGTTACTTTTAGCCTTCTCACATTGCATTCTCTGTCTTAAATACACAGACACGCACAAACATTTTTCTTTGTCTACCTCTTCTTATGCTTTGCCAGAAACTTCCTTCCATGCTGTAAGACCTCCATTTCTAGCCAGAGACATGTTGTAGGTGTTCAAGGGGTTGGTATTTTCATGTACCATGTATGTCTTGGTTAGCTCCCTATTCTGTTTTCTGTTGTACAATGGGAAGGCAGACTGGAGAAAAGACGGTTAATTGGAATGTTTTTCCCCTGTTATGAGACCAAGACAGAAGTTTTCACTAATATTCCTGGTGGTACTGATACTTGCTCTATGCAGGTGGTTTCAGAGACCTGCTTACATGCTCATATGCTGAGTAAGGCTGAATTCAGTTGGCTCTTGTGATCCTCCACCTGTAAACAAACAACAACATCCAAACACCTCCTTCAGGTTAACTACCAGCACTTTAAAGAACTTATTTGCTCTGAAGCCTTATATATGTATTCTGTAGGTTTGCCTTTTAATTAGTAATATTTGCTTTCAAAATACATAGTGATCACTTTGTTCCCACAGAGAATTTGAAAATGTCTGCGGGTAGTCACATCAATGTTTTTTTATTATTTTAATTGGAAATGCTTTCCTAGCCCTTCACGTGGATATTTTTCTGAACTGGCTGTATTATACTGTTGCAATTGAGGCAGTGCTTTTAACAACAGCTCGTTTCAAGTTCGTTGAGCGGATATCCCCACAGGTCTTTAGTAAAGTACATCTATTTGTCTTGCATTGCACACATTTAGCAGTCATTCAGAGGTTTTCAGTTCAGAGATCTATGGAATGCTATCACACACTTTGCTGCTCTGGCTTTTCTCATTACTTATTGGGTTGTAAACATTGTCATATTTATCTTTGTTCCTAACCAGTTTTCTGATTACTTCAACAAACAATGCCTTCTGAATTTCTATATGGCTTCTATTTGAAGATCCCAGGTAATTTTCTACTAGATAAACAAATAGCGTTATTTTTTTCATATGTCAGCAATTCTTAGTAGTGGGCTTGTTTAAATTTTTACCTTTATTATTTATCAAATGACTGTGCCCTGCAAGGAAGCAAACTGTGATATTTAAGTTCTGGTTGCTACCTCTTGACTTCCCTGAAGAAGATTATCGCTTCTGCAGATAAACTTTGATCTCATCTCATCTCTCAGGATGTTTTGCAATAGCCTTCACTTGAAGATCCCCTTCGTGACAAGGGGAAGGCAGTTACAGTGCAGATGCCAGGCTGGGTTATGAATCTTTTTCTGAAGGATTAAGGGGAATGTAGTGCCCAGAGTCTTGCAATTTCAAGCTGCAAGTCTGATTAACTACGAAGTGTTTTTTCATAAATTCTCTTTTAATCAGTGCTGTACTTCAAAGTGAGTTTTCTTTTTGGACTGAGAGAGATTTCTGTAAGTTAAGAGTGGCTTTCTTAATTATTGTTTATCACCTTCTAATATGAGGAAGATGATGAATTGTGTGACTTGCTTTGGAAATTCATGTGTTCCAAATTGTCTTCAAAAGCTGCTATGCTTAGAGTTTATGAGCAAGGTGAAATTTTGGTTTAGCGTTTTCAGTGTAGAGTTGAGGTAAAAACAGTGGGGGGGAGAGGACCCAAAAGAATCCTGCAAGAGTAAATAGAAGTTTGCTAGAAGTATGTCAGATTAAGAACAAGGCCTCCATTAAACTGACTTTTTTGTGCTTCAGTGGATGGTGTTTCTTATTGATAGGGTTTCTGAACTACTGTGATGTATCTTTTTAAAGAAAACACAGTTTTTAAGTTATGTAAATATTGGTCTCATCTAAAACATTTTGAAAGCATTTTCTTACTTCAATTAATTTATGTTTCAATACTTTCTCATTTTCTAAGTGCATCTTTGAAATAAGCATTGTGATCCAAGCCTTATTAAAAGAAAGTTCTAGCTTCCTAATCAAGGACTCTTGAGTTTCTCCCATATTTCTCACACAACAAATGATACAAAACTTTCTCCAGAGAGTAATGAAAAGATTGAAACAGTTTATTGGAAAGTGAGGTGCAGGCTTTCTTGTCCTTTTAACTCATTAAAACATGAAGATTCAGAGTGAGGAACAGGACAACATGGACGTTAATCTTGGATGTTAAAGAATGAAATAAGAAGGTAGAGTTTTAAATACCAGGAATCATTTAAAAAATGAGGTGCTTTGTTTCTGGAAATTCTGGCTGAATAACTGCATTTCCTCTCTGCAGCAATGCCACATTGTATGCTTTACTTCATCAAGGTCTAGGTAAAGAATCCCTTACTGGCACAAGTAATTATTTCTCACAGGCTGGTCTCAATGATCCATTCTTTTGGGAACTTCAGCAAAATGAAATTAGTTACATTTCTTATGTTCCTACTCACTTGATGTTTCAATAACTTTCATAATGTTTACATATAAAAGAGAGCATGGGTAGGTAATTCCACTGTACGTTATTTAGTAATGGTTAAATTTGAAGTCATGGCTTGGAATCATAGAATCATGTAGCTTGAAAAAGACAACCTTATGATTAGAAAGTCCAATTGCTAGTTGAACAAGTCCAAGACCATGCCTTCAGTACTAATAAAGTTGGAAAGTGGCAGCCAGAAGCCTAACATTCAATCTCCTGATATTAAGTAGAGGCTAGCCATTGTATCTCTGAGATACTGTTACAAAGTCTCTGACACAGAGAACTTAAAAGAATTATATAATGGGTGTATAATTAAATATACACCTCAATTTATTGAAAGAGTGTGATGAAAAGCATATCAATATTACTTTAAACCCCTGGCTTAGATATCTTAGATTCTAAGTTGGCAAAAGAGCTAATCAAGTTACTTGGCACAAGATGCAGAAATAAATGCCCTTCTCTATGTAGAGGAAACTTATGCAGCATAAACCAGTTGAGCTGAATAAAAGTGCATAGCTGGGTCATGCTTATTTTATACATGACTGTGCATTTCCCATCTGCAAGTTATAAGGTGCTTACTGTTAGTGCGTGCTGAGGTAAGCTGGGATTTAGAAGGATGCTGAAATTGGACACAATCCTGGCTTCAGAAATGGGGTTTTTTGCCATACTTTTGTTTCCCACTCTAGTCCACAATTGTCAGCTCAGGGGTTGATAAATTCACAAGGGTGGTAGATAGTTTCTCAGTCAGTTGCTTTGTAGTCATGAGCCTCTGTTCAGGGTCACTTGCTGTTGATTGGGATGTGGGGTAATTGTTCTACAGTCTCCAGTATACAGTGTGAACCCATCAAGTTCCCACCAGACTTGCAAATGTATCAAGCAAAGGTGAAGTTGTGTTTCAAGTGTAGTTGACAGCAAAACACTATTTCAGTAGTAATGTAGTTTTGCACCCAGCTAAATCCAATGGAACTATGCCTCATGATTGAAACCCGAGTATATTCATCAGTCTTCATAACAGCATGCAGTGCAATTATACTCTCAAGGCATTTAGTTTTTGCCTTTTAACTTCACTGTTTAAAAGATTAATCATTATCAACATTGGAGATGCTCAGCATAGTAAACTGCTCTGATAACTTTGCAGAGAGAAGCGTATACAATCACGTGCAATCAGTGCCAGCTTTGTTCTAGAATGGCACAGAACACCATGACAGACCTGTTTCAGACCTGGTCCTGCCTATATGTCAGGCCTTCTTTCCAGCATCTCTCCAATGAAGCCTGTTCTTTGTATATTGCTGTAATTATAGACATAAAAATGGCAAGTGTCTCAGGTGGAAACCATTTATTAGGTACACGGCTGTATGAAGCCAAGTACTGTGTTGCTGTCAGAGGCTCATGACCGTTTCACAGGTACTATTTTAGCACTTGGAACACTAAGGAGTACACTTTGTGCGTATGACACATGCCTGACCACTGACCATATGCAAATAAATACAAAACAAAGGAAGTCACTTCTGAATGAATTGTGGTTTCAATCTGTAATTAATGCTCTGGCATTCCTGTGTTTTTATTTAACTCTGCTGGGTTCAGTGGAGGGAGGGTGTTCAATGCTTGAGCTACGTGAGGTCAAGAAACAGGATGTCTGTTGAATTCTATATGTCTTTTCAAGTAATTTCTCTCACATCACTTCTGTGCACAGAAACAAATCTGCAGATACCCAAGCTGGATGTAATATAAGCACTTTTTATATCCTGTAAAACTAAGGACATGAAACAAAGGCTGGGGTCTCTGTCACCACCAGTAACACAGCTTTATTTTACTTGGTTATTCATTTCCAAAAATGCATGCTTAAAAAAAATTTAAAAAACTAAAACCAAGATAATTTGTTGAAAGCCACTTTTCTGTTGCTCTGTATGCCTTTTTTCCTTCTGCTTGGCAACCTCCACACCTGCTGTTCTGACTACTAAAAATTGTCCTTTCTTTTGTCCTGTAAGTATTCCTGCCTAAGAGGAGAGAACAAAGGATTCACTAGCACTTTTATTGTTTCTGCTGCCTTGTATCTTTTAAAAAGAAGTTCTTGTTAATAATTCAGTGTTCTTGGGGCTCCAAAATATAGGGTTTTTTAAATTAAGATGGCTGTGAGCTAGGATGGTTACAGTATCACAGGCATGTATTACTCTTAAAACCAGCTTTTTAATGTATTCTTTAAGTGTATAACAGTGGAAAAACAGCATTTTCTGCTTTAGTGTAAGGTTGAGATCTTTAACTGGATTGAGGCAAAATAAAAGGTGAAAGGAAGTTCTCCCATCTTCTACCATACTATTTCTCTCTCTACCATTTGCTGGTTCAAGGCTCCCAGACAGTTTCCTCTTTCTTGAGCTGGTACAGTGGCAGCTCCTTATCCTATTCTAGTCTGCTTTAAGAACAGCCTTCATTTGTGATGCAACTGAGAAATTTCAGTATGTGAAATATTTGAATATACCATCACAGATGTTTTAAGGAGGAAAGACGGTACTCTCTCAGCTTACTCTGGTGTGTGTTTTTCATCATTATCTTTAATGAGAGTGTATGCAAAATTTGACCAAAATGTTTCCTGAAATCCAAAGTAATTTTCCTCTTAAGGGAACAGTGATGGTTAGATTCCAATTTCAAAACTGAAAAAGTCTTGCCCTTTGAACAAATTTGTACAAAAGCCAACCTATCCCAGAAACATCACCACCACCACCACACATGGACACAGTAGGTTAAGTGCAGAACTTAGGTGACTACCTGGGCCATTTTATTTCTCATAAGCCTTGTTGCTGCCAGCCCAAAGGGGATATCAACACTTCTCTGTAGTATAAAGACAACTGAGCTGATTCTGACTGAACCAACTCAGATAGTGGGAACAATCTATGTTTCTTCACAGGGTAGACAAGCCTACATACAAGTCTGCAGTAGGACAGCTTTCAGTTCATTTTTATAACTAGCTTGCACTGCACATTGAGATGTTTTCCTTAGGAAAGTTGGAGTAATATTGCAAAAATACTTGTAGCACAGACCCATCTGTGTCAGATAAGCTACACATTGTACTGGCATAATAAAACGATCCTTATGAGGGAGAAAGAAAAAAAAAAGTATTTTTGCTAGTTTAACTACAACTGGCAGGTTCTTCCAGCACTATTAATCAGGTGTTGTGCCCTTCCCTGACTTAGCTAACTATGCCAGAAAAAATTAGCTGGATTTCACATTTTAGTGTGTCCTGGGTTTAAAATGTGTTAAATAGCACAGTGACATTTTTAGAAAGCCTTTTAGGAAACACTAGCTCTAGTGCTGTAGGACAGGGCGTGCTTAAAATAATAACTTTGCAAGGATTGATGTCTAGTGCTCAGCCAGCGTTGAAGTACAACTTGGTATCCATACAGGGGCTTGGAATGTTTCATTAATTGTAAAGGAATGAAGTAATAATTTGTATTTGTAAAAGGAAACATCTTTTCTAAAGTTGATGGAAGGGGGGGGGGGGAAGTATTTATGAGGATTTCAAATTGCTTTGAATTTGAAATGTTTAAATGTCTTTTGTTTTTTCCCCTGAGTCCACTTTAACTTTTGCTTAGCTTGCTCCTCGTATTTTTTTACTTTTAAGCAAAATGACTTTTTTAAACTGTTTTACAAACCCAAAGTAATGGAAGGTTAGAAACCAATCTGTTTAGATACAGGTAATGATTAACAATGTTCAAGAATGTGACAATGAAATAAAATTTAGATGTCAACAGCCTTTTCACAGTAAAGTTTGTTTTCCAGGAGAGGCCATTCTGAAAAGAAAAGGTGGTGAAAGTGTTCCCATAGAGACTATATGTAGTTCTCAATTTCTGTATACATGCAGCTGACAACATATTGGTGAAGCCAAAAATTTACTCCCACTTATTTTTTCACTAGATAAATTGTTGATATATTACTTTTTTTTTTCAAATGGATATTAAAATACATTAGCCAAGTTTACTGCCATGTTTATAGATACACATATTCTCAGGTTTTAGAGCTATGCTATAATACAGAGACGAGTGATATTTGTCTCTATTAGATCTGGGAGATTTTTAAAATGTGCCTGTTCTAAAGCCTGTAATCTTGCTTTCGTAGCTTCTTTTATTTTTCAATAACATTTTTTAAAATACATGGACAAACTTTTCCCAATAAACAATGTGTCCCAACAATGTAGGAAGTGCAGCTAAACTAATATGTGTCTGAGATTAGAGGAGGTATTTTCCAGGAGGAGTCTGGAGAATAAGAGATTATTGCAATCTGAGCTTTTCTAGGTATGTAATTGTAACTGTGAAAGATGACTGTGTCCCAAGAGAATTGAGGAAGAAGTGGAAGGAAGTCCATTACTGCAGCTGCTCCTGTGGTGATTCCCCATGGCCAGGACACTGGTAGTTACTAAGACTGGAATGCCTGCTGGACATTAATATGAGAAGAGGGAGTCATCCTTAATTACGTTGCATGTGGTGGCATGCTTTTACCTATATGGTTGAGTCTGTATGTAGATGTACCTCTCTTGGTATAACAGTGATATTACTATGTGTCTTTTGATTAACTGTGAGAATTAGCATAAGCTCTGTAGCTCTTTGTACTTTTTTAGCACTGTAATTTTATTTTCCTTGGAAGAGTTGGCAGTTGTTAGGGTATTTATTAGGAACTTCTGAATACTAAGTAAATATAAACAACTCCAACCTGAAATGACACGAAAGTTATATACACAACCTTAGTATAAAGTGTAGAGACGGAGTCAAAAGGAGGTATAGGAGGTACAAGAGGTAGATTTTTTTTTAAGGAAAGATTGTGAGAAGTGGCACTTGTTAGACTAAGAAATGGCTGAGTAAAGATCTGATAGCACTTTTTCATGTATTAAAGACTGATGGAAAGTTAGGTATAACCAATGATTCTGCAGGTAAATCATTCTCTAGCCCCACTGGGGAGTGGTTCAACATGAATCAAAGCCAAGGAGCTGGAAGTTAGACCTAGGAAAACATTTCTAGCCATGAGGTTAGAAAAACACTGGAAGGGAATTGCCTGTGAAGGCTGGAAAACCCCTCTGGTGATGGAAATTCTGTGAACCTCTACTGAGGATGGTTTAGAGGTCCTTGATCCTATGGCAGGAGGATGGATTAAGTAATCTGTTAAATTCCCTTATTTTCTATTATTCGTATAGAATAATAGAGGGCTAACTTGTGACACAGCGCTGAAGTATTTAATAAATTCTCATACTAGTTCCTTTTGTTCTTTCTAGTAACCAAAAAAANTTAGTTAAAAAAAAAAAAAAAAAAAAAAAAAAAGCAAAATCTGCAGTGTTTCTCAAATATCTCTTCTAAATATAGCATTTCTTTTCATTTAAATTGAGAGGAAAATAATTTCTATGTAAAAATCTTGCCACATGAAATAGTTATTTCTCTTGGAATCTTTTCTTTCCAATGATTCACTGATTTTATTCAAGAAAAGATGGCTGGATAAAACCATAAGGATTACCAAACCAATGTATATAGCAGCAGAGAAAGAGCTAAAATATCACGGTGTGTAAGTGAAAAGTAAAATCTGATATAACAAGCTGATGCATGTACCTGAAGTCCATGGTGAGAAGGGAGGCTGAAGGCAAATAAGTTTATTTTATGTAGTGGTGGTGAGATTGCAAGTTACAGTATAATTGCAGGCTTTTATTCGGCATAAACAAACCCCACCCACTTGTTGTGTCTGTTAATGCCTGTTCTGGATTGTACCATCACAGCAACTTCCCTTTGACATTGCTCTTTTTGAATTTTGCAGCATATTCTGCAGAGGAAAACAAAAATCTTAGCATAATCTGGGAAAAAGTTGAACCTGTGAAAAGAGATAACAAAATACTTTAAAAAACAGGAATAAGGTTCATTTAATCTACTTCATAGCAGAAAGGTTAACACACAGAGTTAAAAACTGTGATTCCTGAATAATTTCTTTAGTCTACTTTCTGATGTAGCTGCAGAGAGACTTGTGATTGCTAGCAAAGGGAGGAGATAATGTGAAGCTAGGAACCCTGAAGGATATGGAAAAGGAAGAGCATTCTCCTTCCCACCATGGTGACCATGGATAAGCTTAAATTAGTTCATTAAAAATTAAAATTATACTATCCTTCTAATCACTGATTTACAGAACTAGAAAGAAAACCTAATCTCTTAGCCTCCAGACCCTCCAGATTTATTTTAACAAAACAGAAGGAAAAAAAAAGAAATTACAACAAAACTGCCTTTCCTCTTTCCTTCAAATGCAGTTCTCTTGTATTTAAAGTCCCCTGTTGGTCTCAACTAATAATCATCATTAAAAAAAAATATTCAGCCAGATCACTGCTAATTACCATGTTTCTACCTTCTTTATTCTGTGTCCTAGCATAGGAAGTATTCCTACATAGGAAGTATTTTGTACACTCTAGGCAATTTCTTTTAGCATGCCACCTGTTCTCCTGCCCATTTCTTCTACCCAGCTGATTGAGCTCTAATAGCTCAGAAATATCCTCATGATATGTACCGCACTAAATATGACTGCTTCAGTTTGACAACAGATGCATAAAAAAACCCTTCAGAACAGTCAAATACTGAATTATTAGTTGTATCTCTGTCCTCCTAAAAATGGTCATATTTAGTTAAATGATCACTGAATCAGTAGTTGTAAAATTAGAGTATTTCCTTGTCATCACAAATATGTGTACGTGTACACAGATTCTGTGACTGTCCTGGTCTTTGATGTGTGACTCTTGTGTTCTATTCTATCCCTCTGATCTTCCACGTTGGCACTTAACAAACATCACAAGAGTTGAATCAAAATGCCAATTTCATTGTTGCCAGTTCTACTGGACATGACTGAATTGGTCTTCCCCTCCCTGAATATCTTTTCGATGTCCACATACAGTACCGACTAAAAATTACCAATCAAGTTGCATTTACTCAGTTACTAGCAAGAGTGTACTTTAGCAAAAAACATACATCTTATTTCCAGTCTGAGTTATTCTTCTGTAACTGATATGCTATATTGTTTGGGTTTTTTTATCATTCTCACTGTCTTGTCAAATTGCATGCTACTAAGTGTGATATTTTACAGGAAACTGCTATATTGTTACTACCTTTAGTCTACCTTCATCAAGGATAGCACTGAGAGAAATAAAATTTTCTTTGCCATAAGGCTACAGTGATACGCACTAGTCATAGTACTCTTCTTGATTATTTATTAATTGGATTCTGTATTAACCATTCCATTAACATTCTCACACATCACGCTCACAAGCTTGTAATTACCTGGTTTATCTCATTTACTTCTAAAAATATCCTTAGGTTTCTTAGGTTTCTTCAGGTCTTGTGAAGGATGCCATAGTTTCTCCAAGACACTGAAAAATGTCCCCCATGCAGTTCTTCTATAATAATTGGATACATATTACTGATAGCTGCAAATAAGAAATTATGGGCCTTAGTATCAAATAATTAATGTCATCCTAAATTGTTCTTGGAATGGAAATATTTAATAGTCTCAGCTATACCAAACACCTGTCTTCCCAGAGACCTAATGGTAGTGCTTATTGATCTCTTTTTAATTAACTGTTACTAAAGCCAAGATTTCTCTCTAGTAATGAATTGCTATCAGAGTTCCTGAGCTTTGGTTTACTCAGGAAAAATCTTATTCTTTGTTCCTAACAATATTGGCAATATCTTGTTCTTTGTATCTGTTTTTCCTGATTAAAATTCTACATTCTTAACTTCTGGATTATAGTCAGTATTACCTTTTTTTATGCAATTCTAACATTAAGTCTGCTTACTGTTTTAGTTAAGAGTATATTCCTTTTGAAAAAAAGGTGGCAGCTTTTTCAAATAGGATTGATGCTTAGAGAAATACTCTTCAATAGCGTTCATAGTCTTTTGCACTTTTTTTCTTCAAGGTGTTACATTTTGTATTGTTTTCCCCTTGGAAGATGAAACTTATTTTAAAGCTACAAATCAATTATTTGGATATTAATCATGCTTGCAGATAACAGTTTAAATTATCATGAATTAATGATCAAAAGTTATCACTGATTTTTAGGTTTGTGATTTTTTTTCCATTTTCCAATGTGACTTCTTACAGAATCTACTTGTGCCAGATACAGTGTTTTCTGTTATTTAGACACAAAATATTTCTCGACACTTTATAGATAGCACTGTCTCCTCTCCTGTTCCCATAGATATTTCACAGAATTTAGTTATTCACGATCATGTTGATTTTCACCCCCTCCCCTTTTATTATATGCAGGCACTATTATCTTGGGATTTTAATTTGATGCAGTAGATTCTAGTAGATACTTTTAGTAAACTACCTAGTATTTACATGATACAGCACTGATTTCATAAGTATCTGGCATCATGTTGCTCTTGAGCTGTGAAGGAATGAACTATTTTTTGACATAAATTGCCACCTTGCTATTTTTTTTTCCATGTTGCTCCTTAGGACAATTTAACCTAGCAAGAATTAGACTCACCCCACCAGCTTTCAGTAGTACCACCTAGGCTTTATATTTTATAACCCAGGCTTCCAGTGTCATTGTGTAAACCAATAAATTATGTCTTTATTTTTCTCTAATGTCAATGTGAATCCAGGATTCTGAAGACCTTATACATCAAGCATTAGTCTGCATTTGTGGTGAAAACAGAATAGGGTATCAAACTACTGATGTTGATGACACTACTTGCAGACAGAGCCTCTGCTAGAGCTGTAGAATGTGCAGCTGGTAATGTTGAATTAGAGTGGAAATAAGATGCATTTGGACCCACACAGTCGTGGGGCTGTTCTGCAAAAAACTGAGGTAGCCTTTTTATGGTTGTTGCCAACCAAACTGCATCACATCTCACCTTCATGTCTAGGAAAATAAGAAATAATAATTCCATTATGTGCTCTGATTCTAATGAGAAGACTTTTTTTGAAACATTTGTTTCCAGCTACTGCAGTTGCTTGACCCACTTTCTGAACAACTGCACCTTCTAATGGGGTAAAACAAGATAGATTTTGAAAGCAGACAATTTATTTCTTTATCGTTCATATCCTCCTGGTCCTTATAGGCATAATACTATGGCCCATTCTTGCGGCGGTAAAACAAGCACAGTTTTACTGAACGTAGATTACAGAGGAGGTGTGAATAACTAATAAGGAATTTATATGATTCATCTCTACTCTGGCTTAATGAAAAATGTAAATAGCGGTATACAATCATGGTGAAATGAGAAAGGAATTGTAATGAAATTGTAGAAAGGAGAATTCATTTTGCATCTAAGCCCAGAAAAAAGTATGCCTGCCCCCCATTGTGTGAAGTCATCTCATTTTACCAAGTCTTTGTGGGGAGGTAGAAGTTTGAACAATTAAAATAAGATGAAACAGACACTTAACCATGATATTGCATCTTGTGAAACAGGTAATTCTCTAATGGACCAATGAAAGCCAATGATGACAAGTTGCAGTCAACAGTCCTTGAATGTGCTGATGGTTCTGCTTTCATTACTCTTGTCAGCAGGTAACTATTATACTTTGAATTGATATGTCACTGATGTGTGCTTCAGGGAAAAACTAGTTGCAATCTAATGCCAGGTTCCTAGAAAACAACCAGGATAAAATAGATTTTTAATTGAGTAATAAATAAGGCTCTTTGCATTTAAGAACTGGAAGCTGGAATTTGAAATGCAATTGAAAATTCAGTTTAAAACAAAAAATTGGCAGGACATTGACATGGTGAAGCTGAAAATTTAAAAGAAATAAAGCTACTGTTTTGATATGCAAGTTTTTCATCTCATCTAAAACGAAAAAGCAAGCTCTACACCACCATGTAATCTAACAATTTTGGTAAAAGACCATCTATTGAAAGCAGTGGAAGTTGAGTTCCAATTGTATATTTTTATATATGCACACAAGAGCATGTGGTGAGCATGTGAAAGACTGATCTTGGAACTTCAACTGTTCTTGAGATGAATACATGTTAGATAGAATGCAACTAGTCTTATACATAGTTAAAAGGAAAATGCATGGCAACATCATGTTTCCTCAATCTAAAGAATTCACTGGACCAGGGACTGGTTCTGGAGGTTTTTTTCTCCTGTTGCTTGGTAGATGTGTCCTAGATGTTTGCTACTAGCTCACAGAAATGATTTGTGCAGAAAGCTGTCAGTTTTTAGATAGAGAATTAGTCAAACACTATGACTTTTAGTTTCATTTGTTCTTCAAGGGTTATTTATGACACTAAGGTTTTCTGTAATGATGCATGAATATTTGAAAAAAAAAAAAAGAACGGGTAATTAGTCTGAGTAGGTTTAAGCCTGTGAGTTTTTAACTCTCAGCACAACCTCTTTTATCCTAGCTTCTTAAAGCCTTTTTTTAGTTCAGAAAGACTTGTTTTTTTCCATTACAGCTCCTTGTCCCTTAACAACAACATGTAAAATTTTACCAGGCATTATATATCTTAAAGTATCCTTGTTCTCCAGTAAGAGTTGTTGCTACTCTCTTGGCATAATGCCTATAAGATTCAGTGTTAATTCCTTATCAGTTCAAATGTGCACATTGTTGCCCATAGTCTGATTGCTTGTTTGCAAGTATTCAAGTCGATTTTTGCTAATGATGGCTCATTGTTTAGCTATAACTGACTGGCCTGTTGCTAACAGTGTCATAATATTATCAACTAGACTACTTCTTTGCCTGATCTAAAACCACTACTTTTCTTTAGAGCCCTTTCACTGTATGGCGCTGCCTTCCTAGTTATTTAATGACCTTCCTGCTATGTACTAGAACCAGGTACAGGGGTTGTAGCACCTCCTCTGTCCTTTTCCAGTTTAAAGTAATTTTAGAAAGCTATTTTCCTGGTGAATGAGTGAAACCAATTATTCAAGACTTCAGTGAACGTATCCCAGTGACAAAAACATCACAAAATTTTCCCAGCTGCTCCAACATTTTCTGTTGATTTTTGTTAGGTTTTCATACTTTTACCACTTTTTATAGAGACTTCTGCTAGAAAACTATAGAGACTTCTCCTGAGATCCCCCCAATTTTGGGACTTGTGAACACTTACTAGCTGTACTAGTCATTCAAGGAATGCATAATAAAGGGAGGAACAGCATGTCGTCATGCCAGAAGAGTACCCTTTCAGAGTCTGTAAAATCAAGGATGACAGCAAGTGTGTATTAACAAGCAAAATCCAGCAGATTATTTGCACATTACAGTATTTTTTTCTTTGAAGTAGGAAATGAACATCTGTATAGCAAAATTATCAGGGGAACTTAAATTATTGGCATTGTGCTAAGTAAAGTGCATATATGTGAATATTTCTGGATCCATACAGAAAGCTTATAAAGACCAGCCATTCTGAAAGTCCTGAGACTTCAAAAATTAACTACATAAATTAAAAATTTATTCAGCATTATACAGAACTCTAACTATGAACAGCAAATGAAGTAAAAGTTTGATGTGCAATGGCTGTTTACTTTCTAAGGTAGAATAGATAAAACTTAGGATGAGCTTAAATCAGTCATTTGAAGCATGACAGACTAATCTTCTCTCAAAATTAGTAGGAACAGAGATAGGAGCATCTGTATCACTTACTTACTCAATAATACTTTTCAAAAATAGTATGAGACTTTGCACATGCAACTTCCCTTTAGAAACAGCTGCCATATTTGCAACAGACAATTTAGGAGCCTTTCAGACACAATACCTTTACCTGACATATTTCTGTAGAAATTAGACTGTTCAGTCCTCAGGCTTTAAGCAGATTTTTTTCCAGGAAAAATGCTTATTAAAAAATTTACACTTAATTTATTGGTTTTCTGATTCTCAGAGAAGCAAGTAAAATTTAAAAAAATTACAATAAATTGATAAAGTCTTTCACTGTGTACTAGGTCTGGCTGAGATGGGCCTAACTTTCTTCACAGCAGCCCATATGATCCTGTCTTTTAGACTGGTGACACAAACCAGTGATGGTAACTAGTATTTTATCTGCTGCTGAGTAGCTCTTGCACAGGGTCAAAGCTGCCTGTGTTTCTCATTGTGCACCCCAGCTTGGAGGCTGGGGTGGGCAAGAGCTTGGCGGGTGGCACAACTGGCCCAGCTGACCTAATGTAGCCAAAGTGATATTCCATACTGTATAACAGCATGCTCAGCAATAAAACTGGGTGGGAGTTTATCTAAAAACTGCCCAGGGAAGGGCTAGACATCAGTCTGATGGTAGTGAGTGCTTTAGCATCACCTGTGGGTTTACTTTTGTTGTTGGGAGGTTTTTTCCTTGCTTTTACTTTCTGATTCTTTTGTCCATCCCACTGGGCGGGTGAGTGGGCAAGCAGCTGTGTGGTGCTTATCTGCCTATGAGGGATAACCCAGCGCACACTGAATACTGTAATTCAGTCCTCATGTTATATTCTTATTTGTTTATTTCTTTTAATCACTGACACACATTTTACTATTAAGGATTTGCTTAGTACTACATTTTATTATAGACATCACTCTTCCTCTGACCTGATTTTATCTTTGTTCTCCATTTCGTAGTCATTCTTTCCCCAGTTTTCATTCCCAAATAAGTTTGGAGTTTGTTTTCCTTTTAAAATGGGCAAAGAACCCATCTAGGGATCAGGGGATACTTTCCCTTGTGCTGTTAAGTAAGCCACTTTGCAGTGATGAGCAAGCTGAACTTCTCAGGGTCCTATAGCCTTCTCAGAATGCAATATTTCCCTCAGAGTACTGAATAATTTCAAAAGCATGGAAGTATTCAATTGCTTATGAAACATGAAAACAGATGTATATACGGATAGATGTATATACAGATATTTGTGACAGAATTTGAATCTGCACATTTGTTGAAAGTGTTACAGAGGGTTTTGAAAATATAAGTCTAAGGAAATAAAATTTCTTTACAGGGTATAGCATCCCCAGATTTGAAACACACATTTTTCCCAGGCAGCAAGGAACAGATATGTGATTTGTTTTCTCTATATCTATGTTCCTTTGAAAATAGCATTCTTCTAGTCCTTTCAGTTTCTGTCTGAATTCATCTACAAAGCAATCTCCTCTTTTGCTAAAGCAGTGATGATAAGTACGTGTGTGTGCATGCCAGTGCATGTATCTCTCCGTGTGCCTGTACATATATATAACTTTAAGACTAGTGTGTATATATATCTTAAATACTAATTTTCCTTCACTCAGAAAGCAGTACTAGTTATCTTGTTTTCTCTTCAGTTTATGGCTCTGGTTTTTGTTCTCAGTGCCCTCTACACACAAATAAAGAAGTAATCTCCACTGTCACAATACTTGAAATGTGCTAGACCTACAGAAAGAAAGTAGGAGAGTCTTGAAATGAATACATTTTATAAAACTGAGAAACAAAAGCATTAGGAATAGGCTTTTTTAAGCAACATAGAAAAAATGAGGATTAGATGGATAAAGTGTACAGATGCAGTTGCAGATCAACAGAGACTGTGTACAGAGAGATACAATACAGTTAAGATAAATCCATGCTAGTCGTCATCTATAACCTGTGGTAGTGACAAAACAATAAAATGAAACACCGAATTACAAATGTTAATTCTGTCAGTCTAAAGTGAATATCTTTTATTAACTGGTGTGACCTTATGTAGTGCAGCTACCCACAGCATCGCTGTGCCTCAGTTCTCAAATCAAAGTAAAAACATTTCACTGCCAAGGGTATCCAGACTCTTGACTTCTTCATTTCAGTTTCCTTAGACTGTAAAGCCTTCACGGGATCTGTACAGTACATGTAATCTTAAATGATCATAGAATCACAGACTATTTGGGGTTGGAAAGGACCCTTACAGGTCATTTAGTTCCTGCTGTCAAGAGCAGTGACATCTTTAACTAGATCAGGTTGCTCAGAGCCCCATCCAACCTGTCCTTAAATATATGGGGCTTCCACTACTTTCCTGGGCAACCTGTTCCAGTATTTCACTGCCCTCGTAAAAAAAAAAAAAAATCCTCCTTATATCCAGTCCAAATCTACTCTCCCTTAGTTTAAAAACATTACTCCTGTCACAGGAGGCCATGCTAAAAAGTCTGTGCCCGTCTTTCCTAAAGGCCCCCTTTAAATACTGGAAGGCCGTTATAAGCTCTCTCCAGAGCCTTCTATTCTCCAAGCTGAACAACCTCAACTCTCTCAGCCTGTCCTCATAGGTGAGATACTCCAGCCCTCAGATCATTTTTGTGGACCTCCTCTGGACACATTCCAGCAACTCCATGTCCTTCCTGTGCTGAGGACTCCAGAACTGAACGCTCCAGTTGAGGTCTCACCAGAGCCAAGTAAAATGGCAGAACCACCTCCCTTGACCTGCTGGCTACACTTCTTTTGATGCAGCCCAGGATCTGGTTGGCCTTCTGGGCTGTGAGCACACATTGTTTGCTCACGTTCAGCTTTTAACCTTTCAGTACCCTCATGTCCTTCTCTGCAGGTCAATCACATTGTTTCCCCAAATTAAGCCGGTAGTATAAAAGTTGTCAGTACAAGGAGCCAAAAATTTGCTGTAGAATTTTCTGTTATCAGACTTCTCAGATGAGCCAGGAAGATGTGTGTGGTTATTTATGACCTTACTGGAAGTGTTCTATTACCTGACCTTTTGCACAGCTCAGGGAAACTAAGGTTATTGGACAGTTTCCAGGTCAGAGATGTTTGTAACCAGTACGCTTAGAGCATGGTCAGAGAGCTTGCATCTGCCCCTCACAACACAACAGTCAGCCTGTAGTCTGCATCCCAAGGATATATATGAAGAGTATTTATTTTTCTTTTTGATTTATTCCACCCTCCACTGCCCCCCCCAAAAAAAAAAGTGACAATGAAATGTGTGATATAGTCCTGTAAAAATGCTCTCAGAGATGTAATAAACACTTTATATGAGAATTTAATAAGGGACAAATGTAAGAACTCCCAGGATTAGCTGTATTTCTGTTAGATCTTTCTATCTGCAAATTCAGAGTTGTTCAGATCTGTTGTACTGTTTAGTAATTACTGTTTCTGGCAGAATAATCCTTATCTAAGGATAAGAACAGTAGAGAAGATATTTTCTGTCAGAAACAGCGATGGTAAATTAAGTGCCATCGAACTTTTACTGCAACTTTCACAAAGACTTTGGTTTTATGAAGTCATCCCTGGAGAATCAAATGTGAATATTGTTGGGTGTTTATGGAGATATATATATATTTAGAACACCGGAATGAAAATGTTTCCCTAAATGTTTTGGGGCTTCTTGGCATGGAGAGCATTTCTTCTCATCCCTTAAAAGAAATAATGGTAATCAGAAACACAGTAACAATAAAATTCAAAATATAAGAGGCTAAATAATGTAATCTTTGAGTACTAAATCTTATGATGTTTAAAGTTCTGAAATATTCATGTTTTTTTCAGAAATCAAACAATAATTGTTTAAGCTTAACCAATTAAAAAAATAATTTATAACATACAGATAGCACAAGTGACTCACAAAGTCAATATTGTTATTTGTTTTGCAGTGTTGTCTGCTCATTTTCGGGTCTGTGAGCCATATACGGACTACAAAGGTCGCTACCACTTTGGTTTTCACTGCCCTCGTCTCTCTGACAATAAATCTTACATCTTTTGCTGTCACCATAACAACACAGTATTTAAATACTGCTGCAATGAAACAGAATTTCAGACTGTTATGCAGATGAACTTAACAGGGAATGCAGATGGATATATGCATAAGTAAGTAAATGAGTTTTAAAGTACTCTTCACCAAATTGTTCCTGGACTAATAACATACTCTGAGGTGTACTTAATGATGGAAGCAATTAGAATAATTGCACATACAGAGAAATGTTACTAAAGCTTTTTGCTGTTGCATAACTCCTGAAAGAAAGGATATTTTAGCTTTGCTTTCTTTGCTTTGACCTGGACTATATTGCTAGTAGAGCTGTGTGTGTAAAAGATACATGTAAATGTAACAAATATAAAGTTACATTTAAAAGTCGCAAAAGTCTGTTCCCTTGCCTTAATATGATCTATGTTTAAACTATGTTTAAATGCATATCCTAAAAACAAACCTCAAAGCTGTTGGTAGGGAAGAGAGGGAGTGATTTGACATGTTCTGTATCAACACAAAGGCACTATTTTGAATGTCTGATGTTTTGAATATAAATATCTTGTAATCACTGACCTTGGGGAACAGAATATATTTGCTTATATGTCAAAATTTTGTGGGCTCTTTGCCCTCTGATACTTCCAAGTACTGCGGGGACTGTCCTATATGGTAAATGTCAGTAGCTTTTTTTATGAACAGCCAGTAAGTAGCAAGTAGACCAGTTACCTTTTATGAAGACAAAATCTTCACTTGTGGTCCATCTCCTATTTAGTATTTGATATCCTGGCCAGAATAATCTCCTATGGTTTCACTTGGAGCAGATGGCAGCTTCCAGCTAGTGTAAACACCTGAGGTTGAAATCTGATCAATATGCTTTTCTCTGTGATTTTTTTCTGTTATCCAGCCCCTCCAGGGCTGGGAAGGGACCGATTTAAAGGCAACTGGAATTCCAGTCTATTGATTTTTGTTTACAATGGGGATTTTAGTGTTTTCTTCTGCAGAGCTAGAGGCAGTCGATGTGTTGTCCTTCATTCCTGTGGAAGCAGATGCAAGGCTGCTAGGAGATTATGGTGCTGGAATATTGATATTGACTCTTTAAACTCACTGTGTGCAGCAGCGTCCAGCAGCAGCCAGCTCACAGAGTCAGCGCTGTTGTCTTCCTTAACAACCACCCCTCATACAGTTCTGCCTAGAGACTTTTTAATCTTGCATAGATGTAGAAGCTGCACACTCTGTCTTTACAGTTCTTAAAGTGACAGTCACATAGTATAAGGAAGTCTGTGTACTGTGAAAGAAAGATAATAGACTCTACCTATATAAGATACCTTTAAATCAATGTGGATCTGTATGCTCTTGTTACTGCATGTGCAGCCATGTCCTTGAGTTGAAATTTACTTGCCTTGGTCCTCACAGGGCTCTCATTTCAAAAGGGTTATATGCATAGTTGCAAACAGATCCAGAAACTGCTTCACATTCAGGGTGATAAAGAGTCTCAAAAACAGACTAGGTGGCTAGTGCTCCTGCATTTTTCCAGTTCTTTGTCTTGTGCATAGCAAATTTGCTTTATTTCTTCCCTTACTGTCCTGTAAACCCAGCACCAAAACTGCTGAGCTGCCAAGTCTGCCTAGTAGGCAGCTCCACCTCAGAAATTGGGATATTAATGGCAAATTGTAGTTCAACCGAGTAGAAAGCCAACGATTCAGGCCTTTTCCAGTACCTCAGCAGCTACTCTGTGTAGCTATAGCAAGAGCTTACTAAGGTAAGGTCCTCCTGTTCTTCCCTTCACCAGCAACTTGCAATGGGCAGAGCAATCAGCCACCTTCCAAAGCAGACATGCAAAATATGCCTTGGAGTGTTGAATATTTCTGTCTCCTGCATGCTTTGTTTGTGTGCCCACTCATATCTGTACATGCATACACACAGGCACACTCCCCATTAGAAACAGATAAAAGGCTGTTGTATGTGAGCAGTTCTTCAATAGGAAAAGGTAATTTGGCATTCCATGAACTACATTTATTTTAATGAAAGTAATTAGAGCATAGTGTAAGTATTACTTTAGTTTTCATTTAGCAATCTTTCTTTTTTAAAAAAAAATCACCTAATTCAGCTGTGATGGAGAAAGAGCTACCTCTATAGTTTTTAGAAGTACCATATATGTCTTCGGTCTAGAATTTCCTGTGGACATTAGCTGGTCTTTTGTAAAAGGTATATGAAATCATGCTAAATACAATAAAAATCTTCTGGAGAGGTAGCTTAGAGAAGTGCAAGGGTGGACCAGTATTGCCTTTATATAGCTTCCTTGAAGCATTGCTTCTGATAAATGAGTCAGGGCTAGGAAGATGAAGAGACACTAACTTTCTACCTAAAATTCCTCCAGTGAGGTGTGGCAGAGGGAGGGAGATATCCTCACTCTGAGCTTACTGAGACTAGTAGAAAACTTCCTGATAATTTCAATATGTTATGGAGGGGATGAAATAAGTAAAGTGTAGATATCCACATTAAAATATTGTAAAAAGCTTTGTATTTAATACACTCTGAATTTATTTAACATATACAATAATTTAACTATTTAGATTCTGATAAATCCAGGGTTCACTTTACAGTAACTGTCAGCTCTTTGTGTAGATCTAATTTGACTGAAAAAATTTCTGATAGAACCTGTTGTACTGTGGCTGGAGAGAATGATGTAGGATGTCAGAATAGCAATGAACAGGAAAAAAGGCTTATCGTTCCCAGGGAAGAGTGATTCAATATTTTTATCTGATTTATTTCAATATTGTCATTTGGTTTATTTTCCCCCTTAGCCATTCTTGTGATCATCAAAACAAGTTTCTTGTTGTATAAAACAGTTGAGGGGAAAAAATTAATGAAGTGACTTGTAACTTATTTGTCATAACACATCTGAAAAAACACTCTTGTCTTTTACAGTCACACAACATAACTATGGTGAAGTTTATTTATATTTTTTCAGTTACTGTAACTAAAGATTCCTGTGTTTTGATGAGTGTAGAATACTAGGCTATTATACCTATGCAGTCGTGCAGAATAATCATTCTAATATTTCGACTGCGAACAATTAATTTAGTATTAAATATAGAAATATTTTGTATTAAATATAGAAATAGCAATTATGTCTATCAGACAGAAGTTCTGCCATCCAAAGCATTTTTCCATAAAACATTGTCAAGTAAGTTGTTTGATTGTTCCTAAAAATAGTATTCACTTGAACTTAGTATTCATGCTTTCCCAGATTTTGTTATGCATGTTTTGGTGGGTTGTCAGTAGTATTACAATGATAAGGGTCCTTAATCTGATACTGGAACAGTCTTACAGCAGTCTGTAATGCATACATGTTTTTCTGTATCTTTTATTGCAGTTTTTCAGGGTTGAATGGGTTTTGCACACCACACAACAACAGTGCACCAAAAGCAATGTGAGGATAGAACAGCCCTATCTCCTATCTTTCCCCTGCAGAGCTAGTGTGCTTAAATATGTCCTAGAAAGTAATCTTTACAAGCCAGACAGACAAATAATAATTGTCAATTCCACTGCCAACTGTTGCAAAAAGAAGTGATATAGTTGGGAAGACCTCTGTAACAGATCTATACTGCAGTAAGAGATTCTACAGGAAAACACAACACTTGGCAAAGGCCTTGAAATAATAGTAAAAGTATAACTGGGGGAAACACACATTTAAAGTGTACATGCAAAAACTGCACAGATTTCCTCAGTGTTAGAAATATCAAGGCATCTGCTAGGATGTAACCCTGCATTTCCTTGGGGCAACACTTAAAACATGATACAACTGCAAGTAAAAGCCCTGTTTAAGCAGAACAAGGAAAGTAAGTCTCCATGGCTATCTACCCACATTTAAAATGTACAGTAGTAGGATTCTGCTCACAATTGTTTTGATTTGTTGAGTTTTTTAAGCCTGAATCAATCCTAACCTGCCTGTCATCTGTCTCAAAAAGTTAAGGAATTAGATGGAAGGAATCATATGGGTAGCAATAATAGTAAAAGAACCTGTCTTTTCATTTACGTGAAGGGTTGTAAGAGAAATCTAAGCAGGATTATGTGGATTGAATAGGAGGAGGTAGATGGTAAAAGTATTTCTTGTTCTCAGGGAGCCCATTTCAAGACTTCTTGAAGTCAGAGCAAACCTTTCCATTTACACAAGTAGGCTCTGTATCAAGGCTATGCCATATATACATTGTATTTCAATAAAAGAGGAGGTATCTTAAAATGAGACATCAAGCTTTTCTGATAGGTCCATGAATTTTCCTGTTTAACTTTTACTCCAGATCTAGCTTTTGCAGTTGAGTGCCAGCAGCAGGAGAGAACTGGGCAACATAGTGTTAGAAGTAATTTTCAGTGCTGTGTTGCTAAACCTTGCATTGAACATAAATGGAAAACTCCAGAATGACTGATAGGGAGGGGCAGGAGCACTAGCAGGGCAGGGCAAGCTTTCCAGCTAGAGAAGGGGAGGAGGGGTTATAACCACACCAAAACAACTTATACTTGGTTGTCTCTATGAAGGAACAAACCCCTGTAATATGATTTTTTTTTGTAAATTTGGAATCTGTTCGCACTTCATTTTAAGTTGAAATGGAACTTCTGCACAGAAATACAAGAAAATCAGATAGCCAGATGAAACTTTTGTGATTAAATCATTCAGTGCAATAAAATGAGAGCAAACCTTAGGAGTTTTTTCATTCCCAGATCTTTTCTCTTTCTCTGGTCTTACTGTTATCCACTGAAGAAAAATTGTTTATTTTCAAATTAAGACATCTTCTTAATGGGAGGTTTTAATTTTTGCTATAATTAGTACCCATCAGCAAAATTAGAATTCTCTACCCCCTTAATAGTTTGAGAAACAGAAAATATCAAGCAATGGAATTACCCTCTGTGTACAAAACATACTTCTTATTAATTTTGCTTGTGATTTCTCATAAGACCCTTTTGATAGAGCTGTTGTCCCACTGTTAATTAAAAGAAAATAGTCTTTTGGTTTTGAACTTCTAAGAAACAGATGCTGTTTAGAAGAAGCAGATGGAGAAATAACATATGGCATGGTTAATAAATTATTGCTTTAAATTGGAACACTCAAAATAGCTCTTATTTTCACTAACAAAAATCTTAATGGGTGAGACTAAATACTTAATATAGGAACAAGTTCTTTTGAGTTAACTCAAAATGAGAAATGTTCCTGCCTCTCACATCTCGATGATCCAATGGGTCTTTTCCAACCTGGTGATTCTATAATTGTTGCCTAAAAAAAATAACATGTTCTCTAGTATTTCCATTCTTATTATAGATCAAATACACCTCACCTATTTGTAAAAGTGATCCTATTGCCATTAGTGATGAAGAAGAACAGGAACTGCCTCATTCTTCCAAATTTCTTTCCTCCTCTGTTCCAACCTCATCCTCCCCTCTCACAATTTCCAACCTAAACTGCTTTTACACCTGACAGTCATTTTTCTTTTAATAATACTGCATCTCCAGCAGAGCTTTAGCACTTCTTCCCCTTTTAGGTCTCCAAATCCTTGGCCCTTTATAATTTTTCCTCCTTTTTCCCACACTTTCTTTAGTTACCTGTCATAGCTTTACAGCTCTGTGCACCATGTCAGCAGCTGATAATTTTCATGACCTTTACCTATATATACACATTATAACTACACGAACATATACATATAAATGTAGGGCATATATCCCTTCCTGTGGAATGCATTATATAATGTGATCTTGTCAATGTTCTTCCTTCCTAAGTTTATTGTCAGCAAACTAAAGAATCTTTAGCAGTTGCTCTTGAAAGCTTATACTTCTACTATCCAGCAATAATTAATATTAAAATTAGAACAAATCCAAGCACATTAAACAGCTTTCAAGATATGTGGTTTGTAATGTTTGTCAATAATGGAAGTTTTCGATAATATAGATGCTCCTCAGTCTTAATTATTACTGCATATTTTCATGCGGTTAATCTTTACTCTAATAACTGCCCTGTCACTTTCAGCAGAGTGACTCTCTATGAGTCAGAATTTGCAGAGTAAGACATATGACCTATCAACCATGTATCAGTGGTATCACATAAAGCATTGAAGCCAATCGTACATCAGATTTGTATGCTGATATAAATACACAGATGAGAGGGAAAAATAAAAATGTTTGTAAGACAGGGGGGCTTAGTTTTTAAAAACCTCCCATGTCGTGCATATAGCAGTATTTAGATTCAAATAATAAATATTTTTTAGGGACACATGCTTTAAAGCAGAATTTTTGTTTCATCCATCTGTATACTGTATTTACATAATTAGTGAAACAAGCAGTCTTAAACTAACATGATTACCATTGCTGATATATCATGTATCTTCTTTGGTTTCCCTTTTTTTATTTCACAGCAACTACAGTGCACTGTTAGGAGTGTGGATCTATGGCTTTTTTGTGGTGATCTTGCTGGTACTGGACCTGTTATATTACTCTTCAATGAACTATGATATTTGCAAATTTTACCTGGCACGGTGGGGAATTCAGGGAAAGTGGATGACACAGGGACAGAGCCGATGGATTAACCCTGCTCAGGATCTAAGCCAAGTACAGACACAGCCTCAACCAGAGAGACAGCCTCAAACTCAGCCACAGCCTCAAACATCACAGACAGTACATACTTTAAAAGGAGATCCTTTAAGCCCACCCCTGATGTCTTTTCAGAGTACATCTGCCTGGTAAGTAACTTAAACCACATTGAGATGTATTTTTTGACCCTGTTGTTCTGTAGTGTGAACAATCCACCTGTATTTGGAAATGTCTGCAAATTCAGACTGAATGGCACCATTTCCAGCATCTATTTCCTTGTATCATGAGCTGTATTACAAAATTGCTGCTTAGGAGTGATTTTTTTACTCTGGAATATACTGAGTCATCTTTGAATACTATTATCAGAGATAGACGCGGCCATTTTTCATCACCAAATAGTTTTGCTACTATGTGGTACAGAGAAACTACAAATCTTTGTTTTACACTAACGATTATAAAATTAATTTTAATCTTGTGTCAAAGACTGAATGCTATGTGTATCTATGTGTCTGTTGGTCTGGTTTTAAAAGACTGTATAAATAGAAGCACTGAAGTAGCTTCAATGTGAGATTTCACAAATCCACGCTATTTGTGATGTGACACACAGAAACAACGTAAAAAACAGGTTAGGGTTTTTTTTTTATACACAGCCAAAAAAGCATAGGTTGGTCTCATTTGACAGTGTGACACAAGTAGGCTACTGTAAAGTTAAATGTTACAAAAACAAAGTATCTCTGCACAAAAAACCCTGACCAAATGTGGGACATACTTCAGCAGCAGGTAGAACATGCAGTATAAATAGAAGAAACTAAATACTGGTAGCCATGGGACAAAATGACATTGAATGATTCTGGGCTGTTATTACCAAAGAAAACGTAAGCAAAGGAAGAGATGAATTAAACAATGCTTTGAATGAAGTGCCAAGAAAAATAGGGATTTTTTTTCTTAGCATAAATAGAGCATAAAGATTTGAAAGCAGGCAGAGAGGATACTGAGCCACTAGCATATTTCAAAGGTGTTCCTGAAGGCTGAGTGCTGAGTCTTGGCAAAATAGAGTGATCTAAGAATGAGGAGGGTGAAAAAGATGCCTTCGATACCTGAACCTAAAGAGCATATAAAACCACAACATTTATCTTCATTCAAGACCTTTGGGTAGTGTTGTGTTGCAGATGGGATGATGATAGCAGTAGTCCTATTATTTCAGAATTTGTTTTTTAATTTTAAGTGCAAATCTTCAGCAAATAGAGGTGAAGATTGTTTGGTTGTTTTTTTGTAATAGAAAAAGTGTAATGATAGTCTGACCAAGGAGAAGAATCAGTGAAAAAGGAAATCATTTGGCATAATAGCTGGCACAGGATATGTCCACTGCAGATCTGCTTAGGGATTGTTCTAGCAAGCCTTGTCCAGACCAAAGAATCTGAGTTTGTGCTTAGCTCTTCTTCCTCTTCTTTCCTTTTTAATTCGTTTAAGTCCTTCAGCTTTTTTGCACATTGATTTTCCCAGTCTTCAGTCAGAGTTGCCAGACAGGCAACTACATTGGTAGTACAGTAATTGTATTTTTGCTTAATACATGTGTGTATATATAAAAATGTGATGACTACATGAATATATTTCTTTTAACAGAATATTAACCTTGTTATACCACTTATTAGTTCTACGATACTACTACAAACTAAAGGAAGCTGTTTAATAGTTCTTGAAGGATTTTTGGTCATTTTCCATTACTAACTTCTGTTGTTCTGTTTCTTTGCTTTTTCTTAAAGCATTAAGCGGAGAATGTATGTTAGGATCAGGTGAGCAGATCCCATATGCTCCTTTTCCTATGTCTGCAGGAGATGAGCATTGCTTATCAAAGCTATTGTTCCCTCCAGTAACCCTCACGCCTTCCCCAGTGAACTGCCTGTCTGTGCTCCCTTCACTTCCCATAAAATTGTTTTGGTTTTTTTTCCTCATACTTTAATTGCTGAATAGAAGAAATAAGTAGATGTTTCCTTAGCAAACCATATTTATTTCTTGCATTGCACCACATAGGGCGCTACAAGAGATGCTGTATTTTCAAACTTATAACCTGCAACCTTTAAAACCCACAACTCCTTAACTAAGATTACTCTGTCTGAGTTGAATAAATGAAAATTACTGAGAAAAAGGTAGTAGGCACTAATTATCACAAGTAAGGTGTTCAGCAAGTGAGAGAGGTTTTTGAGTAGCAGCTCCCTCAGACAATAACAGACTTGTATACTATAACAATTGCTAAGACAGTGGGGAGTAAGAAGAGCTGCCTGAGAGGTATTCTGTAGGTTATGTATTTGAAAATGTGATAATTTTGTCATGTAGAAGTTTCGTTTCAGAGTCTGGTCCTACTGCAGACTCTATTTCATGAAAGACCTCAGTACTGTCATCTTAAAATGTGATCACACTGTTAGTGAAGAAGCGCAATGGAATTATTGGATTTATAATTTCCATCACTGATTTTTAAATTGCCTAATCTGTAAATATCTGTTTGTATTTTATACCTGAATTTCTGAATGATGACACCAAACTCTTAGATGCTTTGGTAACACAAGGTTACCAGTCTATAAAATCGGCTTTTCAGTTTGTGTTAGCATTTTTAATGTGTCCTAAACTTAACACAGCTTTTCCCTCCGTAGAGAAAATAAGAATTTTCTCTATCACCTCACAAGGTGTATATATGTGTACATATAGTAGTAGTCGTGCCATAAGAACACTTCCTGTTTACAGATGAGCTTCCTGAAAAGACAAATTATATATTTTTAATCCTGTGAGATATGCATATATCCCAGAGTGTAAGAATTTAAATACTGTTAAAAATATGTTCTAAAACAGTTTGCAAGATTAAATGATGACAGATGTTGAAATTTTTAGTTCCCTGTACCATATTTATCCTAATACAGTTAAAAACCATGTCCATTCTAGAAGACTATACATTATGATAATAAGATAGTGATTCTTGCACATCAAGAATCACAGCAACATTGAAGATTTTTAGGCAGAGAACATACAGTGTAAGAATCTATCCCAAGAAATATGGCAGGTTTAACCTATAGATGGTAGACCTAGAGTTTGGGAACTTCCTTGATTAAAAAGCATATGTAAGTGCTTTTTATTTTATCATTTCTCTTCTTGTTCTAGTTTAAATGCTGTGGATTGGCAGTGAAACCAGTGACAGAAACAGATATATAAGAGAGAAAAATCAAGCAAGTCATAGCATAAGAACTATCCCAAAGATGTTTCAATATTTTTTTGTAGCAAATCACTTTATTATTTACTTGAGACAAAGAAGACCATGTATAGCCATAATGTTATTATAACTAACAAAGCCTGGAATACATTATACATGCTGCTGGTTGCTCTGCAGAGAGCTTGCAGTATTGTTCAAGGACAGGAAGGAAAACCATTAATCTCAGAAACATCAAGCCAAATTTAGAATAATGTTGCTTCATCGTGTGGTGCATGGTATTTGTGGCCCAACTAATGTTGATTTCTTCTTTAGTATGGAAACCATCTGAGGGCTGTCCAAAGACCCGTGTGATCTCGAGGTCCTGGTGGATGTACCTTCTGCCATCCAAATACCATCACAGACTGCAAGCGAATAAGCTTAAACTGTTATGACTTACCTCACGGTGGTTCCTCCAGGTCATCACTGAGGTGCATGAGCTGGGCTCTTCCGCACTCACTGGTCCGTGTAAGAACCTGCAGTCTGGTTAGCCTGAGCAAGCTCTTAACAGCTGGAGATCAAGCAGCAACAAGCAGCAGGCAAATTGTTACTACTGCTCAACAAAGTACAAACAAGGGAGGTAATAAAATTAGATATTAGAAGTTGAGGAGTCAAAATCCTGACTACTGGAAAAACTTGTTCTCACAACCACAGCAATGTTGTTGATTAATAATGACTTAAAATGACTTAATAATAATGACTAATTATTAATAATGACTTTAAAAGAAAAGCTCAGATATAAGGGGAAGTGTGGGCCAGGGCAACCTGGCAGTGTTTCTCTAGTTTCTCCATGTCCATGCTGTGAGAGGAGAACAGATGAATGTAATCTCTCTGCCTAGCTCTGGTGATGTTAAACTCCTTTCCACTTCCATCAAGGATGCAGATCACAGGGAATGTTGTATTGAAATCTAACTTTGGCCTCGCTGTTGTTGACTTTCTGCACAACAACACACAGAAGCAATGTCTATTTTGTACGTGACCATGTATGTTATGCTTCATGACTCATATTTTCAGAAAATTACTGGTTGTCCAGAATCAGGAAAAAGAATCTGCATAGCAGGGTAAGCCCTTGCTAATTTCCTTTATGCATTTTTTCTAATGCGTTAGACAGAGGCAGGTCTTATTAGATGTTGCAGCCTACTATTGCTGTGAATTCCTCAGAGTCACATTGTCTTTCAGGAGACAAATACACTACTTTTTAGCCTACTGCTATTCACCTGCTACTTGACACCACCTTAAATGACTAACAAAGCATTTATAAACAAAGAGAGAAAAAAGCCTATAAAAATACTGGCAGAGTTTAGAGGTCAGCAGGCAACTGAGCACGTCCATAGCAACTGTGAGAAAAATGCAGGGAATAAATAACTTTACCGGTGGGTAAAAAGGCTACCTGAAATAACTCCTTTTAATGCCAAATTTTGAAGCAGGATACAGACTATGACTGGAGTTAAATATCCATATTCAGTAGGTCCTCTGGTTCAGTGATTGGTAAGAGCTGCAGATGCATTTTTGCCTGTGTTACGTAGCTTAGGACATTGGCACTGAAATGGGTTAGTTGTGCAGTGTGAACATGGCTATAGTCTACCGAAAACAATAGGCACTGGGGTATCAGATGGGTTTTGTGAAGAGGTTGCTCTTAATACAAGGTATTTACAGTAACAAAGAGAACAAAATTTGTGTCCTTCCATTTTAAGTAAAGTGTTTTGAAAATAAGAAAGATCTCAAGTTTATATTTGCAAAATCACTATATTAAATGGGATTGTTATTATACTATGTTAAAGATGAGGAATTTTGCATCACAGGACAAAGCATAGTTTTAATTTACAACCTCTAGCTGGCATTTTATACTCAGATTAAATATGGCAAACTAGGGCAGCTTTTTTTTTTAATGGTGGAAAGTAATGATATTGAATACTTATATACTACTTTTATGAAAGAACTGTCTGGGAATTATCATCTGGAGAATCTGTCTGGTAGCAGATATTAGGTGTGTTGGGCAACATCTACCATTATATATCTGCCTCCATTCCCTTAAAAATATATTGAGTTAGAATAACAGATATTGCTGAATAAATTTTCTTCTAAATATACTTGTATGTTTACTAGGAATAGCCTAACTGTAAAAATAGGAATTACTTAAAACAAAAGCAAAGTTAAGGAAATCACATTCTACTCCTAAAAGAGCCAGATGCTGATATTTGCTTTGCATTGTGTATCCCTTCTGC
Source organism: Piaya cayana (assembly GCA_013389865.1). Classification (NCBI taxonomy): domain Eukaryota; kingdom Metazoa; phylum Chordata; class Aves; order Cuculiformes; family Coccyzidae; genus Piaya; species Piaya cayana. The sequence continues at coordinate 2,956 of WAAB01023542.1, read as the reverse complement.
TGCCTGGCCTTCAACTTGATGTCAGGACCAACAGCACAAACAGACAGTGGGCTTGGAATCAAATACCTCAAAATCTGCAGCACTCAGTCTTGTTTGCTTGCCTCGGTACTATAATAGTGCAAATAAATGGGAAGATTTAGTTTTTAATTACGTCGTTTGCATTTAAATAATTCAAGATATGTAAGTTACTGAGTACTTTCTTATATTTAGAAATTAACTGCTAGCATGTGAAATTAAGCCAGTACACAAGGTTTCTATCCATGTTAATCTGAATACAGGCAATCCTTTTATATACTGATAGACACCTTGTCTTTATATATATATATGTGTAATGCATATTGTTCATTTCATGTCTTATTCTTGTTTTCCTTTTGCTCTGAATATTATAGAGCCCATATTGCAACATTTATTTCTCTACACTCATGTTAACTGCAGATTCATTGGATTGATATTCCCTGTTTTAGCTGTTTCTCCACCTTTCTATTAAACTGGGAGTGTTACATCCATCAGCTCATGAAGGGCTTTCTTTTAAATGGACTGTGTAGTTGAAGTGATTTAAATTAACTTAAATGTGGTCATGAATTGTCAGAAAATAGCAATTAGAAGAAAAGTGAGTAATTAAAAGATTATCTGAAGACTGTTGCTAAATGAACTCTGCACACTGAGAAGTGCAAGCTAGTAAAAATACTGTAAACTAGTTCTGAACATAGTCCATATTTAAATTTTCCTGTATATTTGAGTAAATTTTTTGCATAAAGATCCTTGCCTCATTTATGTTATAACAAATCCAAAATGATGCTACTGAAGTAGCAGACAGCAGTGTAAAATTCATGTGAAGTGAAAGGCTCCAATTAAGCCCACAACTGCATTGCCACAAAACTATAGTGTCACACATGGGTATGAGTGTGACACCTCAACTTTTATCAATGGATTCCTTCATCTCTGTTACAGTTGAAACCACGTAGTTTTAAAAGTGTCTCTACTTACTTTAGTAGTTACAAAACTCCTTCCCCTTACATTATCTTCTGTGCTATCTTCTCAATAGTAATTATAATAGCAAATAGATTTTACACATTTTATGTATGCACTGAAAAATAAAACAATAAAGTTATCATCAAGTCCCTCACTTAAGTTTCTCTGTGATAGTTTAGAATTTTAGAACAGCTCCAGCCACTTTCCGAGTACAGCTGAATGCAACTGCTGAGCTTTATACCTATGTACATCCATGTGGTCCAGATGTTTCTCTCAATAGTACATCAAAGCTGGCTAGGTTGTCTGATTTCACTTTCATGTTTGCATTTTAAAAGCTAAGTCCAACACTCACAATCACACCTGCTATAAATCTGTCAGTACAAATGTAACTGAAAGTTAGCCTACTTATCTCTGATATGCTTTTAAGAGTAGATGGATCTAGAGTAGCAGAAGAAAAGGTTTAAAGCAGTGACTAGCTCCCGTATCTTGTATTGAATTATGTAGTCTCAACCGTATTAAACTTTAACTGACAGGGACCAAATTTCTATTACATTGATAAAATTCTACTAATTGCTTTTAGTTTCCTAGAGACCAAATAAGGCAGATGGACAAGCAAATGACAGGGAGAATCAACTGCATTGCTCAAAGATACTGCAGGTGGTAGAATAAGTAAAAGGGGAGATGTCAAGTACCTGGCGTTAACAATCTAAACGGGCAAGTCTTTCTGTATTTATGTAAAGTTGCATAAAGGATTTCTTAGTAGGAAATTCATCATAAATTAGAGTTCTGAACTAAAAGAAAGCACTTTTCAAAAAACAAAAGGAGGAAAAAAGAAAGAAAATTATAGATGGAATACTGTCTAGCTTAACTAGGCTGTGTCCCAGAAAATTACTAAAACCACCTGCAAAACAACTATCTTTGTACACTCAGTGCTTTTGACAGAAGTGAGAATGAAAATGCAGCAAAACAATTAAGAGTCTTTGAAATAAAATCCCCTTGCTTTCAATATTTTGGAAAATCAGCTCCAACATATATTTTGGATATCAAGAGACAGGTAAATATGTAACTTGAGGAGGAACAAGCAGGTACTAGAACTGTATATTATGCACAGGCCAATTTATTATTCTCAGAGTTATTATTCAACAAAAAGCAATATGTAATAAATAATCCTTATGCAGAGATGCAGCAGATCTTTGAAAGCATGCTACAGTTTCAACATGAAATGATGGTATACAATGGAATACCAGACAGTAACAAAATCAGTAAAAGCTTGTGTGATAACTGAATGTATAACCATAAATATTAACGTCAGACAATTATTTGCAATGACAGCAGAGGTCAAGGATCTACCACACCATTACTTTAATTGTCACTATACCCTGATTAGATCATGACAAAGATAACCACAGCAAGCATTTAGAGATTTCATCAGAGAAGTGATAAAACATTTTTGTATGACTTTGGTTTTATGACTTTGATGTTTCATTGCACAGTTCAGAAAAAGGCCAGCAATTAGATGCAGTCAGTTTCTTCATTAGGAAGATATCAGATATATGGCCGTTTAAGTCTGAAAAGCAAAATAGGTCAAAAAGGATTGAAAATTTGGAGAAGTAAAAATCGTTATGTTGTTTATTAAGTCATGAGAGGATGGTGACATGAATCAGCAAACCGTTTTAGAGACCTTAAAAGTTTTTTGAGAAGTTATGTGATCAACACTATCATAAATACTTATGCACAGATACCTACAACAAAAATTGTGAAGAAAATCTCTTTGATGCATCAAAAACATGCCTCTCAAAAGATTCCAGTATAAAACATTTCTTGGAAACTGGAGATTCTAAAGAAGTAAAACCAATTAAAGACATTAAATGACAGGAATATGACAAATCTCACTACAACACAATTAGAAATACTGCTAATGTCAGTCCCACACCAGGTGATAACATGATCCCAAAACAGAATAAATGAGATCATAGAATCATAG
>WAAB01023539.1:0-21703 GCA_013389865.1 Piaya cayana | reverse complement strand
GGGCTGGAGCACGTCTGGAGGAGGAAAATGGAGTGGGGGAGGCTCTGGAGAAGAGGCTGAGGGGCCCGGGGGTGCTGAGCCTGGAGAGGAGGAGGCTGAGGGGAGACCTCGTCCGTCTCCGCAGCCCCTGGAGAGGAGGCTGGAGGGAGGCTGGGCTCTTCTCCCAAGGAACAAGGGATGGGATGAGGGGAACGGGCCTCAAGTTGTGTGGGTGAGGTTCAGAGCGGATCTTGGGGAGAAGTTCAGCCCCCCAAAGGCTCATCGAGCACCAGGAGAGGCTCCCCAGGGTGGTGGTGGGGTCTCCATCCCTAGAAGTGGTTCCAAACCCACGTAGACGCGGCGCTTTGGGACAGGGTTGAGTGGGACCAGCGGAGTGGGGCTGATGGTCGGACTGGAAGAGCTTAGAGGCCTTCTCCAGCCTTCCTGATTCTGTGAGTTTTAAATTCAAGCTTTTCCCCATCGTTTTCCGACCAGCTCTGCTCACCACGTCTGCTCGGTGGGCGGTTGGAGTGGGTTTTCCTCCAGGCTGTCAATGAAATGGGCTGGTGACAGCTTCTTGGCCCATCGGTGCCATCGCTGGTTCCTCCCTCTCGGTGCTGGAATTGATATCAAATCGCAGAATCCTGGAACGGGCTGGAAAGGGCCTCCAAGCCCACCCAGTCCCACCTCCCACGGGATCAGGGGCTCCGAGCCCCATCCAGCCTGGCCTGGAGCCCCTCCAGCGATGGGATCTGGGGGTTCTGGGTGACACCAAGTTAGGATCATGGAGCCGTGAGGTGGTTTGGGTTGAAGGGACCTCCAAGCCCATCCGGTCCCACCTCCTGCTGGATCGGGGGCTCCGAGCCCCATCCAACCTCTCCTTGAACCCCTCCAGGGACGGGGCAGCCGTGATTCTCTGGGCCAGAAGCTCCAGCAGGAGGTTCCTGCTCCTGGTAGGGGGGTAGGAGCTGGATGGGCTCTGAGGTCCCTTCTGACATGGCCCGTTGGGTGATTCCCTAATTCTCAGCTCGTGCCGGGTGTGATTTTTCCCCTCAGCCGCTTTTGAGCTTTCAGGGATACGCGGGGCAGGGACTTTTTTACGCTCAGAAGCCGCCGTTGGAGCTGAAACGCCCACACGCAGCATTTGGCAGGCAGCTCGGGGAGCTCGGGGGCTCGTGTCACGCGTCCAAAGGCCACGAACCAGCTTCCCGGCAGGAACCGGCAGCTGCGGCCGAGGCAGCCGGAGCCCCGGCCACCACGGGGCTCGGGGACCTTGTTTGTCACCCCGGGGCGNCAGCTCCTCGACCCAGCGCGGGCACCGCGAGTCGTGGGCCTCAAATCCCACCCGGATCCCACTGGATCAGGTTGCTCCGAGCATCCCAACACAGGGTGGAAAGGGACCCAAAGCCCGTCGCGTTCCTCACCCTCCACCCCACAGTGCTCCGAGCCCCATCCAACCTGGGCTTGAATGTCTCCACGGCTTTTTCTGGGTGACTTGGGCCACCACCCTCCCAGGAAAATTTTTTTCCAAGTGAATAATCCTCTGGGAGCCTTGGATCCACTCCCCTGGCATGGCTGGAAGGCACCAAGGTCGATCCAACCCGGTTCTAGGAGAAGACCCTGCGATCAGAGGCGGCCACCGCATGGCTGGGGGGCCTGGGAAGGTGTCGGAGCAGCTGCGAATCCCTCAGGAGCCGTGAAATTCAGCAGGGAAAGGGCAGCAAGGCTCCCTCCGAGGGCTTCCAGGTGCTTCTTGGCTGCCACCGGGGTTGTCCCGCCCCGTCCTTCCTTCTCTTTGTGGTTTTCAAACCCCGCTCGGAGATTCGTTGCTAGAATCGAGCCGATTCCTTTCCACTCCTCCAGCGCACGAGGCTCGAGGGGGGGAATCGCTCTTTGTTTCTGGCTGGAACCACGCGCGGCTCCTGGCTCGGGTTCCTCGGGTGACGTTTGGAAGCGACCGTGCTCGGAGCCGCCGTCTGGTTGTGTTTGGTGGGAGCGGCTGGACTCGATGATCCGGTGGGTCTCTTCCAACCTGGTGGTTCTGTGATCCTGTCCCGCTCGGCTGCTCCTAACGGCATCGTGGGGACCAACCCGACGTCTCCGCCCCAAACACGCTCGAAAGATCAAGGGAGCTTTGAGTTCTTGTTCCTCTTGACTCGTCAAGGAGACCAGAGCTTCTGGAGCTTCTCGGAGCGCCGCGATTTCCCTTTTTTGAAGCTGAAAATCTCGATGGGCAGCGTGAGCCGCGGTCGGGATGATCCTAAAAGAGCCTCCAGGAAAGCTGGGGAGGGGCCTCGACGAGGATCGGAGGATGGTTTTTGAGCTGAAAGAGATGAGCTCTTGGGGAGAGACGTTCTCCTGGGAGGTCGGGAGGCCCAGGGAAGTCACGGAGGTTCGAGGACGGAGCTTCTGATCCAGCGGGAGGCGTCTCTGCCCCACGGCAAAGGGGCTGGACCTGGATGGGCTTTGAGATCCCTTCCAGCCCAATTCTTGGTGACCCCCACCTCCTGCCTGATGTTTCCCTGGAGAAAGGGGCTGCCAAGTGACGCTGCCGCGAGGTCTTTGAGGAATGGTGACTCCACCCGGCACTTTGGGACTATTGGAGCTGCAGATTTTGCTGTGAGGGCGCATTTTCCCTCAGTTCTTATTTCCTTCCATCACGAGGGGCATTAAACCAGGTTGTTTCCACCAAATTGTCCCTCTGCCTGCTTAGCACCAGATTCTGTATTTTCATAAGCCCAAATTGTACGTTATTAAGGGTTTTTTTCTTATCCAGAGTGTGATCTGGGGCCTTCCTGGGGGTCGGGACGATCTCAGATCCAAGCTGGGTGGAGAAAGGATTGGGAGCGGCCGTCAGGGGAAGGTCTTGGGGTGCCAGGGGAGAAGCTCCACGTGAATCGTCGAAGAGTTCGGGTTGGACGGGACCTTAAAGATCGTCTGGTTCCAACCCTCCTGCTGCGGGCAGGGACAATCGCACCGGGTGTCCCACGGCAGGAGCTGGAACTTTGAGCTTTGAGGCTCCTTCCAATCCAACCCCTTCCGTGATTCGGAATCGCTCTGATTTAAGGTGGATTTTGGGGTACGGAGGACGAATCCGAGACCGTTTCCCCTCCCAGGCTGAGCTGCCCCAGCACGAGGAGCCCTGGAGCGGGAAGATTTGTGCTTGGAGGCCCCGTAAACCCAACTCCTTAATCCTCCGAGCGGGCCGGACGGCTCTGGGCTCCCCTGGTTTGGTGTCTCCAAGGGACGTTTGCATGAGAATGAGTCAAGCAGCTTTTTGTGTGGCAGGGATTCCGCTGCCGAGAGGAATTGGCTTTATTTCTGGGATTAACCAGAAGAAAGAGGAGTTGGGGCTGCCGAAAGAGGAGTTGGGGCTGCTCCGCGGCCTCTTGACTGAGGCCTTGACCCGCTGTCGGCTGGGGATGTCGGAAAGGGACCTTCGGCTCCGGCAGCGCCGACGCCGTCGCCTTTTCTTGCCATTTCGTTACCTTTTGGCTCCGATTCCCTTTGCCCGGGGCGGTTGGGGCGCATCGCGACTCCAGGATCCCGCGATTGTCCTCCCGGTTCCATGATTCCGTGATTTTCTGACACCTCCGCCTGTTCCAAGGTGGCTGAAGGGTCTCCTCGACCTGTGGCTCGTGGCCCTCGGGGAGGTTTTGTTCTCGTTTTGAAGCCGGGGATTCGTTTCTTTCCTCCNGGTTTTTGTTTTTTCCCTCCTTTTTTGTTTTTTTTTTTTTTTTTTTTAATTTTTCCACGTTCCTCCTTGAGTCACCGGCACCGGAGATCTGAATTGCAAATTAATTTCCCAGCAGAGGAGAAAAGAAGGGAGTTCCCCAACCCCCTGACTAATCGTTCCCGGGCTTGAGGAAACCAGCGGAGCTCTTAACGATGGAGAAACCCAATCAAACCCGCGGTAACCAACCCAAATATCGACGCTGGGAAAGGAAAATGCCCCTTCGAGGAATATTTTTATCCCGGCGCTGGGCTCTCCGCGGCTCCGCGGCTCCTTCCAGTTGGCCGATTCCACCCTTTCTCCCCCTGAACTCCCCATTTAGCCCCCACATCTCGCTAATTAGCGGCGTCGGGAGGGCTGGTTGGGGAGCTCGTTGGCAGCCGCGCAGGGTTTCGGGTGAGCGATTCGGCTTCGTCGGGTGGGAAAGCGGAGGATGCTGGGAAGCTGGAGGCGCCGGGAATTGCTCCGATGGCATTTGGGGGTCCCAATCCTCCTCCTTCGCTTAATTAGAGACGCGATCTGCTTGGGGGCCGCGGGTTTCTGTCTTCGTTAGCTGTTTACACGCTGCTTCAGCTGTTCCTGCAGCGGCCGGAGAACCCTGGGAGGTTCAACGAGGGTGAAAGGGACCTGGATGGGCTGGAGAAATGGGGCTACAAGAACCTCATGAGGCTCAACGAGGCCAAGAGGGACCTGGATAGGTTTGAGGATCAGGGATTGAAGAACCTCAGGAGGTTCAACGAGGGCGAGAGGGACCTGGATGGGTTGGAGCTGGGAGAACCTCGTGGTTTTGTGTTGGTTTTCGATGTTTCCTGGAGGTTTGGTGGCTCTTGTGTTGGTTTTTTTTTTTTGCCATTTTCGGGGGGTTTGTTGGGTTTCTTGGCACGTTTCGTGACGGGTTTGGGGTTTGTGGGTCGTTTTTGCTGTTTCCCACGTTCTCCTGGTGCTTTCTGCTCACGTTCGCCGCGTAAGGTGGATTTTTGTGTTATTTTTTGACGTTTTCAGGGGAAATTGGTGGGGTTTTCCGCATTTGGTGCGAGGAGGGTGGGTTTTTTGTTATATTTTGAGGTTTTTTGGTGGGTTTTGTGCACAGGGTGAGGGTTTTCTTGGGGTTTTTTTGCTGTTTCCTGAGGCTTTTTGTGATTTTCTGTGCGTTTTTGTGCGGTGTTGGTGATTTTTTCAGCTGTTTCTGCAGCTGCCCTAGATAAGCTGCTGTTAACTTTGCAGCTCTGGCTGCATCTTTTCCCCGGGGGGACCTGGAAGCTGCTGACGCCCGAGCACGGATCCTTCCTTTGGAGGAGGAAGGAGCTCCCATTGGCTCCTCCAGCTCCCTGAAAGCCTCCCCGGCTCTGGTTCCGCTGCGGAAAAACCTCGAAACGAGTCGAGGAGCCGCGTTGAGCTGTGTCAGCACGAGGCGGGAGGTGGATCGGCCCTGACGGAGCCGGGATTAATGACCCTTGGGCGCAGAGCGGTGCTAATGAGGCCGCGCTGGAGCGAACTAAAGCAGCTCCAGGCTGGAAGTTGATGTTCTCCAGCCTGCTCGGAGCCGGGATTCTCCGCTCCTGCCCTCTGCCGATGGAGAAGCCTTCCCTGCTTCTCGGCTCGCAGGAGATCCCCTTCCCACTCAGGCTTCCCGACCCCAATTAGCGATGAGTTAACGCTGCTCGGATGCCCTCGTGTCCTCCAGCAGCTCCGGCCAGGTGGGATCTCGGGGCTGTTGGTGGTGGGAGAAGAGGGAAGACCTTGAAGAGAGAGGTTGTTGGTGTGGTGACCGTGAGGAGGTTGCGGGTAGATGGAGAATCTTGCAAACTGGTTTGGGGTTGGGTGGATTCTGTGCTTCCCGTGGTGCTGGAGGATCGTGAGGTCAACTCTGAGCTTCGTTGGCTCACCTGGAGACCTTGGAGCATCTCCAGTCGCTGCTCGGCTCGGTTCGTGGAAGCTCCAGGGGGTCGAACCGCTGGTGATGCCGGACTAGGATGATCCGAGAGCTGGAGAAACGCCTGCGCGAGGACGGGCTGGGAGAGCTGCCCCTCAGCCTGGAGAAGTGAAGCCCCCAGGAGACCTTAGAGCAGCTTCTAGGATGGGAAGAGGCTCCAGGAGAGCTGGGAAGGGGCTCTGGAGCAGGGAGATGGGATGAGGGGAACGGTTCTGAGCTGAAAGAGGGGAGAGTGAGTTGAGATCTTGGGGAGAAACGTTCTCCTGGGAGGGTTTGGAGGCCCTGGAAGAGGTTGCCCAGAGCAGGGGTGGCTGCTCCATCCCTGGAGGGGTTCAAGGGCAGGTTGGATGAGGCTTGGAGTCCCTGATCCAGCGGGAGATGTTGGAGCTGGGTGGACTTTGAGGTCCCTTCCAACCCAACCTGATCCACGACTCCCCTACCAACCACGGGATGATCTCCCAGCCCCAGTTCCAGCTCCACTTCCACCAGGGTCCTTCAGGACCTCATGTACCCTTGAAGTTTTTGCATGGTTGGGATGCGGAACCATCCTCCAAACTGCCTCTCGTCGAGCATCGTCTTCTACGCCTTCAAGACCAGGTTGGACGGAGCCTGATCCAGCGGGAGGCGTCCCGGCCCCGGACTCGGGGGTGGAACTGGAGGGGCTTTGAGGTCCCTTCCAACTCGGACCCTTCCGTGATTCTAGGAGCTGACGTTTCACCATCAGCGGCTTGAAATAAAGTAGGAAAAGAGGAATTGAACCCATGGATCATCCTCGAGGGATGCGGCTCCCAGCAGAATAATCCAGTTCAAAGACGTTTTCCACAAGATTCTAATGAGAAAACAACAAACGCGTTGACAGCCTCTCTTTTTTTTCAGGAGGGGGTTGGCTAAATCGGTTGTTTTCCACGTTTCCAGCAGTTTTCAAGGTTGGAGGAGGCGGCACCATCGCGTGTCGCCGGCGAATCGGCTTTTAAAACCTTTGCGAACAGCTGGAGAAGGGAAGGAAAACGAGGAGGAGGAACAAAGGCTCGTGGAGGCGCAAGAAAGAGACTCTCCCGACGCCTCGTTAAACGCAAACGTGCTTCGAGATGGAGGAAAGTCTCTTCTTGTCCAGAAGCACCTGGGCAAAGGCAAAAAATCCATCGCGACGGAGCGAGGAGAACGCGGAGTTAGAGGCAGCCCCGGACGTCTCGGCGTGATTTTCTGAGCTTTACGAGAAAGGAGGATAAATCCAGCGAGGAGCAAGTCGTGAAGAGCGTGACGAGGAGATTTAGAGCAGACGCTCCGCGAAGCCCGAGGGCCGACGCATCCGACTGAGTCAGCGGCTTTTCAGCATCCACCGTCCTCTTGAACTGACCTTATTCTCCCCGGGATGATCCTGGAGCTCACGAGCCTCGTGCTGAACCAGGGGAAGGAGGAGGACAAACTCGGGCTGCGTCTCACAGCCTGAAGTTGTGGGTTGGGAGGGACCTCAAAGTCCGTCCGGTTCCACCCAGGGACGCCTCCCGCTGGATCAGGAGCTCCAAGCTCCATCCAACCTGGCCTGGAGCCCCTCCAGGGATGGAGCAGCCACCCCTGCTCTGGGTGACCTGTTCCAGGGCCTCCAACCCCTCCCAGGAGAACGTTTCCCCCCACGATCTCAACTCAATCTCCCCTCTTTCAGCTCCAACCCGTTCCCACTCATCCCCTCCCTGATCCAGAGCCCCTTCCCAGCTCTCCTGGAGCCTCTTCCCATCCTGGAAGCTGCTCTGAGGTCTCCCCGGAGCCTCCTCCTCTTCTTCATGTTGAAGCAGAGTTTCCACAAACCTGGTCAAGAGCTCGGGACTTCACCCCCTTCATGCTCCTGATCCAGCTGCAGGTGGAACTGGATGGGCTTTGAGGCCCCTTCCAACCCCAACCCATCCCATGATTCCAAGCGTCGGACGCGGAGTTGGGAAGGCAGAGCTGCTTCTCTCGAAGGAGACGGATCCTCAAGACGTTCCATAGGGGTCAGAGGTTTTTCTCTGGTCCCATTGGGGTTTTCTTCTTCTTAAGCAGATGTCTTTGTGCCGTTAACTAATTGGCTTCAACTTCGAGGCGTTTAAAGCGAAGGAAATCCCGGACTGGATGGGTTTGTTGGGCATTAAAATAAGACTTTCAGTCATCGTAGGCGAGCGGAGTCGGCTGATCCCGATTCGCAGCCGCTGCAGGCGGGATTCAAAGGGGTCTCGCGAGGATCCAGCGCAGTTTAAATCATCTAATTCGGATTAAATAGAATCGCCGAAGAGTTTGGGTTGGAAGGGGCCTCCAAGATGATCCAGTTCCACCTCCTGCCGTGGGCTGCGACACCTCCCGCGGGATCAGGGGCTCCGAACCCCATCCAACCTGACCTTGAGCCCCTCCGGGGGTGGGATCTGGGGGTTCTGGTTGGCACCAAGTTAGGATCATGGCACCACGAGGTGGTTTGGGGTTGGGAGGGGTCTCCAAGCCCATCCAGCTCCACCTCTACCTTGGGCTGCGACACCTCCCGCTGGGTCCGGTTCAAGGTTTGAGGTTGCCGAGGTCGATCCAGCGTCAGACGCGCTTTAATTTCGAAATTAGAGCTTTCTGGAAGAGCCTGACGACATTCTAAATGAAGACAGAAGCAATGGGATGGACTCTTGGATCGTTATCTCGCAGCCCTTGGGTTTCCATCACGCTTTTCCCAAAGCGGAACGTCTCGTAGTGCCTCATGAAGCTTTTAATTAGCGGCTAACGCTGACGCTGCTGTTCTCCGCCTCAGCTTTTAGAGGCAGTGATGGAGACAACGATATTCATTGGGCTCTAAGTAGCCACCTTTGGAAACCTTTCAGCTTTCTAGATCCTTCTGGAAGGTCAAAACTCCTGGACGTTCATGGTTGGGGTCAACCAGGCCTCAATGTTCCTGGGCCGGTTGAAGTTGTTTTAATTAGGAGGGGTGGGTTTAATGGGGTCTGGTTGTCTTCCATGTTTTTTTTTTTCCCCTTCCGTGTTTTCCAACGTGAGGATGAAGGTGTCGGTCGTGTCGGTGCGGCAGGTGGTTTGTCCTCCAAACCCCCTCTGGAAAAAAAATGTTTGGATTTTGGATGCTGGGAAGAAATTCTTAACGATGAAGGTGCCGAGGGGCTGGTCCAGGCTGCCCAGAGGAGAGGTGGAGGCTCCAACCCCGGAGGTGTCCGAGACCAGGTTGGAGGGGGCTCAGAGCAGCCAGATCCAGCAGGAGGTGACGCAGGGGGTGGGTCTGGATGGGCTTGAAGGTCCCTTCCAGCTCGACCCATTGATCCTAATCAAATCCGACAAGGAGAGGTTTTAAAACCCAAAGCGAAGCGGAGTTTGGGGTTTTGGGGTTTATTGTTCTGGGTTCATTTTGGTCTCAGCCCACGGATCCAGCCTGTTCCGATCCCTTTGGAGCCTCCCGACCCTCCAGCAGCTCCACCCAGCTCAGTGTCGCCCCCAAACCCCCTCAGGGGTCACTTTCCCTTCCTTTAGCTGCGTGAGACGCTGCCTAAATGATTCCTTCTCAAGGCCCCGTGGCTCCGTGTATCCCAACCCGACTCGGTGACTCAAAGCAGAGCGAGCTCCGACCTGAGTCATCGGCGGCGTCTCCTGCGGCCGCTCCTTCTGTTCTCTCAGCGGGTTCCCGGTTGGTTCGTGGTCACAAGGCAGGTGACACGGAGCCCGTGTTGATGTTTTGAGAGGGGAATTGTTGAGAAAACACCCTGAGACAAGAGGCACCCAGAGAAGCAGGAGGTTCTTCTTGGCAGGACAAGAGAAAAGGGCCTCGAGTTGAACCCGGGGAGGTTTAGGTCGGAGATCGGGAATAACTTCATGGAAAGAGCGGAGAAACATCAGAAGAGGCTGCCCAGGGCGGTGAGGAGACCCTGGAGGCCTTAGGGATGCGTCTACGTGGCCCTTCAGGACGTGGTTTAGTTGATCCGGTGGGGTCGGGCTGGATGAGCTCAGAGATCTTCTCCAACCTTAACGATTCCGTGACTCTCGAGTTCAAAGAGACTCTGGTTTTCCCTTGGTGCCACCACGAGGGCTTCATCAGGCACCACGGGGTCGATCGAGAGCTTGGGTGGATCTCACGGTGGAGCCTCCGACCCTGGAGGGGCTCAAACCCCACGTAGACGAGGCCTTGGGGGCACTGGGGCGGACGCGACCAGGGGCGGAAGCAGCTGAGAACACCCCAAAGTGACGTTTCCAGCCAGAATGTTTGGGCTCGATGAGCCGGTGGGTCTCTTGTTCAATGATTCTGTGATTCAACCTGCACCCTTGGGGCGTGGAGTAAGAGCAAAGCAGAAGAACCAGCTCAGCGAGAGGTTCCACCAACAGCTTAAACGCTTTAGGGGCTGGTTTTGTGCATCTCTGAGCTCCTTCCTTCTCTTTCCTTTCTCCAAGAGCTCACGATGAGCTCGGATGATCTTTTATTTTTGCTCTAGAAACCCCTGAATTGGAACCGTCTCACCTTGGGTTGAGGTAGCCGGGACACCGACATAAACAGAGGAGCAGGAGCAGCTCCCGTGGGTTTTGATGAATGGATCGAGGTCTCTGGAAGATGCTCTTGATGAAGAGCCGAGAATGAATTATAGATCCATGTTTTATTGAGGGGCAGAAGATCTTCAGGCACGAGGAGCCTGAGGTTCCTGCTACGTGAGGGTGACCCCGAGGTGCTGGGGAGCTGGGTTAGTGGTGGCCACGCTCACTTGACCCCCCCCCGATCTCCGAGGTCTCTCCCAACCATCGATTCTATTCTCCCGGGTTCACCTTGACGGTTCTTTCCCGAGGGCTTTTCCAGCGTTTAATTAGCCGCACGACGAGCTTTCTCCTTTCAATCCTTTCTATAAGACCCGTTCCCACCGTCGCTCGCCTCTAACGGCTCCATCGTCTCCCTCCCGCTAGGATTAACGGTTCCCCAATTATTCCTGACGGGGCCGCCTCGCCGTATTGTTAATTCCCCTCGTTTTGTCGTTAGCGAGTATTAACGCCGTTTTAATGGATTAACTGCCATCTGGGCGAGAGGGAGCGAGGACAAAAAACCCCCACCCTGGCTTGAACCGCTAACGAGTAATTAAATGTTAGTAACGTGAGAGCGCGGCGCTGAAAATTAACGATGGGAGAGGCAGCGGGGGAGGCGGCACGACGACTCTCGCCAACGAGGGGACGGGAAGTGGCCTCGATGGGAATTAATCATGGAATGAAAAGCAGGATTGGGGACGGGAATTGGCCTCGATGGGAATTAATCATGGAATGAGAAGCAGGATTGGGGCCGGAACCTCAAAATCCAGAGCCAGAACCGATGGGGTTGGGGTGGTTCAGCCTGGAGAAGAGGAGGCTCCAGAGAGGCCTCAGATCCGCAGTTCAGAAGCTTTTGTTTGGGATTTGGAAGAGGANATGGAATGAGAAGCAGGATTGGGGTTGGAACCTCAAAATCCAGAGTTGGAACTGATGGGGTTGGGGTTGGGGTTGGGGTGGTTCAGCCTGGAGAAGAGGAGGCTCCAGAGAGGCCTCAGATCCGCAGTTCAGAAGCTTTTGTTTGGGATTAGGAAGAGGAGCCCCAGCAGAGCCACCACCCACATCCCTCTCCTTGGGGAACGTCGATTCCTAAAGCGAAGGATTTGAACCCCAAGGGTCGGTTGGTTGTTTTTTAGAGACGACGACATGTTCTCGCAGCCCAAAAAACCCCAAAACTGCATCCTGGGGGCATCCAGGGAGCGGGAGCAGCAGGCGGGGAGGGGATCCTGCCCCTCCGCTCTCCTCAGACCCCAACCTGGAGCCCTGGGTCCAGCTCTGGAGTCCTGAGCACGGGGAGGACCTGGAACTGTTGGAGCGAGGCCAGAGGAGGACACGGAGATGATTTAGGGCTGGAGAAGCTCCTGTAGGACAGGCTGGAGAGCTGGGGGGGGTTCAGCCTGGAGAAGAGAAGGTTCCGTGGAGACCTTAGAGCAGCTTCTACTGTGGAAAGGGGCTCCGGGAGAGCTGGGAAGGGGCTCTGGATCAGGGAGTGCAGGGACAGGACAAGGGGAACAGTTTTGAGATGAAAAAGGGGAGATTGAGGTGAGATCTGAGGAAAGAATTTGTTCCTGAGAGGGTGGGGAGGCCCTGGCTCAGGTTCCCTCAAGCAGGGGTGGCTGCTCCATCCCTGGAGGGGTTCAAGACCAGGTTGGATGGAGCTCGGAGCCTCTGATCCAGCGGGAGGTGTCGCAGCCCATGGGAACTGGGTGAGCTCGGAGGTCCCTTCCAACCCCCCCTTCATCTCCCGCCTCCATCCAATCTTGTCACCTCGCTGAGGGGCCGGGGAGGTCGGTTGAGACCAGGGAGGTCGGTTGAGACCAGGGAGGTTGGCTGAGACCAGGGAGGTCGGTCGAGAAGGTGTTTGTGGTAGAATCGCAAGGGCGTGTGCTCGAAAACCCATCGTAAACGGGTCCCTCGTGACCAATTGAACCTCTTGACGTGGATTTCTTGCTCCTTTTCCCTCTCTCCCCTCCAGGTGTGGGTATTTCCTTACGATGGAAAGGCTGGTTGTCTCCCTCCTGGTTGTCAGCACCGCCGTGAAGGCCATGATGTGCCCCAAACGCTGCATGTGCCAGAACCTCTCGCCCTCCTTCACCATCCTCTGCACCAAGACGGGGCTCCTCTTCGTGCCCCCCAGCATCGACCGGCGGACGGCGGAGCTGCGGCTGATGGACAACTTCATCACCACCCTGAGGAGGAAGGACTTCGCCAACATGACCAACCTGATCCACCTGACCCTCTCCAGAAACACCATCAGCCAGATCATGCCTTACGCGTTTTTCGATCTCAAAGGCCTCCACGCCTTACACCTGGACAGCAACCGCCTGACGTTCATTAACGAGGATCATTTCAAGGGTCTAATCAACCTCCGGCATTTAATCCTCAGCAACAACCAGCTGAGCTACATTTCCCCCGGGTCGCTGGACGACTTCGTCGAAACCATCGAGGACCTGGACCTGTCCTACAACAACCTGGTCGACGTCCCGTGGGAGACGATCGCCAAGCTGACCAACGTCAACACGGTCAGTCTGGACCACAACCTCATCGAGTTCGTGCCCGAGGGGATCTTCTCCAACCTGCACAAGCTGGCCCGGCTGGACATGACCTCCAACAAGCTGAAGAAGATCCCCCCCGACCCCTTGTTTTCCCGCATCCCCGTCTACGCCAAGTCGAAGGGGTCTCCCATCACCTCCCTGGTGCTCAGCTTCGGGGGGAACCCCCTGCACTGCAACTGCGAACTCGTCTGGCTGCGGCGCCTCACCAGGGAGGACGACCTGGAGACCTGCGCGTCCCCCCCGGAGCTGATGGGCAAGTACTTCTGGTCCATCAAGGAGGAGGAGTTTGTCTGCGAGCCGCCCATGATCACGCACCGAACGCCCAGGGTGGCGGTGGCCGAGGGCCAAAGCGTCTCCCTCAAGTGCAAAGCGGTGGGCGACCCCGACCCCTACGTCCGCTGGATCTCGCCCGACGGCAAGCTGGTCTCCAACACGTCCCGGACGGTTTCGTACGAGAACGGGACGCTGGACATCTCGGTGACGACCTTGTCCGACAAGGGCACCTTCACCTGCATCGCGTCCAACGCGGCGGGAGAGTCGACGGCTCCGGTCGAGCTCCTCGTCAACCCTTTCCCCAGCCTGGCCAACAGCACCGAGTGCGACAAGGAGCGGGAGAACGGCCCCTCGGACATTCTGATCTCGGCCAAGTCGAGCTTTCCCAACGAAACGAAGGCTCAGCAGGAGAAGGTGGCGGTGGCCGAGCTGACGTCGTCCTCTGCCCTTATCCAGTGGCCTTCCCAGCACCAGCTCCCCGGGATTCGGATGTACCAGATCCAGTACAACAGCTCCGCCGACGACATCCTCGTCTACAGGTAACCCGGCTCGCGTCCCTGGCCTCGATCCCCTGCGAGGTCGCTCGTGGAAGCGGAAGGGATGGAGGACTTAGACCTGTCGGATGTCGGACGAGCTAGTTTGGAGGAGGCGATGGGAGAGGAGGGGTTGAGGAGGCCAGCGGCTGCCTTCCGCCCACTCGTTAAAGTCCCAATGTGGGAAACGGGTGATTAAAACCCATTCGGATCCTCCTGGGGGTCTCGAAAGCCTTTACAGCTGTAATTAAGGTTCGTTGTTATCCATTAATGGGGCGAGTGAAGGTGACGAGCGACATCGTGGTTGTTGTGTTTAAAGAAACGGAGGCTGAGGGGTTATTGTCCGAGGCAGCGACACCTCCCGCGGGATCAGGGGCTCCGAGCCCCATCCAACCCGGCCTTGAACCCCTCCAGGGATGGAGCAGCCACCCCTGCTCTGGGCAACCTGCTCCAGTATCTCCCAACCCTCATGGAAGAACATTTCTTCTTCAGCTCTCACCTCAGTCTCCACTCTTTCCACTTAAAACTGCTCCTCCTTATCCCATCCCTGCCCTCCCTCATCCAGAGCCCCTTCCCAGCTCTCCCAGAGCCTCTTTCCACACTGGAAGCTACTCTGAGGTCTCCACGGAACCTTCTCTTCTCCAGGCTGAACACCCCCAGCTCTCCAGCCTGTCCTACGGGAGCTTCTCCAGCCCTAAATCATCTCCGTGCCCTCCTCTGGCCTCGCTCCAACAGCTCCGGGTCCTCCCCGTGCTCAGGACTCCAGAGCTGGACCCAGGGCTCCAGGTTGGGGTCTGAGGAGAGCGGAGGGGCAGGATCCCCTCCCTGCCTGCTGCTCCCGCTCCTCGGATGCCCCCAGGATGCAGTTTTGGGGTTTTCTGGGCTGCGAGAACACGTCGTCGTCTCTAAAAAACAACCAACCGACCCTTGGGGTTCAAATCCTTCGCTTTAGGAAGCGACGTTCCCCAAGGAGAGGGATGTGGGTGGTGGCTCTGCTGGGGCTCCTCTTCCAAATCCCACAGAAAAGCTTCTGAACTGCGGGACTGGGCATGGAAATTGGATCAAGTCCTTGAAACGGGCGTTTGGCTTTGCCCTCGCTTGGGGTTCTCAGCAGTCTCGTGCTCAAAGAACTGGTTCCAGGAGGCTCTCTGAGGCAGGACGGCATCCATCCATCCATCCATCCTCCGGTTGCCATGGCTACGAGCTAGGGAGGATGCGGGGAGGGTGAGCGAGGGTCTCTGCAGAGTGGGTGGGAGGACGGCTGGTTGGGATCTGACAGGGAGGCTGAGGAGCCGCCTGGGAGACGAAGCCTCGTTTCGTCGTCGGCTGCGAGAACATTTGGGGCCTCGGGGCCGGGACGAGCCGCGAAGCTGCGGAACGAAGGGAAACGCGACGTCGAGGTGGATCGGCAGCCGCCGTCGGGGCTCCAAAGGGGCCCAGAGGAGCCCACGGAGATGATCCGAGGGCTGGAGCAGCTCCCCGACGAGGCCAGGCTGAGAGAGCTGGGGTTGATCAGCCCAGATAAGAGAAGAGAAGACCTGAGGGGACCTTAGAGCAGCTTCCAGGATGGAAAAGGTCCTCCAGGGAGGCTCCGGAGGGGCTCTTGATGAGGGGGAGCAGGGATTGAGGGGAGGAGATGGAGATATTGAGGTGCTGAGGGACGTGGGTTAGAGACTGGTGGGGATGGTTGGACTCGATGATCCCGTGAGGCTCTTCCAACCTGGTGATTCCATGATTCTATGAGATCTGGGGAAGGAATTTGTTCCTGGGAGGGTGGGGAGACCCTGGCTGCCTGGAGAAGCCGCACACCCATCCCCTTGTCCCCAAAACCGTGTCCCCCCTCGTCCCCAAACGTCCTGAGCCTGTTCCTCCATCCAAGTTTCACCCCTGCGATGGGTTTTTAACCCCTCAACCTTCTCGGGGGGGGTGAAATCCTCCCTCCCCCGGAGCTTCTTCCATCGTCCCGCGCCGAAGGGACTCAAGAATTGCGGCGCAGCTGCCGCGTGGCCCGTTCCAACTGCTCTTCACGCGACAGATGCAGCCGCCGCTATATCGATCTGGCGAGATGTCACCTTCTCCCCGAGAGTGACAGCTCTGCCCTTTACCCAGCGGCGCCGCCTGTGCCGGAGTCGAGCTGCTGCTTCCCCTTCGCTGAGTTTTGCTTCTCTCAAGGGAGAAACCGAGGACACGTTGTCGGCGATTTCGTGCATCGTAGAAGGGGGCAGGAAGGGTCTCAAAGCCAACTCAACTCCAACCTCTCCATGGGCCGGGACGCCCCCACGGGATCCGGTTGCTCCATCCAACCCGGCCTCGAACCCCTTCAGCGATGGGGAAACCACCTTTTCGCGTGGGCAGCATCGTTATCAAGGCGGAAAACGCCACGAGGAACCTGATCCCGTGGCAGGTGTGAAGCTCACGGCTGAGCCTGGGGTCCCTTCCAGCCCGGATCCTTCCACGATTCTATTTCGAGCGGCTCGGCTCCGTTTGTTGGCGTCGGCAGCGCCGCTCGGGAATCTTTCCAGCCTCGCGAAAGGATGTTTTGTCAGAGGCTTTTGTGCGGTTTCACAGCTGAGGTCTCACCGGAGGGTTTCGGTTGCTCCTGGCTGAGCGCGGGCGGCAGGAGAAGCGCTGGCGGGATCCGCGGCTCCAGGGAGGGGAGGGAGAGGAGGAGCGGGGACGGTTTAGAGCCGAAAGGGGGAGATTGAGGTGAGATCTCAGGCAGAAACGTTCCCCCGGGAGGGTTTGGAGGCCCGGGAAGAGGTTTCCCCATCCCAGGGGTGTTAAGGCCCCTTCCAACCCAACCCACTCCTTGATTCTCTGATCTTGATGATAAGGAAGGTGGTTCTGGGGAAAGAAACGAGTCGTTATCATTAATTAACACAAGAACGTCTTGAAGAACCGGGAAAAGACCAACCCCCCCTTCCCCCCCAGAAGAGCGGCCGAGGAGAAGGTCTTTGTTCCCTGGAGGCCTGAGGATCTCCCGGCAATCGCGGCTGTTTGGTTTCCCTGTTGCTATTGTGAAATGTCTTCCAGGCAAACTAATTAAGGGAATTACTTTGATTGCTGCCGGCGTTGGGTTGGAGGAGGAATAATTCCAGGGGGAGGCTGAGACGCTCCAACCGTGCTTAGAATCACGGGGCTCCTCGATCCGTTGGGGGGGTTCAAGGATTGTCTGGAATCCTGAATAGCTTCCGTAACGCGATCGTGGACTCATTGGGTGGTTGAGGTGGGAAGGGACCTCACAGCCTCATCCGACCCGGCCTTGAACACGGAATCCTAGAACAATTCGGATTGGAAGGGACCTCAAAGCCCATCTAGTTCCAACCCCCCCACCACGTTCATCCTCCTAGAACCTGAGTCAATCCAGTTTGAAATGTCGTTTAGCTCGACCTCGGTGCCACTGGGGGTGTTTGTTTGGAAGATGCCGCTGGCTGAGCTGTGGCCGGTGGGGTCTGGAGGGACAATCGAGCTTTGAGATGATGAACGGGCCCCCAGCACTCACCCAGGTGCTTTCTGGCCCTTCCTGCGAGTCGTGGAATCCTGGAAGGGGTCGAGTTGGGAGGGATCTTGAAGATCAAACGGTTCCAGCTCCGCTGATTGAGTAGAAATGATGAATAAGACTGAATAGATCTGGGTTCTATCAGCTTTTTGGGTCATTCTGGGCTATTTTCAGCTCCGTGAAGCCTTGGTAATGCGGGAGAGACGGATTCTTCCTAGGTTTAAAGGTTTATTTGCCATCGTGCCTGCTGGGAGAAGGAGCTTTTGGCAGTTTGGAGGCAAAGGAGGCAGGGCAGCTCACAACTGAGTGGAAAACGTGCCTCGAGCGATGGCAGGAGGGCACGAAGGCAGAGCCTGAGCGCTGGGATGGTCTGGAGGGCGAGGACGGGGCCTCCAGGGAAGGGGGAAACGGCTTCGAGCTGAAAGAGGGGAGGTGGAGATGAGATCTTGAGCAGAAATGTTCTCCGGTGAGGGGGGGGAGACCCAGGGAAGCCGCAGCTGCCCCGTCCCTGCAGGGGCTCAAGGCCAGGTTGGATGGGGGGTTGGAAGTGGATCATCCTCAAGGTCCCTTCCAAGCCAAATGATTCTCTGAATCTACGAATCGTAGAGGAGTTTGGGTTGGAGGGGATCTCAGAGATGATCCGGTTCCACCTCCTGGCAGGGGCTGCGACACCTCCCGCGGGATCAGGGGCTCCCAGCCCCATCCAACCTGGCCTTGAGCCCCTCCAGGGATGGGGTGATCCCCGTGGATGGGGTGATCCCCGTGGAGAAACCTGAGGAACACAGGGTGTTTGCTGCTCTCTCTGCCTCCCGAGCTCACCTCCCGCTCCCCGACTTTCCTCTTTTTTTGACCGACAGCCACGATCTCTGCGTCGGTCCCATCGACTCAAGCGTTTACTGTGCTCATTTTCTCTTCCAGGATGATCCCAGCTCCTAGTAAATCCTTCTTCTTGACTGATCTGGTTGCAGGACGCGAGTACGACCTCTGCGTTCTCGCCGTTTACGACGACGGGTTGACCTCTCTGACGGCAACCAGGGTTCTCGGCTGCGTGCAGTTCACCACCCAGGAGGAGTACAAACAGTGCCGCTCCCTCCACGCCCAGTTTCTCGGGGGCACCATGATCATCATCATCGGGGGGATCATCGTGGCCTCCGTCCTCGTTTTCATCTTCATCCTCCTCATGAAGTACAAAGTCTACAACAACCACCACAAGAACAAACCCGCCAAAGTCAACAACGTCTGCTCGCAGACCAACGGCAGCCAGAGCGGCTCCATGGCCCGATCCACCTCCAAGCTGGCCGAGCGGCGCGAGAGCTCCCAGCAGGAGGGCTCGGGCCCCTCCGGCAAAGGCAAAACCGTGGTCGAGTTGGACTGCGAGAAGGCGGCTCCCGCCAACCCCACGTTTTTAACGACCGACGCGTTACCTTGACGGGACGGAGCCGGAGGTGGATTTTTTGCTCGAACCATTTGGGGCGCGAGTGGTTGTATTTTAAGCTTCACTACTATCGTCTATTTTTAAGATCAGATGGTTTCAAAGAATATTTTTTTAACCTGTATACAGTTCTTGCATTCTTAACTATTTTCTTTCGAGATATTAAATATAAGTGTGTGATTTACAAGATTTTTTTACCGGTTCTTTTCTAGCAGGACACCTCTGGAGCTCGACCGAATGGGTTTGTCTGCGAAATGCACTAATTTTTTTTGTTCGTTTGGGTGCCAACCAGCAGCAGAACTGGCCTCTCAGGATCCTCACCCTCCCCTTTCTCTCACTCTCAGCAGCTTCCACACCTCGTCTCTCTCCAAGGGATAATTTGTTATTAAACCTTCCCGACTTCTTGCGAGCCCTTTTGGCTGCGGTGGGTTTGTTGTGCGCGCGCTGGGCACCAGGAGGAGGAGAAGCAGCAGAGGTTCCCCCGGAGGACAAATAAACACACTTCAAAAAACCATAAAGGAGGCCAAATGGAAAGTATTCTAGCGTATTCTCTGCGTTTATTCGGTGGCTCAGACGCTTGAGCTCCGAGATTTGGGGTTTGGGGGCTTTCTCGGGGGGTCGGAGTCCCAGGGGTCGGGTGGAAGGTGATGGGGGAGGGCAGGGGTTGGAAAAGGCCTCGAAGAGGATCCGTTCCCCCCTCGTCCCTGGGGCAGATGCCTCCCCCGGGCTCGGGTCCCTCTCAGTCCCCTCCAGAGCATCCGCAGCGCGTTGGAAAAGGACCTTCAGGACCAGGGAAGGGACCTCCGAGCCCCTCCCCTTCCCACTATCCCCCCTGGCTCCAGTTGCTCCAGGAGGGGTTGGAGGGGACTCAGATCATGGAAAGGGGGGGAGTGGGGGGGGCTTCAAGCCCACTGGATGCTCCAAGACCTCCCCAAGATGGCGCCTTCCCTCTTTTTGTCCTTCCCAAGATGGCGACACAGCAGCTTTTCCCCTCCCTTTCCAAANTTTCCCCGTCCCTTTCCAAAATGGCGGCTATGCCCTTTCCAACATGGCGGGTGTGCCCTTTTCAATATGGCGGGTGCGCCCTTTCCAACATGGCGGTATGCCCTTCTCAGCATGGTGGCTATGTCCTTTCCAACATGGCGGGTGCGCCCTTCCCAGCATGGCGGTTGCGCCCTTTCCAACATGGCGGCTATGTCCTTTCCAACATGGCGGGTGTGCCCTTTCCAACATGGCGGATGCGCCCTTCCCAGCATGGCGGCTATGCCCTTTCCAACATGGCGGGTATGTCCTTTCCAACATGGCGGGTGAGCCCTTCCCAGCATGGCGGCTGTGTCCTTTCCAACATGGCGACTNCGCCCTTTCCAACATGGCGACCCCGCCCTCCCCCCCAAAAATGGCGGCGCTTCCCCTTCGCCGCCCTCCCCAAGATGGCTGCCGGAAGCCGCCGCCCGCCTCTTCCGATCGCCCCTAGCGCGGTTCCGGCCTTTCCCGCGGGGCGATGGCGCCGACGGCGGGTTCCGCGTCCTTCTTGCCGCTCGGTCCGGGCAGCCGGGACCCCGGGGCGCCCTCGCGCCGCCGCCCCCGCGGGCCCCGCAACCGCAAGAAGGGCTGGAAGCGCTGGGCCGGCCCCGAGGCGCGCCTGGGCCGCGAGATCGGCGACTTCCTCGAGGACGTGGGGCTGCAGCAGNGATTTGGGGGGGTCCCTGTGCCCCCCCAGGACGTGACTGAGTTGAGGGGGGGGGGTCGTCTCTGCAGGGGCCTCATCGCGGAGCAGCCGGACGAGGGGCTTTTCTTCGTGGACACAGGGAACGACGAGAAAGGTGTGAGGGGGGGTTCGAGGGGGATGGGATGCCCCGTTCCTCAGTTTTTTGGGGTGACCCCCCCTTTTTTTTTAATTATTTTCCTGTATCTCCCTCCCTTTTCAGATCGGAAGCAAAACAAAGGCCGCGAAAAGCCTTTACGCGTCGACCTCATCCTGCAGCCGGATTCCAGAGTGCCGGCGCCCAAAGAGTGAGCGAGACGGATAGTTGGGGGGGGTAGGGGGGGGAGCAGTGAGATTTGGGGCTAAAACCCCCTTTTTGGGGGCAGCATTTTAGCTCATCAGATTCCCAACGCGCGGAAGGAAAAGCGACGCCGGGAATTTTGGGAGAAACAAGCGGAAAAAGGCGTTTTCCCTCGCTGCGAGCGGCGCCTCCGGGAGAGGCTGCGGCGAGGGGCGACCCCGAAGGAGAAAACTCTGGAAAAGGGGTGCTCGGATCCCGAGAGGAGCTTCTACGACATCTGGGGGGCTGAAAGTAAGGGAAAAAAATCAAGAATTTGGGGTAACGAGGTTGGGGGCCATGGATTCGGTACTGGGATTCATCGGGAATTCCGACAGATCCCTTGGAGCAGGCGCTGGCGGGACAGGACGAGTGGTTCCTGCAGCAGACGAAGAAGCGGAGGGTGAAGGTGAGTTCTGGGGTTCTAAAAAGTTGGGGTTTGGGGTGGGGGCTGAGCCCCAAAATATCAGCGATTTCCACTCCCCCCAGCGCCCGGCCAGGCTGGCAACGAAGCCATCGGATGCGCCGGCTGTGGAAGTGATCGCGGCCGGGGGGTCCTATAACCCCACCTTCGAGGACCACCAGGTTTGGGAGGGGCCAAGATTGGGGGGGGGGTTTGGGGACCCCTGGACTTAGGAGATGGGATTTGGGGAACCCCGAAGCTTGAGGGCATTGTGGTTTGGGGAACCCAAGGTTTTGGGTGGCTGGATTTTGGGACCCCCCAGGTGTTGGGGGTGGGATCTGGGGGCTCCCCAGGTTTTTGGGGGTGGGATTTGGGGACCCCCAGGTTTTAGAGAGGGGATTTTGGGACCCCTCAGCCTTTGGGGGTGGGATTTGGGGACCCTCAGGCTTTGGAGGTGGGATTTTGGGGCTCTCCAGGCTTTGAGGGTGGGATTTTGGGGGCTCCCAGGTTTTAGAGAGGGGATTTGGGGACTCCCCAGCTTTTGGGGGGTGGGATTAGGGGCCCCCCCAGGTTTTTGGGGGTCCCGGGAGGGGGTGCTGAGGGCGTTGCCGCAGGCGCTGCTGCTGCGAGCGCACGAGGTGGAGCTGAGGAAGAAGAAGGAGGAGGACAAGGTGGAAAAGCAGCTGCGGATCCCGGAGGGCACTGAGCTCCCCACGGAGGTGAGAAAGTGTGTGGGGGGGCACCCCCTTTTGCTTGGAAATGTCCTCGTTTAGGGGATCCAGGGGGGATCCAGGGGCTGGAGAGCAGGA